>JABACO010000001.1:21176237-21321106 GCA_013339895.1 Ephydatia muelleri | reverse complement strand
TATCCTTCCAGAGGTCACCTTACCTGTTATTTACTATGTTATTGTTACGGCCGGATATCGTATGTGCATGCGTCCTGACTCAACGTCAACCTTGGCCTGAAAACGTTCGACCGCCTAATGCACTCTGGTACATGGTATACCATACAGTGCATGTATGGTGTAACATGACTCTTTTCGTAACCTCCTGCAGGTATTGACATCAATCCATTGCTTTGCCTAATAGAAAATATAATCAGTAACAGTTCTCAGTACTACCTACACCTTAACGTTCTGGTGTATAGTGTCAGGATGAATTGGCACTTCAGCAGATAAGGTGTTGCAAAGCTCTTGAAAGTCCTGCCATCCATGTTAATGAACCACATTACTGATCAGTCAGGCCTTCTGCTTACCTTCCAATCACAAATGCCTTTGATATGGTCTCATAGTCTTCACAACCTTTGACGGCAGCTCTTGTGTGGTTAACCTGCATGTTCAGAAACAAATTACTTATTTTGAGGGGGAAAGGATGCAGTATTTAGCATTACAATGTTGTACACAGATCTACATGTATGCATCCCTCCTTGGCAAGTTCGCATATGTGGCATGTACTGACTGCATGCTATATAAGTGAGTGATGTTAGAACTTGACTGTGGGCAGCCAAATTATTCATTGCCTATTGTCTCTGTAATTAATGTTTTTACAGCAGTTAGCAATCACCATGCATCTTCTTGCACATTGTGTGGTCATAAAATAAACAATATTGTGTAATGTAGCTAGGTACTACCATGTAAGGTACACACACACACACACACACACACACACACCACACACACACACACACACACACACACACACCAGTTATATCTGACTTGAGGGAATAAGATACAAAAAGACAAGATCATCATGTTGCTCGTCCTTGAGAATTTAGCACCATCACCACTGAATCTTCTCACCGGGCTGGAACAAAGTTAGACATTCCCCAAGCTGCAAATGAATGCAAAGATATACAGTATGGGACAGTGTCCAGCAAAATCCCTTCTGGGTAGTTTTTCAAGTTTTCTTTTTTTTTTTTCATAAGCCTCTATCAAATTACATGTATTCTTACGCATTCATTTCCATGCGAGCATTACTTTTCTTTTTGCTAGACACACTGTCCATATATCACTGATATTTGTATAAAACACTAACCAGTCTAGTTATCTCCTCTCAAATTGCTATTTCAACGTGCCTATAAGACCCATCAAATGTTGGATACTAAATTGTTCCACTGTTTTGTTGAACTCCCATCTAGCAGCTTTAACTTTGCTTGCTCTTGGAAGGCTATCGCATTTCATTGAGAGCGCTTGGTAAAATGCATCACTCACACCGTGTTTAATACAGAACTTCTAGTTCTCTCCTTTCTTCTCTTTGCGCATCTGAATCAGAAAGAGAAATGCGAACACTTACCGGACGCAGTGTGCATTGTGAGCGTATCGGCAGTTAGACCATACAATTCCGTGAAGGATAATGCCTTCACAGTGTTGCCTTTTATCGCCTCCAATTTTCTCTTTCTCTGCCTCATCGATGGCTCATCTATACGCCTTCCCACTGTTTCGAGTTCATGTATCCATGCCAATTCTGTTTCCATCTCTTTGACATCACTAAGTTTGCTATCCTTTTTGTATACAATTCAAATAATTATATCACCCACATGCACTTTAGTAGTTCCACTGACTCACTATCCCACAGTGCAATGTAAATACTTTGTACACTCATGTAGCAGTAACACTAGATGATGGTTCCTTGTTTTCTCAGGTCACTTCATGTGTAGGTTATGCACTATCACTTCAAACAGCTAGTGGAGTGCTATCTATACACATGAATACACATATACACCATCCACAGACACAGAGCTGAAGAAACAATACAAGTGCTACTTTTAACATTGATGCATGGTTGTATGTAGATTACATACATGTGACATGTACATGTGTCTGTCTTTCTAGTTAGCACCATGATGCAGATCTGTTCACATCAATGGTATGAAGGCTGGTGATCATGACTCACATACACATACACAATGGCAAAGGTGTACACTGTCCCCTCCTTCCCATCACAATAAGTGGGTCCAACTATTCCAGTAGTCAGGAACAATCTCTCTCAGGGATGGGAAAAGTTTACATAAACCCACAACTAATAACCCTCCAAATTAAATAGGTGGTACAAATGAAACCACAAAGACCTGAGTTACATCTCATACATGTACCAGCTCTTTGGCCTTCTACAACACATAAACATACAAACTTGTGACAATACCATACATGTACATAGCCAAATACAAATGTCACATAGTCTGCATATTCAGTAGGCATTAAATGACCACACAAGCTTTCCATTTGAGTTTGTCACCTGGAGGGTGGCTGGCAGTCCATGCCACATTGTTCATCAAGGTGGGTCCACTCCCTGGCCCATACCAGGTGGTCCCCACTGAGCCTGGAACCTGAACTTTGGCAGACCACCTGGGTCTGTACACTTCACTAACACTCAAGAGGAGTTCTTTTTAACTGACTAGATTGGGGGGAGGAGGGAATATCTTGAGAGTAGTGGGAAAAAACAATCTGCCATGATAACATGATGTGATGGGGGAGGAGGGGGACAGTGATGGGGAGGAGGGGACAGTGATGGGAAGGAGGGGACAGTGATGGGAAGGAGGGGACAGTGATGGGAAGGAGGGGACAGTGATGGGAAGGAGGGGACAGTGATGGGAAGGAGGGGACAGTGATGGGGAGGAGGGGACAGTGATGGGAAGGAGAGGACGGAGGGGACAGTGATGGGAATGAGAGGACGGAGGGGACAGTGATGGGAAGGAGGGGGACAGTGATGGGAAGGAGGGGACAGTGATGGGAAGGAGTGGACAGTGATGGGAAGGAGGGGGACAGTGATGGGAAGGAGGGGACAGTGATGGGAAGGAGGGGACAGTGATGGGAAGGAGGGGACAGTGATGGGAAGGAGGGGACCGTGATGGGGAGGAGGGGACAGTGACAGTGACAGGAAGGAGGGGAGCGTGATGCGGAGCAAGGGGAACAGTACAGCACAACCAAATGGCTGACCATCTCTTGAGCATTGTTTTCCACATTGTCATGGTGTAGTCTAGAGTACCTTGGTGGCCCCCACCATTCTTATTGCAAGATGAATGTTGAAGGTGGGAATCCAGTGTAGGAATACAGGTAAAGATCTGAGTGTTGGGGAGGAGGTGGAGTGGGGTTGTAGTGTTTGGCATAGCAATAGTTAAAACAGCAGCACAAGCACATGTTGCAGAGGTACAAGATACCAACTATTACCCTGTACAAGCTTCAAAAGTCACTGCAAAGCTTAACCCCCTTACAACCCGATTCTAAAAGCTGTGTGGCCTTCATTTGTGTTAAATTTGCAGCTGCATTGTCTCCCTCTCAGCCCAGGATACTGAGCAGTTGAAAATGTTTCTACACATGCCCAAAACCACCTATGCATGAAAAATTATATACATGTACATACATGTACACGCATTACATACATACATACATACATACATACATACATACATACATACATACATACATGCATGCATACATACATGCATACATACATACATACATACATACATACATACATACATACATACATGACACACACACACACACACACACACACACACACACACACACACACACACACACACACACACACACACCACACACACACACACACAACACACACACACACAACACACACACACACACACACACACACACACACACACACACACACACACACATACATACATACATACATACATACGCACACACAGGTAATACACATGTACACAACACAACACACATAACACATACATAGATGAACATGCAAATACATACATACATACATGCAGACACACTGCAAATACATACATGCAGACACACATACACAATGCATACACATGTAAGCACACGCACACACACCTCACATGAACAAATGCACACAAGTAGAGCACTACACCTGCACATGGCCATTGAGCGTAGCTGACAGGCATCAGTACAGCAGGTGTCTCCCAGCAGTCCAGTATCACACTGTTCCCCTGAGGTCACCACATAATCCATACCCCCGTCCCACGAACTGGAGGGAGGGAGGGAAGGAGGGAGGGAGGGAGGAGGGAGGAGGGAGGGAGGAGGGCACACACACACAGGCACATAACAAAGGGTGGGGGGAAAGGCCTTGAGAGAGGAAGACACTGACCTGTGAAGCAATTCTGGGCCGCACTGAGAACAGCCCCAATGCTGGTTCTACTGCAGTTGGAGAACATCTAAAGCCAACAGGGAAAAAACCCATCTTTTAGAGCACAAAGCCAGCCCCAGACCACTAACACAGCCATGTCAGGTAGAAACGCCCAAAGCAGTGCTCCTTCACTAACTCTTTTATTAAATGCAACCAAAGAAAAACTGTTCTTCTGCCCATATTTCTGATGATATATTGCAGGTGACTTGATGACTATAACACCTTAAGTGTTAACTTGCTGGCCTCCCTCCCTCCCCCCTCCCCTCCCCATTTGAACTCTATCCCAATGCTAGTTTTTGGGCCAACCTTGTGAGTGGGTTGTGATCCATCTTGTGCATACTGGTTCATGATGAACACATTGCTGCAGGAGGGAGTGGTAGCGGGATCATGGTAGCTGCCCCAGCTGTGGCCAATCTCGTGTCCAGTCACCAGCACCTCCTCCACGAAGACCAGGGGATTGGAGGATGAGGTGTACGAGCTCAAAGCTGTGTTGTAGATGATTCGGGTCCCAGATGAGCTGGAGAAGAAGCCTATGGAGGTGTGGAGTGAGCCCCTCAACCCCCCAGAAGAAATGGGCCCACCTCAACCCTTGGAAGAAACAAATTTGAATCCCTCTCCTCCATCAATCCAAGGAAAAACAAGCCTCCCCTCTCAAAAAAACAAAAAAACAAACTCAAGCCATCCCTCTAACCTTAGAAGGAACACACACCCCCAATGCCTCTTCTTTATTCCATTGCAAGTTCTAACACTTCTGTGCAATTCTTTCTATTCTTTTCTCCATTGAATGCCCACTTTCAATTCTTCCACACTCATTCCCTACGACTCACTGGTTGAGCATATCCCTCCAGTGGTGGTTGCACTGGGACTGGCAATGTTGCTCAGCCCTAGGAGGCTATTGGAGAGCACCCGATAGGTGAAGAGGTGTGCCAGACAGTAGCCATCCCACACCTTCCCCTGGCCATCTCCCGTGTTGAACTTGTTCAGGAGCACTGAGGCATCGGATATGTCCTCTTGCGTGTTGTATGTGCTGCCAGAGTAGGAGGTGTGGATCATATGATCTGGAAGAGAACATGTTATGAGTTAGTGGGTGCTGTGTGTTGTTGTTGTGTGTGTGTGTGTGTGTGTGTGTGTGTGTGTGTGTGTGTGTGTGTGTGTGTGTGTGTGTGTGTGTGTGTGTGTGTGTGTGTGTGTGTGTGTGTGTGTGTGTGTGTGTGTGTGTGTGTGTGGTGTGTGTGTGTGTGTGTGTGTGTGTGTGTGTGTGTGTGTGTGTGTGTGTGTGTGTGTGTGTGTGTGTGTGTGTGTGTGTGTGTGTGTGTGTGTGTGTATTGTATGTGTGTGTGTGTTGTATGTGTGTGTGTTGTGCCATAGATAATAGCTTTCAGTAGCTAGGGGGTCTGGAAGGTCGCTGTCAGTTCCTAGTAACCCGGACGAGGAGATCGGGCGCTCCTAGATCCGCCACTGCAGAGGGAGCCAAAAAGAACACATCCAAGGTTGAAGGGAAGTTACGTAGCCATAAGTCGTCGCCACGTGATTATAATTGGGCACTGTCCTTATATGGCTTGTCCCTGTCGCGCGTATCGTATATACCATTTTGTGATTGTCCGCTTCGAATTCTATATAGAACGACCACATTGACAAATGTGGATATGCACACACGCATATGGAAAAGTAGCAACAGAAAAGGGACGTTGATTTCCCAGCTGTCATACTCATAGCCCCACCACTTGGTCGAATATAAAAAGCTATAGGCCTATAGTGGCCTTACTTAACTTATACACTTAGCCTTCAGTGATGCCTTAGTTTTTCAGAAAACAAACACACGTAGTTTAATACGTATCGTGTTTATCGAATACTCCGCGTTTGACAGACCATAAACTTCAAACGGCTTAGTGTCGAACCAAAAACATGCGCTCCTATATAGTCCCAAACTAAGAACATACCAAGTTTGCGTGCAGTTAGGTTCCTTACTTCCAACGCGGCCAGAACTGAACGCCCCAATTAACTGTCACGGGCGTTTGTTAATTATTCAACTGAACTAGGTACCCTCATGACCAAAAGTGCCCCAGGAACCCAGGGGAAGAAGCCTATGGGCATGATAACCTGGTAGAAAGTTACCTTGATCATAGTAGCATCATCTGAAATGAGTCAAACAATACCTTCCCATCTTACATTCAGAGTAACAATAAAGAACAGTGATAAAAAATCATTATAAAAAGCAATTTTCCATACATCTCTATGGAAGAGTACTAATCCTTATGAGGAACCTCGCAGCAGTGGCTGAAAATTCCATCAACCTGGCAGAGTGATAGCTTATCATGTTATTCATCTTTCAAACTTAAATAGCAACTTTCCCTGATTTATGGTATTCAAAAATGAACTTTACCCCATACATTTCTATGGACGCGTGCGCGGGAAATGTGACGGACGTTTGCAAAATTGGCCAGGAATTGCTAATGAGCGTCCGAAATTTCTCGCAATGGAGTCCCTCGGGGTGTCGTTTTCACTATCTCATTTGTCAATATATATTTAACCATTCGTGATACAGTGTCGACAAACATGTAAGCATACCACGTCACCTTGAGTGCTAGTTTTATGGTGTAAGAAAATGCTATAGACTTGTGGTATGAAACGCGACAAAATCAGCTACCCCATCAGCCCGTGATGGACCCAGAAGCTCACTAGTCATGCGCAATGGGAGGGGCCATAACTGCCGCTCTAAAAATGCATGCACGCTTTAAACACTGTAAGATCTTTTTCAATATACAAGCCTAGCGAACGATGAAATTAAAACACGACATGAAGGTACATGCATGTAACACGCGGTCCATAAGAGGCGCAGTTGAAATGCACGATGCATATAGTTGTCATTAGTGTTTTGTTTGTTTTTTATCGACTGCTTCTTAATTCTCAATCACAGGCCTGTGTGTATACGCTTTTTTAAATCATTAGTTGAATTGATAATCGACTCAAGGGCTACATGATCAGCTTCGTTCAGTTGCAACGATCTGACCCATTCATCCATCTTAAATTGGTTACTTTTTGGAGGAATTCTAAACATAGAAACACCATTTCCTCCGACCTGCATCAATTCTCCCAACTCGGTATGGCCAGAACCAGTTTCGCGACAGACAGAGTGCAAGTTATAGAGGTTTCATGCATGCTTCAAACGAGCATTAAGCTGTATACATAAATGTGCATTTAAAGGAACTGGTGCATTGTTTCGTTATACGACCCATATAAATGACATGACTGTATGATGTTGTATTGAACGGTAGCAATAGGATTTTGCACCTTCACAAATGTACAAGCAGATTCAGTGCAATTGATAGAATCATATATGATGATGGTGGGTTGGTCAATTAGTACAGATAAGCCGACAAGCAGGTTCAACTGTACTGATATAGGATCATGTTTGATGCTGCCACCGATGTCACCAGTGTGGAGACTGGATCTCGCAACATCGTATTCCAATACAAGTGTAAAGCATACACCGGAAATAGGTAAATGAGAAGAACATTTACATGCATACAAGTGACTTCTTATATAACATAAAAGAATGTTCTAGAGCAGATCAGCACGTGATGTCGTTACACTGCTCCCTCCTTGAAGAGGACACGTCCACGTGTCATGCTAAAAATAAGTCCAACTTCCAAGCCTTTCTGGAGGCTGTCTGCTGCGGCTAGAACGACGCAGAGGGACTTGTTCAACTTGTTGAGGCTCTGTGTCATCACCGTCATCCTGCTCACCAACTTCCTCTACTGGGTCTTCATGATAATGTTCTACTGGCTGTTGAGTTTCCTCGTCAGCTGGTGCTAACTGCGCAGCCTGGTTCTGTGGTACTACCACCATGTCATACATTTCTTCATTCACATCGTGCGGTGGGATGGTCTCCCTAGCTGGTACATCACCCTGCTGTGAAGGACCTGCTTCTTCTGTATGCTCCACCCTGTGCAAGTATGGCTTCAACCTGTCAAAATGTACTGTGTGCTGTTTGTGAGGACTGGCATCTTGTTTGATTTTGTATACGCAATTATTTAGCACATCCACCACTGTGTATGGCCCTTTCCAAAATCTATGCAACTTCTTAGAATACCCCCGTGGTACTGCTGCATTGTGTAGCCATACTTTGTCCCCTTTAACAAAAGGGTTACCTGCAACCTTTGTGTCGTACAACAGTTTATGTCTTTTCTGCTCAGCAGAAAGGTGCTGTCGTACACGTTCATAAGCTTCGCTCAACCACTTCCGTAATTCCTTAACATACACTGGAACATTAGTAGGCTGACCAGAACCTGTGGGCAAACCAAACATGACATCGATAGGCAGCTGCACCTCTCTGCCAAACATCAGGGAAAATGGTGTATGTTTGGTAGCCTCATGGACACTAGTCCGATATGCCAACATAAGGCACGGTAGCTTCAGGTCCCAGTTGCTTTCGTCATCAACTGCTGCCATTCTCAACATCGACAATAAAGTCCTGTTGAAACGCTCAATCATGCCGTCTGATTGCGGGTGGTAGGGCGTGGTCCTGGTCTTGACAATTCCCATCAGCTGACAGAGCTCTTTTATTAGGGATGATTCAAAGCTTCTACCCTGATCTGTATGGAGGTGTGTCGGTGCCCCAAACCTGGAAACAAACTCATTAACAAACACACGAGCTACTGTAACTGTCTCCATGTCTGGGATAGCAAACGCTTCCGTCCACTTGGTAAAGTAATCACCGATTACCAACACGTACTTATTTGAACGGGGTGTCAACGGTAGAGGACCCAGGATATCCATCGCCACACGTTGCATAGGGGTTGTAGAAACGTCCGCTTGCAATGGAGCGTGACGGTGTTTAGGTGGCGACTTCGTCGACCCACACAAATTACACGAATCACACCATCCCTGCACATCCCGGCGCTGCCCAACCCAGTAAAATCTACGTCTGACCTTTTCCAGTACCTTGCCCACTCCTAAGTGGCCTGCCGTAGGAGAGTCGTGAAGCTCAGCAAGTACAGTTGGTACCAAACTGGGTGGAATAACTAACTGGAAACATTTATTTAAACCCCCGCCCCCTGCATCTTCCCAACGCCGATACAACACTCCATCTATTACTTCTAGGTACTTCTTCTGGGCCCAGAGGCTCTTCATCACATGGCTAGCACTCGGTGGACAACGCTGAGGCTGGGTTTTTGGATGCTCTACCCACTCTATCACCTGTTCTATACCCTCGTCTCTGGACTGCAACTCACGAATCTCCCGTTTAGACAGCTGTGACAGCCAGCTATCCGTGCGGTCCAGAGGTATGCTGTTGGCATTGACTGCAGGGGCATCCTGGCAGGGTACGCGAGACAAAGCATCAGCATTAGTATGCTTCTTCCCGGGACGATGTTGGACTGTGAATTCGTATTCTGCAAGCGATTCCAGCCACCTGGCCACTTGTCCTTCTGGTTCCTTGAATGAGTAGAGCCACTCAAGAGCACTGTGGTCAGTCCGTACTGTAAATGGTCTCCCCAAAAGATATGGACGGAATTGACCAACCGCCCACACCAACGCTAGCATTTCTTTCCGGGTGGCGCAGTACTTCTTTTCAGGCTTCTTTAATGATCTGCTTGCATATGAAATCACATTTTCACCACCCCCAATGCATTGCGACAACACCGCACCCAGACCATCTCCACTAGCATCGCAATCAACTGTAAATTCTATTTCGAAATCTGGGTATGCCAAAATCGGGGAAGTTGTCAGCATTTTCTTCAGGGAACTAAATGCATGTTCACATACTTTCGTCCACTCCCATGGCTTACCCTTTTCCAGCAGGTGATTGAGGGGGGCAGCGATGCTGGCGAAGCCTTTCACAAATCGCCGATAATAAGAGGCAAGACCGAGACACTGTCTTAGCTCTTTCTGGGTAGTCGGCGAGGGCCAGCTGAGAATGCATTCGACTTTCAGTGGATCCGTTTGCACTCCGCCACTGGAAACTATGTAGCCCAGGTAATTAACCTTCCGACGAAGCAGTCGGCACTTTTTAGGCTTCAATTTCATTCCAGCTGCCTGTAACCTCTCAAGTACCTCTTCCAGCCTTGTGAGGTGTTCTTTGACTGTGCGACTGTAGATAATGATGTCGTCTAAATATACGAGGCAAGAAGACCAATGAAGGCCTGCCAGGACTAGTTCCATCAGGCGCTGAAAGGTACTGGGTGCATTACACAGGCCAAACGGCATCACACAAAACTGGTATAGACCATACGGAGTAGTAAACGCCGTCTTCTCTCGATCCTCCGGTGCTACTTTCACCTGCCAGTAGCCACTGGCCAGGTCAAGTGTTGAAAACCAACATGCTCCATGCAGTGCATCCAAAGTCTCGTCAATCCTTGGAATGGGATGTGCGTCCTTCCTGGTGACTGAATTTAACTGACGGAAATCAACACAAAATCTGGTCGAACCGTCTTTCTTCTTCACCAACACTATTGGCGACGCCCACGGCCCATTCGAAGGTTCAATTACATTGTTATCAAGCATGCTCTCAACTAATTTCTTCACCTCCTTAAGATGATGAAAGGGTAGCCGTCGAGGAGCTTGCTTAACGGGTTTTGCATTCTCTGTGTTGATATGATGTTGAATCATTTCCGTTCTCCCAATATCTGAATCGGACAAAGATATGACGTCGGAGAATCGGTGCAACAGTTCCTTCAGCTGTTTCCGTTCTTCTGACGAGAGATCCTCCGCATCGCAGACTAGGCTGGTAATAATGCTCTCGAGACTCTCTTGAGATCTGCTACCTACTTCTGGGGAGGAGCCTGACAGTACACAAACACACTTGCTCTCGTCAACAGAATGAAACTTTCCCACCTTCTCTCCTTTGAGAACTCTTATGGCTGTTGGGTTTGGATTCATGATCTGTATCATTGTGACACCATTCTTATTTCGAGAGATAGAGTGGGCCACAGCAAGTCCATGCCGCTCCATGAACAGGGGCTCTGGTTCCAGCAGACCACAGAACTCTTCACGTGCCACAGCACACAGACCCTCACCTAGAGTCA
The DNA here is from genome assembly GCA_013339895.1 of Ephydatia muelleri. Lineage (NCBI taxonomy): Eukaryota > Metazoa > Porifera > Demospongiae > Spongillida > Spongillidae > Ephydatia > Ephydatia muelleri. Next base: position 21,309,814 of record JABACO010000001.1, on the reverse strand, counting down.
GACTGACTGGAACCTGCATCTCACATTGTTCCTGTATGCATGTGTCTTCCATTAACACAGCACTGCACATTACAGGATAACATGGTGACACGCATTGTCCCTTACAATGCACGGGAACTAACTTGCCACCAGCAAGTAATGTCTTGGTAGTGTAGTCAAGTACACAGCCATGAGCAACAAGGAAATCAGCACCCAATATACACTCTTGTGTAAGGCTCTTTGCAACCAAGATTGGATGCAGTCCTACCAACCCACCTATTTCTACTGAACGGGTGACCTGCCCCAACATCTCCAGACTGCTACCATCAGCTGTTACAACACTTTTAGAAACGACCTGTAACTCACGTGTACCACTGTCGACACCTTTTAACTCATTCCACACTTCGGCGCGGAGTATCGTCACTGCGGAGCCTGTGTCCAGCGACATGTCCGTTTTACGACCCTCGACTAGTCCTCGTGCCCATGTAGCGGAGCTTGTTTCAATGCTACCCACCTCCGCTGTAGCTGGCTGGTTTTTGGTCAATACATGCGGGGCCGGCGGTTGACCCTTTCCGCCGACCCGTTCCCATTTAAAGAAGGCTTACTTAACAGAGGGCAGTTCCTTTTTACGTGTCCCTGTTCCCTGCAATGCCAGCAAACCACTTCTCGAGCTTTCTCTCGTGGGGTATTTCGCACTCCCGAGACCCTACTGTCTGCGCGTTCCGGCGGTTCTCTCAAAATTGTTACCTCGTCAGCTAGTTTCTTTACTTGTGCACTCAGCTTGTCCAGTTTATCCTCCAGACTAGTCGCAGAGACAGGCGCTGCCACTGCTAGTGGTCTTTCCGCAATTCTTTCCGTTTGTAAACGCCTATGGGCCATCTCCACCGTTTCCAATCTGCGTGCCAGGGTCGCTGCATCCTTAACTGACTTCGGCATCTCCTTTAAGAGCTGTACTTGGATAGAGGAGGACGAGACACCTTGGATAAATTGGTTACGAATTAGAACGTCGCGTTGCTCCTCAGACCAACCTGGAAAGGCTCTGCTTGCCAACATACGCAACTCACCTATGTATTCGACTAGCGACTCATCCCGCTGTTGTACTCGAGCCTGAAACTTTACCTGCCATTCCAGTTCTGTGCCGTCGTGGCCATAACGACACTGTAGACACTCGTGTACCGCGGCGTAGTCCGCGGACTCAGACAACCCGTACTGAACCACCAGCCTAAGGGGTTCATCCTCCAGCAATGGTAGTAGCTCTTTCACCCGCTCCGAGTCAGGTACCTTCGCCTCTTTAACATACCTCTCGAAACGGGAGATCCAGAGACTCCAATCCGTCTTCTCAGTGAACTTTGCAGGCGGACGGACGCTCATCCGAACTGTTAAAGCCGCCTCCATGAGTATACTCACTTCTGACACCAATGTAACGCATACACCGGAAATAGGTAAATGAGAAGAACATTTACATGCATACAAGTGACTTCTTATATAACATAAAAGAATGTTCTAGAGCAGATCAGCACGTGATGTCGTTACACAAGCAGTAAATCACCACCGATCCAAGTAGTAGCTTCAGTATGAATATGCATGGCGAACTCTATAGGATCACAAAGATTTCTTATTTCCATTGACCAACCTAGGCCGAACCATGTTTGCACGACATTACCTCACTAATGACAGATGTAAATGAAGCGGCAGTTACATTAAGAGTGCAGGCAGGAGTGTACTCAGATGCGAGCTATGAATAGGAAATTCAGTTTAGCAGGGTTATGAATACGATCTCATTAGCGCTCTCCCCCCCCCCCCCCCCCCCCCCCCCCCCCGATTTCCATTCCAAATATGTCGTGCGGACATGGGGCCTAGGCTGGTCAATGGAAATAAGAAATGGCGGGGCGATGTGGACTGACTTTGTTGTTAATGTTTACTGCGAGAAATTACAAGGTAAATGGAACAAAAACATGCCGCATGTGTTGAACGGTGTTTGTACGATATATACACCGAAATTCCATGTTTAGAGATGAGCGGTAGAAACGATATGGCTGTTCTGAACCAGGTATGTTTTCAGACCTTGTTTGTCGTGAGGCATGTCAATGTGATTCCAAACAGGATATTATTTTAGGAAAGGAATGGTAGAATAACAAGACTTTGAAAAAAGTAGGTCGCAACGTTTATGGTTCAGGAGATACGATCGTTACAAAAACTAGCCAAATAGTTTGGATTGTTTAGCAATCATGTTTTTGGATTGCGAGTGGAAGAGATTGGGGCAATCCAAATTTTGGATTGCTGAGTGTCCGACGTTTTAAACAGTGCGGGGGGGGGGGGGGGGGGGGGGGGGGCGCAGGGAGCATAACATTTTTATAGGCAGCAAAATGGCTAATACAGTCATGTCATTATATGGGTCGTAACGAAACTATGCACCAGTTCCTTTAAATGCACATTTATGTACAGCTTAATGTTGGTGTGAAGCATGAAGCCTCTATAACTTGCACTCTGTCTGTCGTGAAACTGGTTCAGGCCATACCGAGTCGGGAGACTTGATGCAGCCACTAATGGCCCCTACAATTGTACGGCGGATGGTTTTGTGGATGGTGATGAACAGGATAAGAACGCAGAATGGCTCAACTCCAGAAAACAGGGTCACCATCACACTGGCTATAGTATCTTCGGGTGTGGTGATCCAATAAGCGAATGCTGGCGATATAAAGGTTTTGCTGAACAAATCCATTGCAACTGTAGTGACATTCATAATAAGAACAGATTTAGTGACTCTGTTGTCGTTGTCTGTTTCGACGATGCCATTTTTTACAGTGCGATACGTCATGTACGATGTGACCAGAGTGATAACCATGGGAACACCGTGTCCCAATAGTAGTAGAATTAGAACAGTGGGTTCGGCTCTTGTAAGTGCAAAGAGCAATCCGGTGATCTGAGTGATTGTCGCATTCCACAGCGCAACTGCGCTCTGCACAATGGAGAATCCCATAGCAAAGAACATAAGTAGGGCGAACGCTGAAAGCACGTTGCGGGTCGATACTCGCTTTAGACCGTATTTGATGATCAGAAATTGAACGGTAGCGATCTGTCCTATGGAAAACGGAATGAGATCTATTTGTAAAACTGCAATAGTAAACACAGTGACAAGTAGAAACCGAAGATTACAGCTTCCGATTGGGGTTTGGTCAATTAGTACAGATAAGCCGACAAGCAGGTTCAATGGGATTGATAGGATCATTAATGATGCTGCCACTGAAGTCATCAGTGCGGAGACTGGATCTCGCAACATCTTGCTCCGATACAAGCAGTAAATGACCACGCATCCAAGCAGTAGCTTCAGCATGAATATGGTTAACTCTAGGATCGCAAAGATTGTTAACACTGTTGAGTGATCTCTACTTGTACGGGTCAAGTTATTGCTGCTGCAGTTTTGTGGAGCGATGACATCAGAACTGTTTTCTGATCCGTAGTTATTCATCTGTATACAAACGCGGATCGAGTGAGAGTCCCTCGGTTTTCTTCTCATTTATCAATTTATATTTAAGCCCATTCGTGATACAGTGTCGACAAACATGTAAGCATACCTGTAACAACACGTCACCTCGAGTGCTAGTTTTACGGTGTAAGAAAATGACAACTATAGACTTGTGGAATGAAACGCGACAAAACGTTATCAGCTTCCCCATCAGCCCGTGATGGACCCACGAAACTCATATATAGTCATGCGCAATGGGAGGGACCAAGACTGCCGCTCTAAAAATGCATGCACGCTTTAAACACTGTAAGATCTTTTTCAATATACAAGCGTAGCGAACGATGAAGTTAAAACACGACATGAAGGAACACACGCGGTCCATAAAAGGCGAAGTGTGAATTGCACGATGCATATAGTTGTCACTAGTGTTATTGTTATTTTATCGACTGCTTCTTAATTCTCAATCACAGGCCGTGCGTATGCGCTTTTTAAAATCATTAGTTGAATTGTTAAGTAAACCTGATCGACTTCATCAGGGCTAGTCTACATACGTGGTAATGGTCCCGAAGAAAGCTTCGATCGTTCAGTTGCAACGATTTGTCCTATTCATCCGTCTTAAATTGGTAACTTTTTGGAACTAAACATAGAAACACCATTTCCTCCAAACTTCCTGCATACAATGCACGGCATTCTAAAAGTGTACCTACACAGGCAGATGGATAGGATGAAAGAATCCAGGAAGCAATAGTGCTCTTCTTCTCGCACGATAGTGTACTCGTGACAAGCTACCACTGTAACCAGGAACTGAAAAACACGACGTAACGGATCCACTCCGGATGTAACGTCACTTCTAATTATGACGTCACTCTGACGTGCAAACGTTCCAGGAAAAGGCCCATTGGCAGTTGTGTTATAGTAACTACCAAATAAGATTTGGGTAGTACAAATCGCTACTCGTGTCTGACAGGACTCCTAGAACAAGATAGAATTTTGTCCTTTCCTTACCAACTACAAGAGCGAATGTAATGTATACGGTCTACGACTAGTCTCGTACCTGGACCCAGATTCCCAACAGCTGCGGGTGGATTACATCACCGCTACCACGTAGCGGCGGTAGCGGTGATGCAATACACACGCAGCTGTTGGGAATCTGGGTCTGGGTACGAGACTAGTCTACGACGGAAAAATAACGGGCCTAGCTAATGAACATAGTGAAGAGCAGAGCCTGAAAACAAACGAACCGCGAGAAGAGCCTAAAAAACGATCCGCTGAACGTGAAAAGTATCAAGTAGTCGGGCGAACCAGTGAAGAAATGGACCACTGAACGAACGTGAAAAGTATCAAACAGTCGAGCGAACCATGCAGCAAAGAAATGGACCGCTGAATGTACAAGGTATTATACAGAGCCAGAAAAGAAACGGGCTGCTACAAGGCAACGGTATTGGAAGAGTTCCGAACCTGGCTGGTTGATTGGGAGGCTAAATATACACTGGAATATCATCGAAAAAGTACTACCGATAAAGTCACCCAAATGTATATCTTACACATACATGTACCGGTAGCTACGTGTACCCACTGTTACCATTGCTATTATGCCGCTATTATTACGCGATGTGTGATGATGATCGATGTTGCACTAAGGTGATCACGTGGCACCCGCACCTTGTGTCTATGCAGTTGCAACGTACGTATGCTTTCCAAGTATCGAAACTCCAATACTGAAAAATACAAGCACCCGGTTGCGTGGCAACCGACAATACCGGTATTTATACACGTATAACATAGCCAATCATAACACAGAATATGACCAATCATGTAAGTTATACTTGCCACATTACTCCCTCTTTAATTAATGCATGTGTATAAGAATGTCCATATCTCAGTGGAGGATGGCGATCTCGCTGTTGTCTGTGGTGTACTATGGCGCGGGAATCGTGCCAAAATTACCCTATAACATAACCGCTTCTGGTATGTACCCCAAAATTGGGTATATATACCTCCGCTTTGCAAGTATACATCCACATTAGGTATAACCCGAATCAATGTAAAATACATATGCTTCCAGATTGTGTATATTAGATTATCGGTATATATACCTCCATTCAAATTGACCTATCGATCTACCGCACTATAGGCAACATGCACAGCTTCGGGTATATACCCCAAAAGGGGGTGTGTACCTCAGATTTGTAAGTATGCGTATGCATACGTCGATCATATTGACATATACCGGGATATAATACATATGCTTCCAAATTGCGCATATTAGGCTACATGCCTCCAAATGCAAATTGAGTATACATACTTGCAACCTATATACACTTCCACATATACTGTATACTTCCGCATTATATAGGTATACAGTATCTCCGCATTAGATATATCTCGACGGAATTTGGTACATCTCTGCATTAGTATACCTCCGCATTAGTATACCTCCGCATTAGGTATACCTCCGCATTAAGTATACCTCTGCATTAGGTATACCTCTGCATTAGGTATACCTCTGCATTAGGTATACCTCTGGATTAGGTATACCTCTGCATTAGGTATACCTCTGCATTAGGTACATCTCTGCAATTAGGTATACCTTTGCATTAGGTATACCTCCGCATTAGGTATACCTTCGCATAAGGTATACAGGTATACCTCTGCATTAGGTATACCTCTGCATTAGGTATACCTCAGTCTGCATTAGGTATACCTCAGTCTGCATTAGGTATACCTTCGCATTAGGTATACCTCAGTCTGCATTAGGTATTAGGTATATCATGCATGCACCGCTTCGGGTATATACCCCAAAATTGACCTCCCCTATGTAAGTATTCTCTGTATTAGGTATACCTCTGCATTACTGTAGGTATATCTCCGCATTGGGTATTCTCTGCATTAGGTATACCTCTGCATTAGGTATATCTCTGCATTAGGTATAGCTCTGCATTGGGTATATCTCTGCATTAGGTATACCTTAGCCTCGTTCCCAGGCCGTCAATTAAAGTTTGGGAAAAATGTGCGTGCTAGGGTGTGTAACCTCCCCTGCATAATGAAAATCGATTTTTCCGAATACTTTAAAAACACTAATCGATTTTTCAGGGTTTTTTTGGATCTGAAAATCGATTTTTCCGAATAGTTTAAAAAACAAAATCGATTTATCCGAATAGGTTTTGCCCAATTTCCTGCCGAATACCTAGGTTATTCAGGTTATGGTGCTTTGGAGTGCACACTGAGAAGATAATTTATGTCTGCACAGAAATCCACCTGGTCTCGCACCAAACTAGAGCTATGCATGTCAGTTGAAAACAGAGACACAAAGGTCTACAGTAGCATGTGTTTGTCATATAGAGTTTAATCAATTGTATGTCTTTACCAGATCTGTACTTGTACATATCAATAGTAATGTAAACCTAACCATCCACTGAGACCAGACATCACCATTATAAACTCACTCCACATCACGTACAATAACGTACTCCACTTACAATCATCCCTCAACACTCCATTCACGTTCTCGCTATAAATGCATATCTATTAGTATAATTGCGTAATGCTCTCCAAAGAAGTCTGACATTCTATTTCACTCGCTAGCGCAATACTCAGATATGTACCACTGTACAATAAAACAATGCAATACTAGTACTACATAAATGTATTGCTACTACACATAAACACAACTCGTGGCATATACTAATGAACTTCGTTACTTACTTGAAGACGATGATAAAAGCATTGAGTTAGTACACGCTGTATATTTTGTATCCCCCATTGATGCGCATTAAATATTTAGTATTATATTACTATCTATTTACTCACAACCGATCAAATTATAAATAGTAAAAACAACAGTGACGTATATAACTCTAATTATGAAATATTCTGTTGAAAATCATATCCGGATATTAGTATAAAACGGTATTCGAATAATGGGCGAATTGTCGATGCTGACGACGAATACCTAAGTACCTCCGAATGGAGAAACATAAACTGGTTATTTCGAATAGATAAAATTCACTAATCGATTTTCCGAGTAATGCTAAATTGCTATTCGAACGGATAGGTTTTTGCGAATATCCGAATAACCCGAATTACCTGATAACCGGTTACACACCTTAGTGCGTGCATAGGGATGTACATCCATGCACATGTACATGTATGATTTGTGAAAACAATATGAGAAATAAGAACCCAAAGTCTCTGCAAGTTACAGGCCTGGCGCACTCTGTCCAAAGTTGGTGCGGCCAATTATTTAATATTGGTATGGGCGTGGCCCATGCAAAGCGCGCGCGCGTTTTCTTTCGAAGCACATGCCCAGCCCCGGATCCAGGAATTTGTTTTATGGGGGGGGGGGGGGGGGGGGCGGTTTTACCAGAGGGGCGGCAATGTATGAGAAGCTGTTTGTATGTGTATATGTATGTGTATGTGTAAGTGTATCAAGACGTAAATTGTATCATATTGTCTGTTGTATGTTGGCTGGTCATGAGTTGCGACAACTCTCAATACCCCAAGCCCTGATGCGTGCATCAAATGCGAGGCGAGCGTGCAAGCGGAAGGTGCATGTCAGCTGCACAGTTCAAATGGAGATGATATGCAAGGTATGTACATACATGTTCATATGCATATGTGCATGCATTTATAAAATAAACTTTGCGCGAAGAATGGCAACGCTAAGACGTATACAAGCTGCATGCAATACACATCAGAGGGATGCCGCCGAAGTCGACGTTACGTGTACTGAGTCTACTGACGCGGAACTGACGAACGAAGGAGACTTGCTACAAATAACTGGTTTCAGCTGTACAGTGCAGGTGGAGATATGCAAGGTTTGTACATACATGCTCTTATGTGTGTGCATTTATCAAATAAACTTTGCGCGAAGAATGGCACGTATACTAGCTGCAACAACACACATCAGAGGGATGCCGCCGAAGCCAAGAATCGCTGCGTTACATGCACTGACACAGAACCAAATGAAGGAGACTTGAAAGTTATAGGACGTGGTGCCTTTCTCGTGTCGAAGATGTATGTGAAATCTTAATGCACACGAATTTAATGTAGCTGCATCTGAAGGAAGTGCATGCATGTAATGAGGAATTTGTGTTATTGAATTGAAGCGTTGATTTTGCACCCCCACCTCTATAATACTCGATGGGCCTTCATGATCCACCAGCACTTTATAGTTGCGAAGTATAACTCGCTTGACGATAATGAACCAATTCGTCACTCACGGCATGCACGCATTCTCTACTAAAACACAAGGAACATCACGACAAAAGGGGTCCACTCCGCACCTGCCCTGTCGTGCTCCACCGCTTCGTTGACATTTGTAATAGCTCTGGATGGAGGTCATCTTTATAAAATGTGCAGAGAAACTCAAAATCTTTCTGGACTTCATCTTCCGTTCTTTAAATCCCTTCACGCAGATGTGGTAGTATGATAAGTCCTTACCTTCATCATAGTGAAGAAATGGCATGTCTTAAACCATGCAGCCTGAAACGATTGCAAGACAGGATTTTTTTCTCCAAATGAACGCTTCGGGAACGTCAAGCCCATAGGGTGGTGCAGGATGTCGGGGATCTGAGGCAGATCATTTATTGAGAGCAAAGAGTTGGCCATAGTTGTACAGCAGGAAATTCATACAATGGTTAAAGTCTATGAATTAATGTAATTACTATAATGTGAGACTAACACGTTCAAATAGTTATAGACGATCATTCATACAATGGTTAAAGAATAAATGCACTATGACATCTGACACGCCCACATACAATTCTGGGACCGAAAGTTGGTGCGGCCAAAGCCGCACCAACCGCACCGTGTGCGCCGAGCCTGAGTTATACAAGCCCAGTCTGTGTGTCTGTGTGTGTGTGTGTGTGTGTGTGTGTGTGTGTGTGTGTGTGTGTGTGTGTGTGTGTGTGTGTGGTGTGTGTGTGTGTGTGTGTGTGTGTGTGCGTGTTTGTGTGTGTGGCGTGGGCGTGTTTGTGTGTGCAAAGATACAGTAGGTAGGTGTGTGGCAGGTAACAATGCAAGTGCGTAGTGCATATTAACGTGCTATGTGAACTATGTTATAGCATCTCTGCAGTGTAGCCGAGTGGGCGTGACAGGAATGAAGTTAAGCAAGCAATGTGGGAAAGCTTTATAATACACTACTAGGTACCGAACGGTGATGCGAGTGACTAGGGGGGAAAAAATCCTTACGCGCCTGGGAGGCGGCGACAATCATCAGGCGCTCGCTGACAACCATTCACTTGGATCCGTTAATTCGGTACGATCGTCATACGAAGTGATAACTCATCTTCTTTGACCCGTATAGCCTCAGAAAATGAAACAAAACAACAAAAAACAAACAGACACTGAGTTGCGAACGGTTAGTTTAAGGCGGAGAATGGGCGGAACAAGGAAGTGATTAATATTCATGCGGAATGGGAGAATGGAACTAGGGTTGCCGGTGTCATAGGGTATACGGTCCGGCCCAATTTTCGGTCCGGCGGACCGTATTCCCTTAGGGAATACGGTCCCCCCCGGACCCAACTCCCTAGGGAATACGGTCCCCCCACGGCGCGACAGTGTACCGTATGCAGCCTTGTATATTGCACCCATACTAATCGATACTCGTCTGCACTCGACACGTGGGCAGTTTTTCATACGTCACGAATGCGGCGCCATGTATACGTCTCAGAACGAACACTTCGCTTATACGTATGATATCGCGGTCTGCATATGGATTCAGTATATTCGTCATCACCTGTCTGCATACTTCAGATGAACGCGTGCAGACTCTGTACACGTCATGTATTCGTATCGTTTCAAATCCATTTTCTGTTCTGCATACTTGAAGGCTAGTGCTTAAACCCTGAACCACGCCAGCAATAATTCAGAATTTAACGGCAAACTTTAATCAAATTACAGCTGGAATACAACTTGGTCAAAAAATAAACAGGTATATATAGTTCCAAGCTGGCGATCAAAGTCTCCATCACATCCTGCTGATGTAGTTAGAAGGGCACTCTCCGCCTAGCAGAGGCCTCTTGGAAGGCGAGCACGAGCCTCTACTACTCTCGCGGCACTTGTCGACGGTTTCCTTACAAGCACACGCTAAAATATTACAGAGGTTATGCACAAAGAACTCAGCATTTACTTACTCTCTGACCGCGGTGGTAGCTAGCTTATGCTTTACAATGCTATCGTCGTCATCCGCTTGGTTGGCCATGCAGCGAAACGTTTTCATTTGGCCGTAGTACACCCTGGCGTCGGCTCAAGAGCTGTGGTCAGAAAGGAAAGTCATAGCATGCCTACTCTGTACCTGCGTTTCTTCTTTTGCCGGGGTTGGTCACTTCCACCATTTCAGTCTCGATGTACTCGCTTAAATATATCCTGACCCTGAAGTTATTGGCACACGCACATAATCCACATGCACATATACAACGTACTATGCTCTTCGCGTAATGGCGTTCTATTGGTCGGCACTGTGCTGAAGAGAACAAATATGACGTAAGCATGTAAACCTTTGTGACAACTTGAAACGCCGCCTAACTGCATCTACTGAATCACACACTTGTCCTGGTTTGACATAAGCAACACCGTATAGTGTACAGTGTAAACACGCACAACTTACCAGGCCTAGACTGCTTAAGTCCGTTTGGTATGCCTTTATAACCTCCGCCTGTCAAACTCTTTATCTTGCACAGTTGCACCTCACTGATTCGTCAGCTATATAGTGATCAAAATCAACAATCCAATTTCTCTGAGGTTGGGAACGGCTCCATTAGTACTGTCTCCACAGATAGCCCAGTAGTCCAATTTTCCTTTCCTCCTATTTCGTTGGGAACTAAACCAAGTTGCCTATTTTTGTTTCCTTTGCTCGATCGTGCGTCGTCACCTCCACTAATGACCAACACGTGCAAAACTTAAAACCGAGCATGCGCAGATAATGATATCAAAATTAATTGCTCAAATAGGCCTACAGGCTACACCCGCTAGAAATAGTCACAGATGTAGGTATCAGAAGTTTACAATGATTATAGGGATCCAATAACTTACCTGTGAGTACGCGACTCGGTCGAGGTAATTATAGTAGCCACACTCATATGAATGCGTTTTCATGGGTGTGGTTAAAACGGCCTATATTCCTATTTATTGCGCACTATCGTAATTTACGGGCTAAACTGCTGCTCGCGATATGGGTGCGATAAGCACCCGATACTCAGCCCCAACAATACCCATCTGCACACTGCACTGGACATTGACGTATCTAGGTACGAGTATGTATATTGGTCCGCACACGTGCATGTCTGGATATGTATCTGCATACCATGGCGTGGGCAAACTCTGCATATTACTGCATACGATACTATGTCACGCAGTGCCCGGACCGAGTTCCCTGGTTGTACAAAACCAATTAACCGGACTCAATTCCCTAGGGAATTGAGTCCCCCCCCCGGACCGTATTCCCTGGTTTGAAATATATGCATGTATTTCCATCCCTTGCATGCACGTAACATTTGGTTCGAAAAGCAAAAGCTGTAGGTCGTCAACTATGTATGCAGTTTCAATTCGGTCTGTAACAGCACATTTGGTTCGAAAATCAAAAGCCACAATGATCACAGGTCGCCAACTATAAACATGTATGCAGCTTCTGTAACAACTGATTAACCTTTTTCTTCGGTCTGTGCATGTTGTTACTATTTGTATTATGTTTCCATTTGGTTCGAAAAGGATCGCGTGCAGGTCGGCAACTATACATGCAGCACTGTTTATACTATCAAATCGTAGTGCAAACAAAGTAGAAATAAAGATTAAAGAAATAAAAATATATAATAGTTAACAACATAAGAGAGATGAGGGTACTGGATAAATCTCAATTTCGTACCTGTAAAAAAGAAAATAAAACTAGTACACTTCAGCCATTATTGTTTAGAGAATGATGCATAAGTGTTTTTCAATCATGTACATGATAAAAAGTGAATTTCACAGACAAATAACGCTGCTCGTGTGCCCAGATACTTTCTGCAGAGGGGGAGGAGGTAGGAAAAGGAAGGGAGATGAGAAGAGATACAGGGACACATAGCTTTAAGCTGCATGGGCCCTCAAATACTTGGTACATAATTAGCGGTTGAATCGACCTGGCACACTCTAAGTGTGACTGCATACTTCCTCTATACACCAGGTCCTGTGTGAGGAGAAAAAGAAATGGGATGAGAGAGGAATGAGTGGGGGATACTAGTCAAATGAACATAAGAGACATGCTGATATATTGAGTGTACTCAATTTCGTACCTGTAAAATCAGCCAAAAAGTGAATTTCACAGACAAATATAAGCTTGGCGGCAACCGTTAATATTGCTGTGTGCCCTGTGTCTTTTTAGTCTCGAGTGTCACTGTGTATTAGACAAATAGCAATAGCAAGATAGCTACTGTTGCTGTATATGATAAAAGCCATGCTCATGGAAGTTAAGGATTACAATAATAACTTACTGTTTTAGTGGTGTTGTATGGGCTGGATGTCTTTGTGTAGGTTTTAACGAAAAATCACATATCTTGTAGGGACAGCATATCTTTGTCATGTCTTTAAGCTGTCTGGCTTGTCATTGTGTGCATGTCTTTTTGCGGTAAAAAGACGTGCCTACATTTCGTCATCTGAGGGTACATGTAAGTGCAAACACACTGACCTTAAATAAATTGATTCCCTCCAGTAGAAACACACAGTCGCCAAACCCTGTCTTAGAGGTGCATATAAATACAGATGTATGTCATCTGAGGGTAAGTGCAAGCACACTGACCTATGAGAATACATGCATGGTCTCCAATCACCTTGGAGAGGTGTGCATCTACACCCTATAAGAATGGATATATCATCTGAGAGTAAGTGCAAACACACATGATACATGTATATTGACCTTAAATTAACACACAGATTCTCTCCAATAGAAACACATTGTCACCAGTCTTCCTCCGACAGTTGTGCATTAGTAAGAATGCACCTTTGAAACACACTGAAAGAACAGTTTTACATCCTCCCCCTATTACTAGTACCCATGGGACCAGATGAACATAAGTCTTGGTATATGGGTTTGCAAAATGACCTGACGCAACTAGTTTAGAGCTGAGTAGAAACTTAGACTGCCAGAAAACACAGCAATTCATGTTATCGCTAAATCTAAGTGACCAACACACTCGTCAGTTCACCGTAGTCTGTTCATTGATTGCGAAGTAAGGAAGGAGCGTTTAATAGACCAAACTGAGTAGAGCTCTACCGGGGTAACGGTCATGAAACGATTACTGCAAATAGTATTTTAATCTTACCTGTACCTGTGATAATTAAATACAGCTACGAATCCGTTCAATCGTCGATATCAATCCTCACGCGGCGCCAGTATAGAACTTACTCGCTTCTCTTTCCATGCCTCCAGAGGGTGAAAACACTATGTGCAAGAATTGCTCAATAATTTTTATGCCCATACCATAGTACGGCTTCTATACCACTTATAAGTATAAAGTACACGAATAACAAGTCTTAATTAGCACCTTGCACCACACCATACAGTTTATCCCGCCCATGATTCAGGAATCTATACAGGGGACAGTAGAAGTGGGGTTCAGTGATCCACCCCAACAGTATGCCTGTTACTTCAGTTGCATCAAGATCCTACCTTACCGATACTACAGTGATAGGGGATATCTAGTCGTAGTATCTGAACTGGTATTAGGACGCGCAAGCGATGTTGGCTCATCTAGCTATAGTGTTCGGTTACAAAATGAAAAATGAAATCCCAACCATGTGTTCCAGTGTACACACATGTCAGTTTATGTTGTATGAAAGCTTTCGACATGAACCATCGTAATTGCTGCATGGCTAGCACTCATGTGCTGATACACATATAAAAATGCACTCACAGACAAGCTATGAGAGAAATGAAATGTGGTTATGTATGAATTGCCAATTAAGCACAGCATTTGTCAAATAATATTTGATAATTGCGAGAATATACGAAATCCCTTATTTACATACTTTTAGTAAATTGGTGCATGCAGGTGCCTACAACTCCTACATCACCAATTAAAAATATTATGACATTGCCGAGCTAAATTTGTGGTACACGTTCTGTCAATATACATGGTGCATGGTTTGCAAAAGGCAGATTAAACATATCTTAATAAATCACGTGCATGCGCGTCACGTACATGTACTAAGACTGAGAACAAGAAGGCCGTGGAATGGTATAAGTTATGTTATGAACGTCTGAGACTGAGCACTGTAAAAATTCATATGTTTATTTATCGCACAGGTAGAGGCAGTCCAACACTTCTTGTTCGGGATTGCAATAGATGAAGGTTTTAAGGGCCCTCAAGCAAATACCCTTGCTTGGGATGTCCTCTACCCTGAGGTAAAGGATGTCAAAATCATTTGAGGTGACAAATAGGAATCTAGCTATTCTTTACATTGTAGCTAATGATCACGCTCCTGCAAAGGATGAACCACAGTCCAGAAACATCGTATAAACAATCAGCTATTCATTACATTAAACATCTGATGTCGTGAAAGAACTTCTATCTTGGTTTCATTATATAACTTCTGTCTTGAGTTTAAATTGCTTTCATTATATAAATTCTGTCTGGATGAACCACAGTCCAGAAACATCGTACGAACAATCAGCTATTCATTACATTAAACATCTGATGTCGTGAAAGAACTTCTATCTTGGTTTCATTATGAGTTTAAATTGCATATAAATTCTGTCTTGTGTTTATAAATTAGCTATAAATTACATGATGTCGTGAAAGAACTTCTGTCTTGGTTTTAAATTGTTTTCATTATAATATTATCAATTAGAACTTCTGTCCTGTGTTTAAATCGTTTTCATAACGGTTGCGATTTCGATGAGAATCGATTTCTCCTTTTACGTTCATTATCAATTAGAACTTCTGTCCTGTACATGTCGATTTCGGTGAGAATCGATCTCTCTTTTTAATTATTCACGCTATAAACTGGGTCGTCAAAATCAAATCTCCATTCTATCAGGGAATTGAGTCCGCCTCCTCCCCCGGACTGTATTCCCTGGATGTACAATATTTTAGACGGACCGTATTCCCTAGGGAGTTGGGTCCGGGGGGGGACCGTATTCCCTAAGGGAATATGGTCCGCCGGACCGAAAATTGGGCCGGACCGTATACCCTATGACACCGGCATGGGCAAATCGAGCACGAAATGTGCATTAACTTTGCACAGTACGAATTGAATAAACTCGTGCACTTAGACCTATGATGATTGGTGCGTTATTTGTCATGCAATACCTCAACCCTGTTGCGTATCAACGGTTTTCAAATAGACATTGGCAACGATATACCGGTTACGGGTATACGTTCCTTGGTGCGTGCTCATATAGTTTGCCTATATGCAGATTCAGTAAGGCCAGCAAACGTGAACCTCCAGATCTGATACCTATGCATGAAGTAGAAGGCAAGTACCTGTAAACAATAAGATCGTGTAGGGGTGACACGACTTGTACACGGTTATTAAACACACACTGTTTGAGATTAGTTAGCGCATTGTTGTTAATCCAAAACCACGACAGTTTGAGGTATTGGACTAGCATGCAAATGCAATTAGTGGGCGCAAAGTAAGCTATGAATGTCTGTAATTTTTCGCTCAGACAGGGCAATAAATGATCTGCCTCAGATCCCCGACATCCTGCACCACCCTATGGGCTTGACGTTCTCTAAGCGTTCATTTGGAGGAAAAAATCCTGTCTTGCGATCGTTTCAGGCTGCATAGTTGAAGACATGGCCATTTCTTCACTATGATGAAAGGTAAGGACTTATCATACTACCACATCTGCGTGAAGGGATTTAAAGAACGGAAGATGAAGTCCAGAAAGATTTTGAGTTTCTCTGCACATTTTATAAAGATGACCTCCATCCAGAGCTATTACAAATGTCAACGAAGCGGTGGAGCACGACAGGGCAGGTGCGGAGTGGACCCCTTATGTCGTGATGTTCCTTGCATGTGTTTTAGTAGAGAATGCGTGCATGCCGTGAGTGACGAATTGGTTCATTATCGTCAAGCGAGTTATACTTCGCAACTATGATGTCATGTAGACTACGTAACGTACTTGTAAAACTGCTGAAAACGATTTATAATTAATATTGATATACATGAATACATACATGTACAAATCAATATAACAATACAGATAAGCAAGCACATAACATTATAACTAACCTACCACCTAGAGTAAATAATATTTCAGTAGCCTGCATCTGCAAGAGATGGTCCTTGAAAGAAGAGCCTTCACATTTGCCTGATATAGGGCGCAGACTTTGACGTGTGGCCAAGCGAGAGGCTAGCTGCGATAGTGCCCACTTTGCTTCAGTGCCCCATGCAACACCCATAGGTCTCCACAGCTATTGGGATGGATACCCAACCCACATTTTGAATCGTTGGCCTTATGCTTCGTCTCCTCTGCTGCAAAGGCTGCAGACCCTGATGTCACACTCGCTTCTGGTAAATTACTTGCATGAGGTTAGCGGTGATGTGACAGTAATGTCAAATGCAGCAGGCTTTCCCATCATCCAGTTTGCTGCCAGGACATCAGCTGGTCGCGTGTGGCGCTTATCAGATGCAGAGCCATACCCAACCTCCACCTGAGCACTTATGCAGGCTCTTCTATATAACTCTGCAAATACATCCCGGAGCCTGTTGTGACGAATGACCACATCGCCCCCATGCTTACATGTCAAAGCATGGTGGCCTAAAGGGTCCAAAGAATGAGCTGTACAGTGAGGACATGTGGCACCCTGAGAGCCCGAGATATCAACACCGAGCCACCATTGTATGGCTGCTTGGAACTCTGAAGGCTCTAACTGTAGATTGAGACCAGGAGAAGGAGCTGTGGAAAGCCATGCTGCAGATGAAACTGATAAAAGGCGAGCTCTGTCAGGCAATGATGATTTAGAATAAAGCTGTGCAAACATGCTGTCTTCCAATTTGTTAGAAAGCACCTTTTGGTGGCATGGTGTCTCCCTGATAGCTTCCAATGTAACCATCTCCTCATTAGAGACATGTTCATTAAACTGATTGATGGCATTCAACAAGTGCCGATTGGACTCAGAGCACATGCCAGCCATGCTTAGAGATGCTATATAACAGGCAGATGAATGTTCTGAAAGCCGACGAAGCCCTAAACCACCTCTGCTAAGGCTGAGTTGTGCCTGTTTCCATGCACTGTTTGTGGTGTCTACAGCTGTAGATAGAGCAAAGCAGTGGCGAACATCATTATCGAAGTACTCCAGTCCTTCGGCAATGAGAGAAGGTGGTGTAGATCTGGCCAGGTGCATAAGCTTACAAAAGCCGTAATTATTTTAAGAATTATATTCACAGGTTTCCCACAATCATTGCCACATAGCAAATTTGTTGCTAAAAATGCTATCGATTCGAGAAAATGCGTTAGCTTCTGGGGCGGAGCCCCAGACCCCGCTGGGGGAGCTTACAGCGCTCCCCCGCCCCCTAGCTGCTGCTTTTTTTGGCTCTTAACTATTGAAGTACAGAGGCTAGGGGCGCTAATACATTGTCCTGCCCCCCGGGCGCTGATAACCCTCGCGCCGCCACTGAGATAATGCCGCCCTATTGAATGCGATGCTGAACATTGTGCTTTCGATCCCATCGACGACCCTCTCCACCATCCAGTCCACTTATTCTTTCTTGGACACAGCCGGTACGTGTACTATACTTTTATAAATGTATCGAGGCTTCATAACTTCGTAACGTAGGCATACGCCGGTACGCATACGTCATATGTATATATGCACAAGCATAGTTATAGAATAAAAGGCCGGCGTGCATTGTCATTTATGCTGCCCTTTCTTTTAGGCATATACACGGGGGATGAAGACAAAGACGATCATAGGCTCTGTGTGGTTGAGCACAAGGCTATTAGGTGTCTCTGTTAGGGCTTGGTCCAGCAACACTGCTGTAGACCACGTCCCACTTGGCAGCTGGAGTCCTTTATGAAGGTGCATAAATCCTCCTATGCTGGTTATATTCTAAAATCACAATTCGTTTGAATGTGTAGAAAGGAGGCATTGTGCAAATTCGCTTTGTCTGCCCACACTGGAAAGTAGCTCGCACTTGGGCTTCTTCTAGAGTTCTTGCAGGTCACTACTTGGCAAGCCAAAAGCAAGTAGCTGCACAACATCAAGTAATAATTTTGCTTGCACTCCATGCATGCAGGCTTATCCATGCCTTTACCTGTGCTGGCATGTTGCCATCTCAGTTCATCAACTTTTGCAAGTTTGCAGAGATAGGTGTAGTGTCAAATAAATACATCCATGCAGATAGGTATAGATGACTAACTAGTGATATGTTGGTCATTGATTTAATGCTATAATCTGGTTGTTAAGTTTACATACACAGACAGTACCAGCAAATTGTAGCAGATTCAGCAGAAGAATCTATGAATGCAGCAGTGCAACGCGTAAAGGCAAACCCTGAGTATGTCACAAGTGGAGTGATATGATGTTTTCTTATGGTTTATACAATAGATTGAATTTATTTCAATTGGTCATCACTGATGCACGGCATGATTCTAGTGCTAATGCATACCACTCAACAGTACCCTGTATGGCTGGAAGGTACGTGTATGCATGTTTGTACTCTGTGTTCATTTATTTTGCAAGGCAGTACACGTAGGATTGTTGGGATCGCCACTCTCTCTAGACCAGAGCGCAGAGTAGCTAAGACTAGAGAGGTGGCATGTGTCTGACCCCAAGTTATAGCCAGAGGTTTGTGTTATTATTTAAAATATTTTCACATGCATATATGCATCCAATTTATAATGTAGGGTTGAACGTCACAGAGGTAGCCCATGACTACCAGTCCACCATAAAGGCGTATGTTGAACAACTTGGAATGGTCAATTCCTACCCCGGGAGAAAAAAACGGCGTAATCGCGCGTAATTGTGCGTGAAAAACGGCCATAAACTCGCCAAATTACGCGGTCTTCAAAACGCTGTATCATCTTGATTGTGTAATATAGTAGAGCTACATTTTTCATATTTATAAAGCGGTCCTGTGTCTATAGAAGTCCAAAGATGGTTTAGTTTGCGATGCATCGTTCCGAAGATATTCACAATCAACTTTGAGCAAGATTTCGCGGGCTTCACGTACAAAACCCCGCGAAATCAAGCCCTTTACTTGAATGTGAATATCTTCGGAACGATGCATCGCAAACTAAACCATCTTTGGACTTCTATAGACACAGGACCGCTTTATAAATATGCAAAATGTAGCTCTACTATAGTACACAATCAAGATGATACAGCGTTTTGAAGACCGCGTAATTTGGGGAGTTTATGGCCGTTTTTCACGCACAATTACGCGTGATTACGCCGTTTTTTTCTCCCGGGTACGACTCATGGCATGGTATGGTATCAAACTTTATTTGATGTGCATTGATTGCAATCTTGCAGGTACAAAGAATGTGGCTAAAGAGCTGAAAAAGATCTGTGCCGGGCCTGTTAAAGCTAGAGATAAGACGTGGTTTGCACAACTTTCAGACAAGGGTATGTGCTGCGTTGTCCTTTTTTTTTTTTTTTCCAGTAAGGAGTACCAACGTACATCTGTAATCGTTTAATCCGATAATCGATTTTTTTTCAGCAAGGAATACCAAAGTACACCTGTACTGGTGCATGAAGAACTGGGCCAGCAACCCTGACATTCTATGCAACATGATTATGAATATAAGCCAGCACTTTCAGGCACTAGGTGTGCATGCATGTATGTGTAGTGTGCATTTCTGCATGCAGCAATGAAGGTCCGGTCGTTGTGTGTGTGTGGGAATGTTTTATTTTTGTTGCTTCCACTATGAGGGTCACCACCTTAATTGCCATTTAGAAAGTCGTTGTCGCCAGCCAGGTTACCACACAAAGAGGAAGATCCTGACTATGCCTGAAGCCATTAAAGCATATGAGGATGCACTGAAGAGAACCCTTATCAACCGCTTTGCTGAACAACAAATGGTTGAGATTTGCACCAAAAGAATGCCATGATTGCTGAGTCATTCATGCAGCTTTATGAAGGCATTGCTAGTTATATCAAATATTAGATCCTAATTCCAGAGTCGAGACACCTTCTGGATGGAGTCATTTAACCACCAGCTACTAACCTACCTGCCCAAGAGGATACACTTCCACACTAACACCTTTAAAATGCGGATGAACCTGGCTGTGACGGATTGGGTGAGTGTTGTGCATGTGATGGTTGTGAACATTATGACCGTTTCTTTTAGAATGAAAACACACAACGGGCATCAACAAGTCATGGTGAATACCTAGATGTTCGCCGACCGGACCATCATAGCACTTACAATGTATTAAAGAAAAAAACCTTTCAATTCGTACGTAACATCTGGAATGCGTACATCCTGAAGAACATCTCATCTTTACAGTATGTTTAGCTAATGACAGCAACAAATCCTTGTACAATTCTCCTATATACTAGCTCATTTGAGGAGGAGGATGATGCATTTGACGAGTTGATGTCACCCGATTATTCATCTTTGTTAGATGGAGAGTATGTGGACAGATAAAGCGAAGAATACCAAGAGGATGATGATAATGATGCATGAAGTTGTAAGGTATGGATACTTATTGTGAAATTGAATGGTGAGTTCACATACAAGTGATACAACTATTCCGGTATAGACATGCATTACGTTTTTGTTTGATAGCTTTACGCGACAGACCGCTGCAAAAGGTACTTGCTTTGCCCTTCCTTTTTTGCCTGTAGAATAGCTCTCCTCTACTCGACACTGAAAACTTCAAAGCTTTTTTCCGTATCGTCCGCTTTCTTTCCTTTGACGCTCCATCGCAATATTTGCCACTGAGAAGATACTCGAACACTTCGCCAACAAGATCACCCTCAACATCCGAAGATCCTTCCATCCTAGCAGCTTTCTGAAGACTTTACAACACCTTGATTCGACACGTGTAGAGAACGCGCAGGCGCAAGCTAAGGGTAGGACTAAAATTTTCGGACACGGATCAAAGTTTTCAGGCAAAATTGGCCCACCCGGACTAATTTTTCCAGAAAATATTGTTCCTAGGACCAAAATTTTTGGCGGGCCTAAATTTCTGTAACATGTCCTTTGCTACAGATATAGGATAGCACGTACACTACTGTAAAGTAGATTATGTGATAGTTAGTCACTCTTGCCTCACTAGTCAGTATGTCTTTTACCGAATTGCTTTGTATTAGGTTTTCATACATCTCATCATTATTCACTCAGGTTTAACTAGTCACCTTTGTTTTTCCCCTGCTGTGATTAGTTATCCAGAGTTTACTGTAATCAGTGCTAAGATGCGCTCCTTACTAATTGACAATAACTAAATGCATTACAACAATTCATATTACTTTTCTATAGGGAGAAGTTTTACTTCGAGACATTCAGAGTTCCAAGGAGCAACAGAAAATTGCTCATTCCAGTCACATTGACCCCACATCTGGCCACATGGGGAAAAGCAGAACTATTTTCAGAATTTGTGTGGCATAGAATGGTTAAAGATGTCAATAATCTGGTAGGGTTTTATGCTAACTCGATTTTTTTAATACTAACTGTTCTCTTTAGATATCAAAGTGTGATGTGTGTCAGCGGATGAATCGCAAGCTAACAACTGGAGTACCACAACTACATCCCATGTCAAAGCTCCTTGGTACATGATCGGCATAGACTATATAGGCCCTGTAAGCCCTGAAGCTGAGGATGGCAGCAAGTACATCTTAACTGTTAGTGATTATTTCACTAAATGGGTAGAGGCAATCCCAACCATTGATAACAAAGCTGTCACAGTGGCAGCTGTACTTTTTAAGGCAAGTGTTGTATAATGCATATAATGCAATACAATGCATGTTAATAACAT
The DNA here is from genome assembly GCA_013339895.1 of Ephydatia muelleri. Taxonomy (NCBI): domain Eukaryota; kingdom Metazoa; phylum Porifera; class Demospongiae; order Spongillida; family Spongillidae; genus Ephydatia; species Ephydatia muelleri. The sequence continues at coordinate 21,287,464 of JABACO010000001.1, read as the reverse complement.
AATTTATTACATTGCAGATTTTCATGCGGATGGGTCTGCCTCATGTTGTGGTGTCTGACAATGGTAGAGAGTTTGACAACAAACTTAATGATGAGATATGCAAAACTCTTGGGATAAAAAGACGATTAATAACACCTATCACCCCCAGGGGTTGGTACACAAGTTAGCATGCCTTATTTAAGGGTCATGTTCTTTTATAATAGGAAATGTGCATGGATTATAACATTTTAGCATTTCTGTGTTTAGCTTTGAAAGGATGAAGTACATACACATGTTTGATGGCTGTGTTGTATGACATGTGTCAAACTTTTATATGTAGGCAAATGGTCTTACCGAACGCTTCAATCAAACATTTTGTCTAAATATGTGTCATCGAAAAAAGAACAATGGAGTTATTACATTGATTCATGTGTGTTTGCCTATAACACATCGAGGTAAGAAGCAACAAAGCATACTCCTTTCTCCCTTATGTTTTGTCGACAGCCAAACCTTCCGATTGACATTGAAATGCAGTCTGAGTCAGTAGAGGAACTCGTCAAACATTACGATGAATAGTAGAGCCAGATCGTGGAGAAAAATTTAAGGAACGTATAAGTACATTGCAGGAAGTAGCAAAGAACATTAAAGTTGCTCAAATTAAGTATAAAAAGCAGTATGACAAAAAGCATGCCAAGCCTTCTGAGTTTTACATTGGACAGCTTGTTTTGAAGAAGGACTTCACTCGTAAAAAGACAAAGGGAGGGAAGCTAAGTTGTAGGTATGTGGGACCCTTTACAATAACTAGAGTGAAGTCAAGAGGGGTGTATGAATTATGTTCTGATGATGGAAAAGTGACAAGTGCAACTGGTGGTCATTTGAAAGTTTACAGAAAACCATTAGGTTCCGACAACACTCAGGTGGACTGGGCCTTCAGTTACAGATGGGGGATGATGTGGCAGACAAAGCAGACAATAGTGCAGATGAGATGGGGGATGATGCTGCACAAACATCCCCCCCCCCCCCCCCCCCCCCCCCCCCCCCCCCGTTCAAAGCAGACAATAGTGCAGATGGATCAATTATAGAGATATCCAATCATACTGTTGACACAGTATTGTACTTGCCAGTTTGCAGAGATTGGCAAAATATTATGTGCAGTGTCTTAGGACTTCAATTTGTCAAAGGGAATCGTGATCACAATGAGATGTTTATCTGGACCAAGCTCCTAGTATACGCATTAAAGGTGATGGGAATTGCTTTTTTAGAGCTGTGGCTGAAGAAATAACTGGACGTCAAGAGGATCATGCAGAACTTAGGGTACTTGTCACATCATACATGGCTCACAAGCCTGCTGAGCTGTCTTGTTACCTGACATCATCTGAAACAATGGGACAGTACTTGCAAACAACGAAGATGGATCAACAGAAAGTGTGGGCAACAGAAATTGAAATATATGGCACTGCCAATTTGCTTGGCACAACGATTTTTGTGTATTGTCCTTCAGGCACCAGCAACAAATGGTTGAGATTTGCACCAAAAGAATGCCATGATGACAACAGTCATGCACGAGAGTGCCTTTATCAATGCAACCTTTCTCAGCACTTTGAAACTGTGAAGCGTATGCAACATATTGACCATTCAGATTAATTAAACTTTATTGCGTGAAGATAAAAACCTTTAGTGTAAATAATTACAATTAAATGGGATGGGGGACCAAAATTTCTAGAGCGGACCATTATTTTCGAAAAAATTGGTCCGGGGGGAACAAAATTTTCAATGAAAAAATTGGTCCCCAGGACCAAAATTACCGGGACCAAAATTCCAGTGACAGACATAAGAAGGGCGAACGCTGAAAGCACATTGCGAGTTGATACTCGCTTTAGACCGTATTTGAAGACCAGAAATTGAACGGTAGCAATCAGTCCGATGGAAAAGGTAATGAAATACCATTGTGAAGCTACAATAATAAGCGCACCGACGAATAGTAATCGAATGTTACAGCTTCTGATTGTGGGTTGGTCAATTAGTACAGATAAGCCGACAAGCAGGTTCAGTTTTCATCGCAGACATCAACAGCCTGTAGAGAGCGCAGCGCAATACATGGTAGAGCTTCGAAGGTTGGTCATTTTGGGCAATTTCTAAACGACGCATTAAGGGACCAGTTGGTATGCGGGTTAATTGCCACTAATATACAAAAGCGTCTTTTATCTGAAGCGAGTTTAGCGCTCTTGAGATATCTCAGGCAATGGAGACGGTGGAAAAGGGGGCAAAAGACTTCAAGGAGGAACACCAAGACTCAAAGCGGCAAGAAACGGAGACGGCGGCTATCAACGTAGTAAGAAAACCTGTACCCAATAGAGCACGTCCCTCACACACCCCGAGATCTAGAAGCGGAGTCCCCTCTCCATTTCAGGTCTCAATTGTCACCTCATTCAGTGGCCAGGCAGGATCCGTCTAGACGCAATATTAATAATACTAAACATGCGCACGTGTTTAAAAGTTTATGAAATGACTGAGAAAATGAGCGAAACGAATGAAAAGAAAAGGAGTGAAAAGGAAACGCATGGAAGGAGGAAAAAGGAAACGAGCGGAAGGAGTGAAAAGGAAATGAGCGGAAGGAGTGAAAAGGAAATGAGCGGAAGGAGTGAAAAGGTAATGAGCTGAAGGAGCGAAAAGGAAACGAACGAAAAGGAAACGAGCGAAAGGAGTGAAAAGGAAATGAGAGAAAAGGAAAGGAGCGATTCGAGCGAAAAGGAAACGAGCGGAAGATAAGAAAATGACATGAGCGGAAGGAGTGAACAGAAAATGAGCGAAGGGAGTGAAAAGGAAATGAGTAGGAGTGAGAAGAAAGACCAAGAAAAGCTGCTGTATCAAGACGTAATGAAATATATTATGGAAAGGGCGTACAGAGTGGATGCTGAAAAGAACTGGAAGAGGACGATTCGCAGGAGTTTGTACTCGAGGATGGTTGTATACCAAAGGTGATGATCGATAGAAGACGTTGGGTGTTTGACGAATAAGACCAGAAGAGAGTGACCGAAGCTTGCCACGACGATAAACTTGGTAATATCTCCTTGTGTATCATGTAAACATCATGACATTGTATTCCATTTTCATGCATGACCAGGTGGAGGCCATTTTGGCAGGGATAAAACATTGCAGAAGGCATGCTCTCGTTTCTACTGGCATGATATGACCAATGACATTAAAGAACATATTAGAACGTGTGATACATGTCAGCGAACCAATAAGAAGCTAAGCAAGGCCTTTGCAGAGCTACATCCCATTCAAGTGAGGTCTGAAGTGTGGCATCAAGTTGGAATTGATCTCATTGGACCGTTGACACTGACACGTAATAATAACAGGTAAAGTTCTCATGCTGGGCTTCATGTAATTGATTGTACATAGTGTATAAATATAAGTAATTATGCAACAAAATGGGAGAAGTTGTAAAAAAATATATATTATTTTGTTCGTACAAGGTTATCTTTTTGCGTTCATAATCTATTTATCCTAGCCTGTTTTTGCACTGATGGCTCCAGAGTGAAATGGTAATGTGGTTTGGGGATTGATGTAATTTAAGCAACTCATTGCATATTTGCAACAGTGTGAAAAAATATTGGCTTGTGTTTATTTGTACTAGGTACTTATTTTATTCTCTTTGTACATTGCTCCATCCTTATTTATTATGGAACAAATGTTGTAAAGTTCCGGGTATAATTATAATACCTTCCTCTCCATCCCCATGTATGCATAGAAAAAATTACTTTTTTTCTTAACCGATCGTATCTCAGTAAAAAAATAAGCGCTATAGTAGTTACTTATAATAAAATTAATATTGAACAAACTTTTATTTCTCAAACAACATAATTGGTTAGTCCTAGCTCTTAATATGGTGATGGAGATATGCTCGTGTAAAAAAACATTCCATTTTCTCCATGGAGGGCGGAGGGGGTGTTGTATCCGGGACTCTACGGTGCAGTGTGTACGTTGATAATTAAACAGCACTGATATTTGACATTATGTATCCTCACATTGCCATCTTGTGATCTTCTGTCAGGTTTCTAGTAACATGCACAGACTATTTTTTCAAAATGGCCCGAAGCTCAAGCTCTTCCATCCAAATGTACTGAAGGGATAGCCAATTTCATTTATTCCCTAATTGCTAGGTTTGGCTGTTTTAAAGTATGCATTTCAGATCAGGGTCGTGAGTTTGTAAATGCACTAAATGAGAAGCATTTTTTACTGACGGGAACTGAGCATCGTATTGCAAGCGCATACCACCCGCAAACCAACGGACTTGACGAAAGGCTGAATCAAACTGTTGCAAAGTCGCTTGTTAAATATATTAATGCTGATCAAGATGACTGGGACGAACACTTAGAATCAGTTCTTTTCTCATATCGTACAAGTGTTCATGCTACAACTAAATACACACCCTTTTTTCTTATGTACGGTAGAGAAGCAGTATTACCCATCCAGCTACACACCAGTAATGTGGATAATGGTCATGCAATCCCAGAAATTGAAAGTGAAGCTCAGAGGCATGCTGCAAGGCTGGATACGATACGCACTGAGACTTTTATGAAAGTTGCATCTAACATTGAAAATGCTCAAGCTAAACAAAAGCTTTACTATGATCGCAAGCATGCAAAGGCAGAATTCAAACTAGGAAGCCCAGTTCTTTTAAGAAATATGAGAATGCTTTCTCGAAATTGAGGGAAAATGGACGATGAGTGGACAGGCCCTTTTACAATAGCTGAAGTGTGTGATAAGGGGTTGCATTTATTAAAGAATGAACATGGCAAGGTTTTAAAAAAATTATATAATTCAATCCAGTTGAAAACATATGAAGAAAGGCAAATTCATGAAGCTGCTAGTGATCTAGGGCAAGTTCATGCTGGTGCTAGTGACAAGGAGATAGCAAGCAAAATTGAACAGGATTTTAATGCATCTCACAATGAAGAAAGTGCAAGCAAAGAGAGACTGGCCATAGGTGTGACTGATTCTCACAATGAAAAAATCTATGGCAGTGAAATTTCTACTCGTGAACTGCTTCATGAGCAATTGTTTTCACCACAATTGTTTCGATTATGGCGAACAGGTGCCAATGAACTTGCATTTAATCCAGCAGAAGATGATGATGACTTTGATGTAAGTTATTCAGTCTTTAACACGTTATTTTATGTACGTTTTGTAAATTGATATACTCGTACATGTATGTCCTAAGTACACCGGTATAAAAATATTCCCTTACTTAATTGGTTTTACTTTTTTTTAGACAACTGGATTAAATTCTGAAGCTGGTGAATATGCCCTGAACAAGGATCTTATTGTAGAGCACTGGCTGACTCATCGTGCACATAATAAAGAAGCACCTTTAAGAGATTTCTGCGGAGGGCAGTTTGTAATAATGAATGAAAAACTTTCCGAAGAGTTTGATCATTTCAGAAAGCATGACATTAATGGAAGTTTCTATCCAGTGGAGTCTCTTCAACTTCTGGAGTGTTGGTTCAAATCCAGTGGCATTAGTATTAAGACTATTATTAGATATGGCAAAAGATACTTCCTAATGTCTGCAGCGAATATTGATGCATTCTGTCAGTGGGTTATGGAGAAAAGAAAGATGTACAATAAAGATGGTGTGGTTCTTGACAGCCTAAACTTAGCCAGTAAGCCAGATTTGAATGTTTGCGCCTGTGGATTCATTAAATTACGACCTGATAATTGTACAACGAATGAAGCAAAAGTTAGCGTGAATGATTATGATGAGGAGAGACAACAAAGTAAGAAAACCAGTGATGAAGAGAAGCCGATAAAGAAAGCCAGAAAGGTTGGATGTCGTAAACAATGGATGGAAGTGGAAGATGTTAAGCTCTATGAAGAACACAGATGCATCCTGGAGAGTAACAAGTGGGTAGATGATGTGCTGATTAATGCTTCACAGTTCCTTCTCCATAGCCAATATGGCCAACCGGGATTTCAAGCTACAACCTTGGCTTATAATTTAAGATTCGATGTAATGAGAGAATTCATTCAAATTCGACACAATGGAGAAGATCATTGGGTGACTATTTCGACCATTGGATTGCCATCTGGCCACGTGAACGTTTTCGAAAGTCTTTATGACACCTGCAATAGTTTTATCATTGAACAAATATGTGCAATTCTATGTACACCTAACGATGCGGTACATCTCCATTTCATGGATACTGTGAAGCAAACCAATCATTCTGACTGCGGCCTATATGCCATTGCTTTTGCCGTAGATCTATGCTCTGGTCAAGACGTGTGTAAAAGGAACTATAGTGCAGTACTGATGCGTCCACATCTCTTAAATTGTTTACAAAATAGAAGATTTACTCCATTTCCTGCTTCAGATCGTCTAATCAGTAGTCGTGCTATAGCACAAAAAAAGAGCGTACACGTGAGGTGCTATTGTAGGATGCCAGATGCTGGATTAATGATTCAGTGCGATTCTTGTAAAGAATGGTTAATGTGACATATCCATTCCAAAAGAAGCGTGGAACAATAAAAAATACAAATGGAATTGTAAAAAATGTCAGCCCAACTGAACATTATTTTTTATGTATACTCGTTTCATGTATTTATCACTGACATGTTGCATGACGATATATCGTTTAATAATCTATTAAAAACCACGATAAGCTATAGGTACATGTATAATCTATATTGAAAACCTTGATAAGCTATATAATTATTATTAATATACAACACTATAACAAAAACAAAGAACTATAACTACATGAAACACCACTACTAAAGAACTATTATACTACCCTGACCATGATGGCTATATAGCATACCATGCATGTGTATGTAGCTAGCTCAGTTTAGAATTATACTTTTGGGTAAAATGACTATCTATAGGAAAATACTACAATAATACCATATTAAATACACAATATTCAACGAGCCCCTGCAGCGTGAGCCAGCAGCGCCTGTGCATTCTGTTGCATCAAGACAACTGACAGGTGGCAATATAGTTCATTTAGTGCTGCCGAGCGTGATTGTCTCTGGCGCAAACTCAGCAATTTGCTCAAATGGGCAAACATGGAAACAGCCTCCTGGTCCCATCCACCATACACTTCCACTACAAGAGGGATGCAAGACCATCCCCTTTCATTGCAGGGACCATCATTCTTCAAATGCTTGTCCCTTTCCCCCTTCTCAGCTGTGGACCCTGGGATCATGCTCGCTTCAAGAATACTGTCTGAATTAAGCGGGTTGATGACCTTAAGGTCGAAAGCTGCCGAACAACCTGCATTTCTGAGGACCCTAGGTTCAAACCCAAACTAGGCGATGGAGTAGCCCTAAGCCAAGCATGAGCCTGGGGCTGGGAGACAGCGCTTAGTCTGGCTTTAACAGCTGTCGATGACTCCTGTATAAAAGAACTAAAGCCTGCTTCTTCAATCTTCTGAGACAACAGCCGTTGTTTGGGTTTAGAGTCAAGAACATCTGCAGTGGAGATTGATTCAGAGGGTGGAACCAAGTTTTTGAATGTAGAAACTGCCATATCCAGGTGCACCTGAGAGGAGTTGGGCTCCAGCATGAGACACTGAAGCTATATCAGCTGCAGGGGCGTGCATTGCCGTAGACCGTAAACCAAGGCCACCAAAACTCATGCTTAGTTGGGCTTGCTTAACAGCAGATGGACTTAGTGCAATGAGTGCTGAGGTTTCAAGGCAATGCAGACTGTCCCTGTCAAATTTAATGAAACACTCAAGAATATCTGTGGAGGGTGGAGTCGTACGAGCGAGGTGGGCCATCTTGCAGAATGATCCACACATCCGCAAGAGGGATCGCGCAACTTGGGTTTCACATAGCTGAGGAAGAAGATGCAGCAGTTGACGTGCCTCAGCTATCTTTTTCTGGATATATTCTACATAGAACTCAGGGGTTCCAATGGTGGCTCCGAGGATCTCAAAGCAGGGTGTGGCAGATCGCAAAATTGTATGATAGAACATGTCAAGGTTTTGGAGACAATACAATTCACATTTAGAGTGATTCAAGCTGAGACCACTGGACACACTATGTTCTTGAATGACCTCCAAAGCTCTGATCAATGAAGCTCTAGTACCAGCCAAGACTCCATCATCTAGGTACCAACAATTACTCGTCAAATCAGTGCACTGAGGATCAGCCACAATGTTGCATGAAGGACAAGGGAATAGAGTAGAGGGCCCAGAGGGTCTCCCTGCTGCATTCCTGAGGCTGAAACGAGCTCTCCCAATTTGTGCCAGAGATGTTGATGGTTGGAATAACACCATGAGACATAAGGAAACAGGGGTGAGAGAGGTGCAACTGTGCGTGCATTTTGTTACTTCATCTAATATTCTAAAGTCCCTTCTTTATTCCGCACATATGAAATTCTTAATCATAACATTGCCCATGCAATTCTTGAAGATGTAAAACAAAGCCTTTGGTAAAAAAATTAGCAATTGCTTAATAAAGAGCTTCATTCATGAGAATTGGTTGCACGTTGAACGGAAAGATGACTGGGTAGTACATTGAGCTGGCTAGAACACCACCTGTCAGGAGCACTGAACATAGATGTTGACCAAGCGGGATGTAGTCACCAATGTGCGAGTGACTGAATGCATTTGAACTAAAAAGACTAGTTCATGTAGAAACATGATAAGTCATTGACGTGCCAGATGAAGGCGTGAAAGCACTATACTGTCGAACACATTATACATGTGGACTACGTACAGAGCATACATGTAACCTCTGGTGCTAGAGTTTTATGGTGTAAGAAAATGACAACTCCATGCCGCATAGAAGGGGTGTTATGTTTTAAATTCACATTCCAATACTGATCACTTTTATCACTTTCCTTGGTGGAAGGACAACTGTGAGTTTGCCGTGGAGTCTTCTTTGGAGAATGCTTAAAAATATTGCAAGTACAGTCATTTGAGTTGTTTGAAATATTGTTTTCTTTACAGGCTACTACAATGCATAGATTTAGAGCCGTGAGAGGTGCAATGGTGTGCTAAAAGCATTTAGCTACTTCATCTAATATTCTTCCAGAAAGTCCCTTCCATATGAATTTCTTAATCATAACATTGCCCATGCAATTCTTGAAAATGTAAAACAGAACTAATTAGCAATTGCTACATAAAGAGCTTCATTCATGAGAATTGGTTGCATGTTCAACAGACAGATGATTGGGTGTTACATTGAGCTGACTAGAACACCACCTGTCAGGAGCACTGAACATAGATGTTGACCAAGCGCGGTATGTAGTCACCAATGTGCGAGTGACTGAATGCATTTGAACTAAAAAGACTAGTGCATGTAGAAACATGATAGGTCATCGACGTGCCAGATGAAGGCGTGAAAGCACTATACTGTCGAACGAATAATGATGCTTGTTTTATCTGTGTACTTACTTAGTGACAATTTTCGATTCCGATAATGTGATTGCATACTGGGGTTAAAGTGGGGTTTTGTTAGTTAAAAGAAATGAAGTGCCCCCCCTTTTCCCTCCCCCCCCCCCCCCCTCCAACCCCACGCCTCAGTCTGATTCCAAACCTATAGACTTGTCATCCTTAAAACTTGCACCTGAAGTGACGTGTTGTCCCAGGTATGCTTTATGTAGTTCATGTGTATCTGTATAACAAGCACAGATGCTACAGTCAGTATCATGAACTGAAATATAAATTCATAAAGGAGAATAGGGTTGAAAGCTTCTAGGGGTGGAGGGGACACTTCACTCATGATACAGCGCCCCTATACATATAATGCATGTGGACTACGTACAGAGCATACCTGTAACAACACGTCACCTCTGGTGCTAGAGTTTTATGGTGTAAGAAAATGATAACATAGAAGGGGTGGGGGTCGGGTGTTATGTTTTGCATTCACATTCCAATAATGATCACTTTTATCACTTTCCTTGGTGGAAGGACAACTGTGAGTTTGCTGTTGAATAACAGGAGTCTTCTATGGAGAATGCTTAAAAATATTGCAAGTACAGTCATTTGAGTTGTTTGAAATAATGTTTTCTTTACAGGCTACTACAATGTATAGATTTAGAGCCGTGAGAGGTGCAATGGTGTGCTAAAAGCATTTAGCTACTTCATCTAATATTCTTCCAGAAAGTCCCTTCCATATGAAAGTCTTAATCATAGCATTGCCCATGCAATTCTTGAAAATGTTAAACAGAACTAATTAGCAATTGATTAATAAAGAGCTTCATTCATGAGAATTGGTTGCATGTTCAACAGACAGATGATTGGGTGGTACATTGAGCTGACTAGAACACCACCTGCCAGGAGCACTGAACATAGATGTTGACCAAGCGCGGGATGTAGTCACCAATGTGCGAGTGACTGAATGCATTTGAACTAAAAAGAAACATGATAAGTCATCGACGTGCCAGATGAAGGCGTGAAAGCACTATACTGTCGAATGAACAATGATGCTTGTTTTATCTGTGTACTTAGTGACAATTTCGCTTCCGATAATGTGATTTGAGTACTGGAGTTTTGTTTGTTGAAAAGAATGGAGTGCCCCCTCCCCCTTCCCCACCCCCTCTCCGACCCCACGCCTCAGTCTGATTCCACACACTTATAGACTTGTCACCCTTAAAACTTGCACCTGAAGTGACGTGTTGTCCCAGGTATGCTTTACGTAGTTCACGTGTATCTGTATAACAAGCACAGACGCTACAGTATAAATTGAAGAGGTTGAAAGCTTCTATAGGAACTCCCACTCGATCGAGGTTTGTATGCACATGAGTAAGTACGGATCCGAAAACAATTCTGATGTCTTCGCTACACAAAACTGCAGCAGCTATATCTTGACCCGTGCAAGTGGAGGTCACTCAATAGTGTTCACAATCTTTGCCATCCTAGAGTTAACCATATTCATACTGAAGCTACTACTTGGATGCGTGGTCATTTACTGCTTGTATCGGAGTATGATGTTGCGAGATCCAGTCTCCGCACTGATGACTTCGGTGGCAGCATCATTTATGATCCTATCAATTCCACTGAACCTGCTTGTTGGCTTATCTATACTAATTGACCAACCATCAATTCAAAGCTGTAACATTCTATTTCTATATTTCACTGCGATTATTGTAGCTTCACAATGGTATCTCATTACCTTTTCCATTGGACTGATCGCTACTGTTCAATTGCTGATCATCAAATGCGGTCGAAAGCGAGTATCAACGCGTAAAGTATATTTAGCGTTTGCCGTTCTTATGTCCTTTGTTATGGCATTCTCCATTGTGCAATGCGTAGTTGGGCTGTGGAACGAGACCTTCACTGTGGTCGCTGGATTGATCTACACAGTTACTAGCGACGACGTCACTTTTCTAATTGGAATGGTACTGGGACACGGTGTTCCGTTCGTTATCACTCTGGTCACATCGTACATGACGTATCGCACTGTAAAGAATGGCATCGTTGAAACGGACAACGACAACAGCGTGACTAGGTCTGTTCTTATTATGAATGTCACTACCATTGTAACTATTTTGATCAGCAAAACCGTTCCACTGCCTGCGCTCATCTATTGGGCCACCACAACCAGTAGTACTATAGCCCATGGGATCTCAACCCTGTTGTTAGCGGTTGAGCCATTCTACGTTCTATTTCTGTTCATCACCGTCCACAAAACTATCCGCTGTACAATTGTAGCGGCTATTAATGGCTGCATCAAGTCTCCCAACTCGGTATGGCCTGAACCAATTTCGTAGTAGACTGAGTAGAGTGATTGAGGGTTAAAACGCCGCTTCAATCAAACACTGAATTCTACATGTACGTAGTCTACATTTAATGGAATTGGTCAGTGTATTTTAAATAAACATTAAATTACATGTCAGTCTTTTGTGTACAATGCTGCATTTGCCATTTTGCGGCCAATTTTTTATTTATTATTTTATATCTGGACATCACATCACACTCGATATGAGCACTTCGTGCACGAGAGCACACCTTAGCCGGCCAGACCTTTTTTCCCTGGGGGGTGTTCAAAAGACATACAAGCGGACTGTCAAATTTCATTAAATCTTTTGCATGCCGGTGTCACGTAGAATTAGGGACCCCCGTCCCAAAATCTCCGAAGAATTGGGGATCCCCGGCCCCAAAACTACGGGATCCACCGTCCCTATATCACCGGAGAATTGGGAACCCCTTCGTAGAATTAGGGATCCCATATAACGACATCGATGTTGATATACCCAGCACATGTCGTTGGTCAGATGTATGTATACAAGTAAATAAAAACATTCTCTAGGAGAAAGTTGGTGGGATATAGGATTTGATGGCAATTGGTGGTGTAAAAAGCAAGGAAACAAGGTCTTATCAGAATGGAAAATGTAATAGTCCTATATTTAGCACACAAACAACATACGCCCTAGAAATGTGCTAAATATAGGACTATTACATTTTCCCTTCTGATAAGACCTTGTTTCCTTGCTTTTTACACCACCAATTGCCATCAAATCCTATATCCCACCAACTTTCTCCTAGAGAATGTTTTTATTTACTTGTTTCATTGATTTTTTTTCTATGTACAATGGGTTGTGTGATGTCATGTGTGTGCCATTTGCTAAGACAGGTAGAACTATGAACGAAGCTAAGCGATCCGATATCAGAACTTAAGTTTTAGTTAAAGGCGGGTTGCGTGTTTGAATCATTCGTGAAATCTTTTCTTGCTGTACTTAGACCGACCATTATCATTAGCGCATTTGGCATAATTATTTAATAACATTAACATTAGTAGTTATACATATATTAATGGTTCACATTACAGTCTCGTCCTTCACCGCCTCTTCCACGTCGCCCTCTTCCTTCTCTTACATATCCTCGTCCTCTATCTCTCCCATCTCGTCCTCTATCTCCTCGTCCTCGTGGTGCTGGACGGGGTCCAGCACTGCCATCATCTTCGCCATCTCCCCATCACCACTGCCTTCTAAAATCCGCTCTATTTCCATTACTTCGTCTCTCGTGATGACGTGCTCCATATGCTGCAATGTGAGCATGTGCAGAACTGGTACACACCTTTTGTGCTAACCATGGGTGCGTCTTGCAAAAGGCATCATTTAACTGAACTAGTAAAGTGCTATTCTTAAGAATAGCCTTTTCGAGGCCACCCTTATACTCGCTTATAGTACGATATCCTTTGGTTCGTACAGAGAGTAGCTACAGTGAAAAAGGAAGTGCGTACATGCAACATTATGTATGTGCTAAACTATATACACCAAGGCTTGAAAGTTATACTCTTACATGCAACAGTTGCCCACTAAAATAGTTTCGTGCCATGAAATCCTATGTAAACTGAAGCCATTCTGATTCAATGCACAGATGATATCAGCAACCGCTACATTGTGTCACATTGCACTAGAAAGTTCAAACAATAACTGCATGCATCTCATAGGTCTGGAGTCTCTTCCAACACATTGCGAGAAATTTCGGACGCTCATTAGCAATTCCTGGCCAATTTTGCAAACGTCCGTCACATTTCCCGCGCACGCGTCCATAGAAATGTATGGGGTAAAGTTCATTTTTGAATACCATAAATCAGGGAAAGTTGCTATTTAAGTTTGAAAGAAGCACCATGATGGATAACATGATAAGCTATCACTCTGCCAGGTTGATGGAATTTTCAGCCACTGCTGCGAGGTTCCTCATAAGGATTAGTACTCCTCCATAGAGATGTATGGAAAATTGCTTTTTATAATGATTTTTTATCACTGTTCTTTATTGTTACTCAGGGGCGGATTTAGGGGGGGGGTCCAGGGGGTCCGGACCCCCCCTTTCCTATATGAAGAATGACGTAATGCATGCTGTAATCTATGCAGCGTTCTGCATGTTACCGTCCTTGGATTTGCAATATTGCGCATCGTTCTAACCAAGCGGGGTCTATATCGATCTATAATTAAATCCTCCTACATCTGTATTAACGAAATATTTAATCGCGCGATCGATCGAATGGTGCGTGTGAGCAGGAATTGAGGTAAGCGATCAAAAGACGTGAATGGGATGGATCTCAGATTCTTTTCCTCAGAAAACAGATAGCTATAGAGCTAAAAATACTAATACTATAGTAAAACATACATGAGTCGTTTATAGACCGACCTCGGCTGTAGCTGGTACATGGCCAGTGCACGCTTCGGTCACAAATTCACAAAAGCTTTGCGTCACGAATTTAATTACTGAGCAGTAGGAACCATAGAATTGTGAAGAATGAAGAGTTTTCTCGTCGCTATCCATGCAGGCTCTAGTAATCCGGATATCGCGTGATGGCGGATAAAACTGAATTTCATGCTAAATAAACTCAAAAGCAAGAAAGCGGCTGGGGCTTCGCCCCAGACCCTCTTGCTGTCACGGGAGGGGGCACGCCCCCCTCCCGTACCCTCCCCCAGTTGTGAATATTTTTATCAGACCCCCCCTTTCCCAAAATCCTGGATCCGCCCCTGTTACTCTGAATGTAAGATGGGAAGGTATTGTTTGACTCATTTCAGATGATGCTAATATGATCAAGGTAACTTTCTACCAGGTTCTCATGCCCATAGGCTTCTTCCCCTGGGTTCCTGGGGCACTTTTGGTCATGAGGGTACCTAGTTCAGTTGAATAATTAACAAACGCCCGTGAGGGGGGCGTTCAGTTCTGGCCGCGTTGGAAGTAAGGAACTTAACTGCACGCAAACTTGGTATGTTCTTAGTTTGGGACTATATAGGAGCGCATGTTTTTGGTTCGATACTAAGCCGTTTGAAGTTTATGGCATGGTCTGTCAAACGCGGATCGAGTAGTCCTAGGTCTATTCGATAAACACGATACGTATTAAACTACGTGTGTTTGTTTTCTGAAAAACTAAGGCATCACTGAAGGCTAAGTGTATAAGTTAAGTAAGGCCACTACTAGTATAGGCCTATAGCTTTTTATATTCGACCACGTGGTGGGGCTATGAGTATGACAGCTGGGAAATCAACGTCCCTTTTCTGTTGCTACTTTTCCATATGCGTGTGTGCATATCCACATTTGTCAATGTGGTCGTTCTATATAGAATTCGAAGCGGACAATCACAAAATGGTATATACGATACGCGCGACAGGGACAAGCCATATAAGGACAGTGCCCAATTATAATCACGTGGCGACGACTTATGGCTACGTAACTTCCCTTCAACCTTGGATGTGTCCTTTTTGGCTCCCTCTGCAGTGGCGGATCTAGGAGCGCGCGATCTCCTCGTCCGGGTTACTAGGAACTGACAGCGACCTTCCAGACCCCCTAGCTACTGAAAGCTATTATCTATGGCACAACACACACACATACAACACACACACACATACAATACACACACACACACACACACACACACACACACACACACACACACACACACACACACACACACACACACACACACACACACACACACACACACACACACACACACATACAACACACAGCACCCACTAACTCATAACATGTTCTCTTCCAGATCATGATCCACACCTCCTACTCTGGCAGCACATACAACATGCAAGAGGACATATCCGATGCCTCAGTGCTCCTGAACAAGTTCAACACAGGAGATGGCCAGGGGAAGGTGTGGGATGGCTACTGTCTGGCACACCTCTTCACCTATCGGGTGCTCTCCAATGGCCTCCTAGGGCTGAGCAACATTGCCAGTCCCAGTGCAACCACCACTGGAGGGATATGCTCAATCAGTGAGTCGTAGGGAATGAGTGTGGAAGAATTGAAAGTGGGCATTCAATGGAGAAAAGAATAGAAAGAATTGCACAGAAGTGTTAGAACTTGCAATGGAATAAAGAAGAGGCATTGGGGGTGTGTGTTCCTTCTAAGGTTATAGAGAGATGGCTTGAGTTTGTTTGTTTTTTTTTGAGAGGGGAGGCTTGTTTTTCCTTGGATTGATGGAGGAGAGGGATTCAAATTTGTTTCTTCCAAGGGTTGAGGTGGGCCCATTTCTTCTGGGGGTTGAGGGGCTCACTCCACACCTCCACAGGCTTCTTCTCCAGCTCATCTGGGACCCGAATCATCTACAACACAGCTTTGAGCTCGTACATCTCATCCTCCAATCCCCTGGTCTTCGTGGAGGAGGTGCTGGTGACTGGACACGAGATTGGCCACAGCTGGGGTAGCTACCACGATCCCGCTACCACTCCCTCCTGCAGCAATGTGTTCATCATGAACCAGTATGCACAAGATGGATCACAACCCACTCACAAGGTTGGCCCAAAAACTAGCATTGGGATAGAGTTCAAATGGGGAGGGGAGGGGGGGAAGGGAGGGAGGCCAGCAAGTTAACACTTAAGGTGTTATAGTCATCAAGTCACCTGCAATATATCATCAGAAATATGGGCAGAAGAACAGTTTTTTTTGGTTGCATTTAATAAAAGAGTTAGTGAAGGAGCACTGCTTTGGGCGTTTCTACCTGACATGGCTGTGTTAGTGGTCTGGGGCTGGCTTTGTGCTCTAAAAGATGGGTTTTTTCCCTGTTGGCTTTAGATGTTCTCCAACTGCAGTAGAACCAGCATTGGGGCTGTTCTCAGTGCCAAGGCCCAGAATTGCTTCACAGGTCAGTGTCTTCCTCTCTCAAGGCCTTTCCCCCCACCCTTTGTTATGTGCCTGTGTGTGTGTGCCCTCCTCCCTCCCTCCTCCCTCTCTCCTCCCTCCTCCCTTCCTCCCTCCTTCCCTCCCTCCCTCCAGTTCGTGGAACGGGGGTATGGATTATGTGGTGACCTCAGGGGAACAGTGTGATACTGGACTGCTGGGAGACACCTGCTGTACTGATGCCTGTCAGCTACGCTCAACGGCCATGTGCAGGTGTAGTGCTCGACTTGTGTGCATTTGTTCGTGTGAGGTGTGTGTGCGTGTGCTTACATGTGTATGCATTGTGTATGTGTGTCTGCATGTATGTATTTGCAGTGTGTCTGCATGTATGTATGTATGTATTTGCATGTTCATCTATGTATGTGTTATGTGTGTTGTGTTGTGTACATGTGTATTACCTGTGTGTGCGTATGTATGTATGTATGTATGTATGTATGTATGTATGTATGTATGTATGTACGTACGTACGTATGTACGTATGTACGTATGTACGTATGTACGTATGTAATGTATGTATGTATGTATGTATGTATGTATGTATGTATGTATGTATGTATGTATGTATGTATGTATGTATGTAGGTATGTGTGTGTGTGTGTATGTATGTATGTATGTATGTATGTATGTATGTATGTGTGTGTGCGTAGGTATGTATGTATGTATTTATGTATGTATGTGTGTATGTATGTATGTATTGTATGTACGTACGTACGTATGTATGTATGTATGTATGTATGTATGTATGTATGTATGTATGTATGTATGTATGTATGTATGTAGGTATGTATGTATGTATGGATGGATGTATGGATGTATGTAATGCGTGTACATGTATGTACATGTATATAATTTTTCATGCATAGGTGGTTTTGGGCATGTGTACAAACATTTTCAACTGCTCAGTATCCTGGGCTGAGAGGGAGACAATGCAGCTGCAAATTTAACACAAATGAAGGCCAAACAGCTTTTAGAATCGGGTTGTAAGGGGGTTAAGCTTTGCAGTGACTTTTGAAGCTTGTACAGGGTAATAGTTGGTATCTTGTACCTCTGCAACATGTGCTTGTGCTGCTGTTTTTAACTATTGCTATGCCAAACACCACAACCCCACTCCACCTCCTCCCCAACACTCAGATCTTTACCTGTATTCCTACACTGGATTCCCACCTTCAACATTCATCTTTGCAATAAGAATGGTGGGGGCCACCAAGGTACTCTAGACTACACCATGACAATGTGGAAAACAATGCTCAAGAGATGGTCAGCCATTTGGTTGTGCTGTACTGTTCCCCTTGCTCCGCATCACGCTCCCTCCTTCCTGTCACTGTCCCCTCCTTCCCATCACTGTCCCCTCCTCCCCATCACTGTCCCCTCCTTCCCATCACTGTCCCCCTCCTTCCCATCACTGTTCCCTCCTTCCCATCACTGTCCCCCTCCTCCCCATCACTGTCCCCTCCTTCCCATCACTGTCCCCCTCCTTCCCATCACTGTTCCCTCCGTCCTCTCCTTCCCATCACTGTCCCCTCCTCCCCATCACTGTCTCCTCCTCCCCATCACATCATGTTATCATGGCAGATTGTTTTTTCCCACTACTCTCAAGATATTCCCTCCTCCCCCCAATCTAGTCAGTTAAAAAGAACTCCTCTTGAGTGTTAGTGAAGTGTACAGACCCAGGTGGTCTGCCAAAGTTCAGGTTCCAGGCTCAGTGGGGACCACCTGGTATGGGCCAGGGATTGGACCCACCTTGATGAACAATGTGGCATGGACTGCCAGCCACCCTCCAGGTGACAAACTCAAATGGAAAGCTTGTGTGGTCATTTAATGCCTACTGAATATGCAGACTATGTGACATTTGTATTTGGCTATGTACATGTTTGGTGTTGTCACAAGTTTGTATGTTTATGTGTTGTAGAAGGCCAAAGAGCTGGTACATGTATGAGATGTAACTCAGGTCTTTGTGGTTTCATTTGTACCACCTATTTAATTAGGAGGGTTATTAGTTGTGGGTTTTATGTAAACTTTTCCCATCCCTGAGAGAGATTGTTCCTGACAACTGGAATAGTTGGACCCACATATTGTGATGGGAAGGAGGGGACAGTGTACACCTTTGCCATTGTGTATGTGTATGTGAGTCATGATCACCAGCCTTCATACCATTGATCTGTGAACAGATCTGCATCATGGCATTCTTTTCTGTGCTATGAACAGTGCTAACTAGAAAGACAGGCACATGTACATGTCACATGTATGTAATCTACATACAACCATGCATCAATGTTAAAAGTAGCACTTGTATTGTTTCTTCAGCTCTGTGTCTGTGGATGGTGTATATGTGTATTCATGTGTATAGATAGCACTCTACTAGCTGATAGTGCATAACCTACACATGAAGTGACCTGAGAAAACGAGGAACCACTAGTGTTACTGCTACATGAGTGTACAAAGTATTTACATTGCACTGTGGGATAGTGAGTCAGTGGAACTACTAAAGTGCATGTGGGTGATATAATTATTTGAATTGTATACAAAAAGGATAGCAAACTTAGTGATGTCAAAGAGATGGAAACAGAATTGGCATGGATACATGAACTCGAAACAGTGGGAAGGCTATAGATGAGCCATCGATGAGGCAGAGAAAGAGAAAATTGGAGGCGATAAAAGGCAACACTGTGAAGGCATTATCCTTCACGGAATCGTATGGTCTAACTGCCAATACGCTCACAATGCACACTGCGTCCGGTAAGTGTTCGCATTTCTCTTTCTGATTCAGATGCGCAAAGAGAAGAAAGGAGAGAACTAGAAGTTCTGTATTTATTGGATAAATACGGTGTGAGTGATGCATTTTACCAAGCGCTCTCAATGAAATGCGATAGCCTTCCAAGAGCAAGCAAAGTTAAAGCTGCTAGATGGGAGTTCAACAAAAGAGTGGAACAATTTAGTATCCCAACGTTTGATGGGTCTTATAGGCACGTTGAAATGGCAATTCGAGAGGAGATAACTAGACTGGTTAGTGTTTTTACAAATATCAGTAATATATGGACAGTGTGTCTAGCAAAAAGAAAAGTAATGCTCGCATGGAAATGAATGGGTAACTATAAATTTAGTACCCAATAACTTTATGATGGATAGTTCAACTTTGGATGCGTAAGAATACATGTAATTTGATAGAGGCTTATGAAAAAAAAAGAAAACTTGAAAAACTACCCAGAAGGGATTTTGCTGGACACTGTCCCATATTGTATATCTTTGCATTCATTTGCAGCTTGGGGAATGTCTAACTTTGTTCCAGCCCGGTGAGAAGATTCAGTGGTGATGGTGCTAAATTCTCAAGGATGAGCAACATGATGATCTTGTCTTATGTATCTTAGTCCCTCAAGTCAGATATTTATCAGGAACTGGTGTGTGTGTGTGCGTGTGTGTGTGTGTGTGTGTGTGTGTGCGTGTGTGTGTGTGTGTGTGTGTGTGTGCGTGTGTGTGTGTGTGTGTGTGTGTGTGTGTGTGTGTGTGTGTGTGTGTGTGTGTGTGTGTGTGTGTGTGTGTGTGTGTGTGTGTGTGTGTGTACCTTACATGTAGTACCTAGCTACATTACACAATATTGTTTATTTTATGACCACACAATGTGCAAGAAGATGCATGCATGGTGATTGCTAACTGCTGTAAAAACATTAATTACAGAGACAATAGGC
Organism: Ephydatia muelleri; assembly: GCA_013339895.1. Taxonomy (NCBI): domain Eukaryota; kingdom Metazoa; phylum Porifera; class Demospongiae; order Spongillida; family Spongillidae; genus Ephydatia; species Ephydatia muelleri. The sequence goes on along the minus strand of JABACO010000001.1, from coordinate 21,267,192 downwards.
AATGAATAATTTGGCTGCCCACAGTCAAGTTCTAACATCACTCACTTATATAGCATGCAGTCAGTACATGCCACATATGCGAACTTGCCAAGGAGGGATGCACATGTAGATCTGTGTACAACATTGTAATGCTAAATATCTGCATCCTTTCCCCCTCAAAATAAGTAATTTGTTTCTGAACATGCAGGTAACCACACAAGAGCTGCCGTCAAAGGTTGTGAAGACTATGAGACCATATCAAAGGCATTTGTGATTGGAAGGTAAGCAGAAGGCCTGACTGATCAGTAATGTGGTTCATTAACATGGATGGCAGGACTTTCAAGAGCTTTGCAACACCTTATCTGCTGAAGTGCCAATTCATCCTGACACTATACACCAGAACGTTAAGGTGTAGGTAGTACTGAGAACTGTTACTGATTATATTTTCTATTAGGCAAAGCAATGGATTGATGTCAATACCTGCAGGAGGTTACGAAAAGAGTCATGTTACACCATACATGCACTGTATGGTATACCAGTGCATTAGGCGGTCGAACGTTTTCAGGCCAAGGTTGACGTTGAGTCAGGACGCATGCACATACGATATCCGGCCGTAACAATAACATAGTTAAATAACAGTTCATGTGACCTCTGGAAGGATAAATGGCAGGGGCACGAGTTACAATCTAACGCGTATGACCGACGCGCATGCGTATGGTTAGATCACTAAAATCGACGATAGCCTTAGTTTGGCAGGATTTATGTAAAAGCAATGACCTCACCTAACTTCCCTACCATACAGACGTACAATTAATTAATTAAAAGGCGAAAACAATAATATATATTTTAAAATTAATTAGCTATTTTAATAACGTGATAAATCTCTAAAGTGTCTGGTGAGTTTAACGGTGAAATCAGAATTTTTTAATCACAATTCTAAGCCGAGTTATGCACTGATGTCCACAATTTCTGGACATGATTACATAACGACACTGACAAAAGGCAACGCTGACGCAACGTTTCAGCTAATGTCATATGCAAACTAAGCTTAATATCTAAGGTAAGAGAAGGTTACATTTACATACCTTTGAATAACTTTGTCGGTAGTACTTTTTCGATGGCCTCGTTGGTACTACGCTTAGCCTTCCCCGGACCCGTACCGCACTCTCTTCGCCAATCATGCAAGCGAGCACATTCAGGACTCTCCCAATAACGTTTCCTTTAGCGGACCATTTCTTTTCTGGGTCTGCTTTATAACGTTCGCGTTCAGCGGTCTGTTTCTTTTCTGGGTCTGCTTGATACCGCTCGCGTTCAGCTGTCTGTTTCTTTTCTGGCTCTGCTTGATACCGCTCGCGTTCAGCGGTCCGTTTCTTTTCTTGGTCTGCCTTGTAGGATGCCCGTGCCGATTCTAAAACATCGTTTGAAGGTATTTCGCACGTCGTTTCGCTCGTTTCTTTTCTTGACGTGAAGGCATTTTGATAAGAACAACTTCACTAACAAAATAGGACGATTGAATCAATTCTTCTCTAGTTATTTTGCTATTTATACACATCTTTAGATACCGTAATTATGAAGTAATCTAATTATACAATACATAGTCGATTGTGTATCAGAGTATAACATCGATTATTTATATAAAAGCGAGTCCTCCATCCGATTCTGAAGCTAGTGGTGAAATTTTGATCGCTTAAAAGTGTTCCTGTCCCGAGTTATGCGTTGCCAAGAAGGAGAAGACGACCCGCCCCTTGTTCCGAGACTGGGTACGAGAACGGGCAGTACACTCTTGTTGTTCTCTACAACCACGCGGTTCTGCGACATGAAACAAAAACGAAACTACTCATTTTTGACTTCTAGATCGATTGCTAAAACAAGCTGCACGATCCGATCGTCGGGAGTGTTGTTACAGACGGGTCGCGTTTTTTTAATGACATTCATAGTCGGGGTCAAATCCTATATGGAAGTTTCTAACGAAACTTCCGATACAGCGAATATTGGCCCGTGCCGATTTATAGCTCATATACACAATAATAAATGTATACTATTGGACAGCACAAAGCTTAGAACAAACGAGATGAGTTGATCGGTTGTAATACATCCAATACCATACAAACAGAAGCGTATACGCGCGTAACATTGTTATTCTGCTGACTGAGAGGGAACCCAGGCTTCAGCAATAGCTAGGTCGATGGCATTGTGATGGAAGGCTTTACCTTGCGATGACCATGCACCTCTCGTGCACATTATGAAAGATCAGAGCGAAGAAGGGAGAGGCAAGGCGGCGACGTATCCAAGCAATAGCTAAGCTAGTCTCCTGATGTTGAAAAGACAAGTGGGGTGAAGGAGCCATGCTCTATAGGTTGGTCATACGATCTCTGGTCATTAGAGTTTCGGTGGTGTGACGAATGTGGGGTCGGCTCAGTGGCAAGTTGAAGGGGTGGAGCTAATACGGTGCGTCAATTGTTGCGTCACTAATCTTGGAACGGGACCTGCCTAATGAAGTGTAACTAGTGCGCATGCGTAACCGAGGTGAAATAGTTGTTGCATCTTACTTTCAGTCTAAGAGATGAAAAAATAAATGAAGCTTGTTTACCATTCAATTTTCTGCTGTACTTTTCAAATGTAGTGTCAGACACCCCAAACTTCTTTACAGCTTCAGCTTAGCATATTTGATATCAGTGTGTTTTTCAGTATACATGTACATGCATACTCTTTTGGACTTTTAGAATATGTATACAATCAGCATTAATATTGGTGTGCCTCGAAAATAGCTGAATAAACAACCATTTTCTTAAAAACATTTGATGCAGTCTGCAGTGAAATAATATATGCATATTTGAAAGTACAACATTCAAAAACCTTGAATTCCACAGGCTTTGAAAGTAAAACCTTCTCAGCTACCTATCAATTTGAAATGGGATATATTTTATTACAATTTATAATTATTTACCTTGCAAATAAACAATCCACAATGATCAGTAAGATTTTCTTGCTGTGGTGTGCTCTTACCAGAATGAATACATCAATCAGATCTTATAAACATACTCTGAACCTTTAACAATGTGAATGTCCACACGCTTGTTTGTTCGATTTCGAAAAGGAAGAGGGATACACGGTCATACACGCCTTGTAGAAGATACTTGTGTATCTCTTTAAAAGTATATAAACCGCCTATCCATCGTCACTCGCCATATGTGTGCTGCCAGCCTGCCACGTGCTTTTTAGATCTGGTAATGTATAATTTTTTTAAGGGACCCCATTTCTACGCAAGGGTCCCCAGTTGTACGTAGAATTGGGGACGGGGCATATGAATAACATAATATCCTACACTTGTGCTAAATACTGGTATAGGACAATTACATTTCCCTTATTGTTAGACCCTCGTTTCCTTGCTTTTTACACCACTATTGCCTTCAAATTCTATATTCCACATCTTTCTCATATAGAATTACTTGGATTTTTGTTCATATGATTTTCACGAATGGACATACAGTACCATAGAAGTTGTGCAAAAGTCTCGTTCCCAAACCTGAAACAAGCATACATTGCTCTTGACAGTCTCAGTATAATAGGCAACCCCGTACCGTCCTCTATCGCCGTGGCCACATCCTCTTTCCCGTCCTTGTCCTCTGATAAGTTGCAATCTCCTCATACCTAGATCATCAGAATAGAATTAAGGGGAGCTCTGAAACAGAAAAGTAAATATTTGCGCACCTGATAATACAAGTAACTAAAACATTCGAATTGGTGTGCTGTTGGGAGATTCCAATCAGGAGGAAACTATGGTCATGGTGAATCCATTAAACGTCTTATGTTCAATTGATTTCCATTCCACAGATTAAATCATTTCTCAGAAGTTTTCAGGAAATGGCTGAGACCATATGACCTACATGTGCAATGCATATATAGTACATGTGTGTTTATTGCATTGAGTCAATTGTTGAAGATGTATTATTTGAATAGTAGTATGCTAAATTGGATATTTGAATTCTGTGCTCAACCTCTTCTTTCCAGTCACAAGGATGCACTTTCAAAATGCACTTTGCAGGATTCCTATCCAAAACATAACTGCTCCACTACCCCTCTTCCACTGCCGGCATCACAGCTCCAAAAGCATGGTTAAGATACATGCACCATGCAAAGTAGCGAAGTCTCTCACTCGATGCTGCTGATAGTGACTGTGTAAATCACAAAACGAGAGGCAAACATTTTTTCTTCTGAGTCCATATACACCTTTCTAACAGGTGACGATCCCTTAACGGTCAAGCTATTCAGCTGATGACCAGAAACTAGATGACGTTCAGCTCTGACCCCACTCACTTTGCAGGTCTTTCATGCCACCCTAACATACACTCAACTGACCAATCCAAAAAATAGATACGTGTATAGTTCGTGTGTGTGTTTCACTCGTTTCTAAACTTTAACGTAAGGAGAATTTTGATTTATACGTGGTGCCAATCTCAACTAAGCCTAAGGTTCGGGGGTTTGGGCCTTCGCTCCCTCTCTCACCACTCAAGTGCTGCTTTTATTGCATCTTTTTGTTCATCTGGCTTTGCCACCACAGATAACCATCACCTGATGAATGCAATTAATCTTTTCAACAGCTTAGTCTCTTCTTCAGATGCCATCTCTCCAGAATCTGCCATCGAGTCTCCTCCCTCGCAGAGATCTCTCTCCCATAAGCTGGATAGTTTGTCTTTTAGCAATTTGTATGACTTATCTTCTCCAGCAAACAAAGCTCGCCTCCTCTCTGCTTCTGTTTCTTTGGCCACTTCTTGGGTCTCAGTCCTTCCTTCAGGTGAACCTGGCATGCATTTTGATCCTAGCAAATATCGCACAGCTATTTCATGGTGGCTGGGTTTAGAAACCACAAGGGCTTCCTCCTGCTGTCTACTTCGTCCTGAATTAGCTTTGGATCCGTTGGGGCACCATGCATTGTCGTGCAGACGAGGTGGTGATGTGGTACTCCAACATAACCATATATTTGTACACCTTTGTCACAAGGCGAACCTTAGTGTAAAGGTTGAAGCAGGTAGCATGCTTACCCCTGACCTTTCTAGGTCTCGCCCCGCGGATGCTTTAGTGAGCAATTGGTCAGATGGAATACCAACTGCTTTTGACATCACAGTGACATCTCCTCTCACACCATTGTCACTTCAGGAAGCAAGTGTCACACCTGGAACTGCTGCACTACTGGCAGAGAGATGGAAGCACCTGACCCCAAGTGTCACATGCTTGGGTGGAAATGCACCCCTCTCGCGGTAGAGAGCTATGGTAGCTGGGGTAGTGAAGCCAGGCAAGTTTTCTCCCACCTGGCCTCACGCCTGTCCTTTGGCGTAGGAATTCTGAAGCCATAGAGTTTGGTAGAGATATATGGGAAGTTGAACATAGCCCTAGTGAGGTGCAATGCCAGAGCCCTCCTCAGTAGAGCATGTAATTTGGTTTAGTTACTTTATATGTATAGTTTAGTAGTTTTAAGGTACATGTCACGGTTGTATGCGGCTGGAAACTAGGTTTATAATTAGAACATTACGGTACCTGTCTAATAGATAGCGAAGAAACACCTCATTAAAAATGCTTATGTTTCAAAGCTCACAACTTCTCAGAATAAGTAGTAATGCAATATTTTAAACTAATATACAACACAACCTTTCATGCTCTTTTATTTATAGTCCTCACACACTTTCCAAATTTCAGGCCTACCGTATGCGCAAGCAGTGTTTATAACCCCATGCGGTACTTATTTCGGTTAGGTGGGAACGAGATCGAATAGAACGGGCTACCCGAAGTTGATCTGGAGGTAAGACTAGTCTGTCGGTCAAGCCAAGGCATGTCAGTAACGGAACTGACGAACCAGATCTGGTCACGAATTTTCTGTCACCAGAAAAACCTCGAGTGTATCTTATGAATAATCGATGCATGTTGCGGGTTACAGGGATGGATTACCACACAGAACAACTACCGCTGCACTGCAGAGTTTGTGGAAAGAGGCTCACGAAGAGTGGGCAAAAGAAGAGCACTTATGAGTGCAAAGGATTCGCAGATGATCTGTTAACAGCTTTTGCAATCAACACCTCCACTGACATTGCTCACATGCACCCAGAACGCTTTTGTGAGTGCTGTCACCTTTCAATGAGGAGAATCATCTATGCCAGGGCAGAAAAAGTGCACCATAAGTGTACGCTGGCACCATTTGAATGGGAGGAACATAGAAATGAAGGGTGTAAGGTACATATATACTACATCCCTGCTAGAGTTCACACATGTAACATCCTATGCAATACACAGGTGTGTGAGCACTTCAGAGTTATTGCAAAAGGAGGTAACTCCAGAAAGCTCACTGTTGGCAGAGGACGTCAACCAGGCCTCACACCAAACATGGTAGCTGCACATCTCTGGAATATTGCCCCTCCTCCAGTCTTCTCACGGGAGCCGTACCCACCATTGTCAAGCCAGAACAACACGACTGTCCTTGAGGAGTTGAAATGTGTGGTATGTGCAAACGTGCTTTCACAGCCCCTTGAGCTACCATGTGGAAAGCTGGCCTGCACCAGTTGCATTGTAGAGCGAGTGACAGCCTCAGCCACAGTGTGCCCTTGCTGCTGCTGGATGGTGGCTTGGTCTCCATTGAGATCCGACCAGCATCCAACCTTATACAACTGCTGCTAAAAGATGTACTGATTCAGTGTGTAGTGTGCCATAGGGATGTAAAGGCTGGATACTATGAAGACCATGAGTTCACACAATCCCTTACTCCTGGTGAGGAAAGAGAAGCAGCGGGATTGTTGAAGAGGGCCATCTCCACCAGTCCTGATCAAGCCACAGTACAGCTGGCTACAGAAGGGACGGTTAGGTGTATTCAGTGCCACTTAAATTGTTATGTTATGTTTGACCATACCTTGTAGCCAATGATATTCATGAAGTTAACAAAAGCCCGGCATCCAACTACGGCTGCTTGTTCCAGGACTGTCAAAACACGGTGTTCAGAGATGCACACAGCTAGAAGTGTCATCAGTGGAGGGGAACCATCAGCCCTGCTTGAGAGTGAGGTGCTCACATTGAATGATGAAGAGAAGAAGTCATTACTGGAGAAGGCAGGGATAACAAACGTCTCAATTAGCCCAGCTGAAGTATTGGCCATTAAAACTGGCCTTACTATTCCCTGGAATAGACTGAGGATTCTTAGACGGTAAAGAACTTTATACACATCATAAAAATTAACCTATTACTTGTCCAGGTGGCTCAAAGCATCAGGAGTATCTCTAGCTGGGGAGGAGAGGATGCGCTACATCTGCAGACGAATTGTGGGCGGCAACTTGAAAGGAGAGATGGCTCTCTTTTCATTTCCATCCACTTCTGGTGGTGAGGAGCTTAGGGTAGCTGCTTTAGTTTACATTCCAGATGTGGTTCTAAAGGTTGTTGACCTTTTGGAAGAGAATCAAAGGTTAGGGGTGCTTAAGGCACACACACCAGATATACAATTAATTTGTTTGAAACCTAATGCAGGACAGGACGGCTTACCTGGCATGATGGGGTCATTCCTGCTAGTGAGATATGGCTAAAGCTTGGAGGGGACAAAGGAGGCGGCTCATTCAAGATGAACTTCCAAATAGTGAATGTTGCAGCGCCTAACTCGGTCCACAACACCTGCGTGTTTTGCTGCTTTGAAGCGGACGACACTGTTACCAACCTCCACATAGCACTTGACCGTTACAAAGATCAAGTATCACATCTGCAAGGGATGCAATGGAGGTAGGAACAGTTATCTAACATGACAGCATAAAGAATAAAATGAACATTACACAAACAGGCAATACACAATCAAGTTGTTCATGTGTGGGGACTACGAGTTCATTACTAGAATGTATGGGCTATCTGGAGCAAGTGGTATGTGAGAAACTGGGGCCAAGAAAATGCGTACCAATATTTCACCTTTGTTATAGGATGCTACCCATGCTTGTATTGCTTGGTCTTCCATGAGAACATGGTAAAACCTCTCTCAGCCAGAGGACATGCACCTCCAAGAACATATGAATCCATATGCACTGACCATCAGCGCTACATTGCATCAGGAGTGCGCAGGAAACAAGTAAAGCACTTGTAAAACTGCATCACGGAACCTATATTCAACATCCCTATTGAACAGGTAAACAATCATTTCGTAAAATATTTTTGCATAACTACACATACATGCATACACAACATACGTGTGCACATACACACCCAGGTTTGCCCCCCCGGGCTTCACATCACATTGGGCATCTTTACAAAGCTTTATGGTTTGCTTGAAGATGAGTGTCATGCCCTCGACCTTGAACTAGCCCTGCTTTCAAGTGAGGAAGCCTACTCCAGCTTTGATACATATAGCCAAGAGCTGCAAATGCTTCGCTCATTGCAATCTGAGCTAAACCAAGCCGAGGAGGCATATGCTGTATTGCAGCAAATGACAACATATGTATCCCTGGTGATTGGGGAGAACGACCCAGTCACCGCTGATTTTTTGTGCAATGTGAAGACAAAAAGAAATATCTTGGAAAACTAGTAAGCCATATGCACTACACATAAAAAATGTGTAATACAGGCCATGATTTTGCTAGGACGCAGAGGTAGCTAAATCTAAAGCTATTGTGGAAAAGGGGTTTTCTAAAAAAGAAGGCCCCTTTGTTAAGGCGTTGGATGATGCATTACAGTCAATTGGAGTGCACCGTCAACAGTATTTTGGTGGTGCTTTTGTTGGAAATCATGTACATCAGGCTCTAAAGGTACCATAAGTGCAATACGTACAACCACATGAATGAGACGTCTCCTACACTTTTTCAGGAATGCAACATTCAGAAGCTGTGCAGGTCTCTATGTGAAACAGCCAAGAATAAATTGCCTCATCGATCTACACAGGCAGAACATCGTACTGAGATCCTGGTTAAAGCATTCTCAATGTTTGCAAGATGCCATAACATCTACTACCACAATTTCATTGATGAGACACAAGCTCATGCCTTAGGTTGGTAATGGACCTTCAGGTGTTTATGTGACTATGACAACAATATTTTTACAGAGGAGGCCGTGGGAGAGTTCATGACGTTCTTCCATGAATCCTTCCCCCAGGCAACAGTCCCCATAAAAATGCATCTATTGGAAGACCATGCTGTTCCATGAGCAAAATCTTTCCATGTTGGATTTGGCCTACTTGGCGAACAAGGGGCTGAGTCCATTCATGCTAAGTTCACACGACTTAGCCTATCATACACTGCAATTACTGATAAAGTACAGCATCTCCTATGTATAGTGAAGGAACACCTAATAAGTATTTCCCCACAAGTTGTAGCTGCTATCCCTCCTCCAAAAAAAAGAATAAAATCATAATACTTTCTGTACTTACATCTTCAACCAGCAAACCACTGGTTCGTCTTCAATCTTCCTGAGCTGTAGTACACATCAGAAAAGCTTCAGATTTTATCATTTTGCGCACACGCTCATGTGAGATCCTAGCCTCTTGACAGCTGAAGCGAAAAGCGTAATGATATAAACACATAACATAACCAAATAGCCAACAAAATGGCTACTTTTAGACCGTTTGAAAACTACTTCAGAAAATTCGTGACCGCACGCGTGGAATAAAACAAGCAAAAATAGATAAGACGTACACGGAAAACGTTGTTTTATAGCCCATGGAACTTCCTGAGAGTGGCTATAGCCATTACAACTCACGGGGTCCATGCACGCTGAAATAAGTCCCTCACTTCCATTCACTAAACTGACACGTTTTTGTACGGTAAGGGCACGTGATTTATATGATCACAGGAAGGTCAGGGGTGTTTTTTTTAAGCATAGTATGGTTTATAGGTGTTCAATATATTCCGTATGCTTTGTGTATAGCACATTCCAAAGGTCATCGGTTGTCCGGGTCGTTGCTATGGGACCTCAATATCGTTCTAATATTTCTTAGCGTGGGCCTAATTTCCACGCGTTCAATGAGAGCAGACAGCCGTGATGTATTCATGCATTCTTGTATTCTCTGCTGTATTTGTTTCAAAATATTTTTATTAATAATTGCATTAAGAATTAAAATCGTTGCCTTCGTTTGCTAACACTTTGTATCACAATGATCATGAAGGCAAAGTTTGTACAGGAATAATGATTATAATTGTTAATTGGAATACTAATATAAATGAATTTATGAATGTACAATGTGGTTTTGCAAGTGTAAACTGTAAAGATAAAATTGAATTTTTGAAATTTATTAATGTGATGTACTACTGTTAATTATTTGGGGATTTATAAACAACATATTAATTATTTAGATTTGTAATTTATAATATTAAGAAAAATAAAAGACTAAACACCACAACCCTTTTAGCTTCAATAACTCACTATTATATAATTTAATACCACACACAACACTGGTTCAGTTTTTCACAACAGAAGTATAATCCATATAACATTCAGATCACGTTTACTTATGCAAAAATTAATCAATAGCACATACTTCACACAGAAGCAAATTATACACTACACGATATTACATTTACATTATGCAGTTAAAAGTTATAAACTGACAAACATGCTTCGCTTGCAGCAGTAGGTTGAGTGCTGGCTGTCGTCAAAATGGGCATCTGGAAAGCCTTATTAGGATCATCATCTTCCTGCTCTATGCCATCAGGAACATATACATACTCGTTCGGTTCCAAGAGCAGCCCAATGTATGGCTGGTCTCTCTCAGAGGCAGATAGCATGCGTTCAAACTTTAGCTTGAGATGGGAGAATGAAGGTCGGTGGTGTATGTCCTCACTCCAGCATTCCAGCATAATGAAGTAGCTGTGGATATCAATCCTATAGGCAATGGGGTATTAAACATTTTAATTAATCTGTATCTAGGGCATATTGACAGAGTTATTAAAGTTATAATCAATGGCATTGCATTCAATTTAGAATGCAATATATACATAAGCCATCTGCATCATGTGCCACATTACATCTAGGCAATTATGGTTGTATTAGCTGAGCGAACAAAAAAAAAAAAAAACAATGTCGACTTATACACTTCATCGGAACAGTTTTCCGGTTTCTCCATTCTGTATCCCGTCTTCAATCGTTTCAGGAGGTCATTTGATATTGATGCTTTCGTCGCTTTTCGTGCTCAACACTCTCACATTAAATTGCTATAAAAACTGAATTGCGAAATCGGATAAAATGCGCGTGGTATACCGGTATATATCATGTACATGCGAGTGTAATGTTAGTCCTCGAAAGTCGTCACACGTTAATAACTCAGTCATGATCATTTTCATGAGCATTGACTCTATATCAATATTGAAATCATGAGCTATAAATATCAGTGTACACGACGTTCACTGAAATTTTGATGTTATGCATGCAGTCAAGTTATTAAAAACCCAAATACTTTTATCTATGAAGTGAATCACCTACAAATTCATTAGCAATTTCTTCTATCTATGAACATGAAGGACCACGAGATTGTTCAGCCTCTGTTGACGCATCGTATATCTTGACCCTTCTAAGGGCACTAAAAGATCTTTCTGAAGTAGCATTTGTAGCTGGCATAATTAAGAGCAACTGCATTACAATGACTACTTGAGAGAGCAGAGTTGTTTGAGCATTTGTAAGGGTAGAAAAGTGCTCAATTAAATCAATTATTTTTGGTGCTCTGCTGGATTTGTTGAAACGTTAAAATTCAGTGTTAAATATGCACAACTGAGAATGCAAAAGCTCTGGCTGAAAATCATCTTTGTAGAAAGAACAGACAAAGCCTAACTCACTCTTAAACTCTTTATTGTTGTAGGCAGCTTTCAATAGGAGGTTCTCAAGCTGACAATAAACAGTATACCCAGGCTGTTGAAATCTATCCTTTATGCAATTAATGGCAAGATCAATTGCCTCATAATATAGCTGTCGAAGAATAGGTTTTAGGTTCATTGTGAATTACACACATCCTCATACTGTTTAGGCAGATCTGGTTCTCCAACACCATGGGTTTCTGAACTGTCAGTGACTTTTTGCCAAAACAAATCAAATGCTTCACTGCTTCTAAGGTTTTCAAGTGTACATACTACCATGCCAGCTACATTTTGTCCTTCAGCTGCACAAATAGTATTGGATTGCAATTTTTTCTAAGATTATCTGAGTGTCAATGTATCATCTCACCAAGGTATACACCAAACATAAAGCTAAAAATTTTCATTTGACTTTGCACTCCTAGGATCCTTGCTTTAGTTTCCATGTCTCTTGCTACTCTTGTGGCTTCATCCCAAGTGTTCATGAGGATTGTATAGTTTGCTATCACACTGAACAAAGAATCAGCTCTGACTGTCCACCTTGTTGGACAAAGAACCCTAATACCTACACTGGAACTGCTGTCTGTGAGCATGTCATTTTCCTGCCTGTTAGCTCAGAATATTGCTTCACGCCTTGGAGAAAACGTGATGAGTTTTGTGATCTCGTGAGTTGTATCTAAAGCATTAGCTTTGAGTTCCTAATGGCATCATTTGCAGCTAAATTTAACGAGTGACCGTAACAGTGTGTGTACACTGCTCTTGGTTCTTCATCCATTATACTTTTAGCAACACCTGACCTTGTTCCACTCATTGTGCTGCAGCCATCATAACATTGTTCACGAAGTTTGCTCATTGAAAGATTTAACTTTAACATGACATCCTTTATAACTTCAGTTAGAGTAATAGATGTAATGTCATCCACATGATACAACCCAACAAACTCTTCCTTAACGCTCAAGTCATTGTCTACCATTCTAAAAATAATCATTACCTGTTCCTGGTTTGTGACATCAGTTGTTTCATCAATCATCACAATTTTGAAGTTGTTCAACAATACCTCTCAAAACATAATTTTGAGGAGCTCATTTTGGATATCATAAGATGTGTACTTGTCCATTTTTTTTCAACCATTCATTTAGAGTGACATCATCCTGTCCCAAAAACTTGAACAATTGGATAAAATTTGCATCACACTCATCACCATCTCCCCTAATTGCTTAACCTTGACGGGCCAATAATTGAAGGCGAGACAATAGCATCTTACGATTACTTTTATTTTCTTCTGCAAACTGCGTTGATAATTTGCTCACCATTATGGTCACAGGTGGCTGGTAGAGTAACTTCCACTGCTTCTGGATGGCAGGCACTGACTTCATGGCTTTTAAACGACAAAGTGCCATCCTTTTAATTGAAAAATCATTTAGTAACCTACATTGAAAAGTTGCAACCTAGAAGTTAGGCTATAAAATTTTAAATGGCAGAATTTACAAATGCAGGGACAGCTCTAGTGCTAGACCTCATCTTTTTTTTTTGAATCCTATTACGAATATATGACAAAACGCTAGATCGCGTGCCTCATCGTAGTAAAGAAAAGGCCATGTTTTAAACCACAATGCCTGGAAAGATCTCATAACTATTTTCTTTTTCCCAAAAGAGCGCTTAGGGAACGAAACATGTTGAGGCTGATGCAGAGTATCTGGCAATTCGGTAACATTTGTATAAGAGACGAGGCTCGCCATGAGCAGCTGATAAATTTCATTGAGCAATCAAATTAATTATTTGTCACATTATTGATCGAATTAAATGTATTTTGTGGGCGTGGTCAGACACGCCTTTATTTCAGGATAAAAGTTGGTCCGGCCAAAACCGGACCAACCGGACCGTGTGCGCCGGTGTCACGAAATAGATTATCCCCCGTAAAAATTTTATCCTCCGGGTAATTTTTGCTTTATCCGTTATGGAGATACAAGTGTGCACTATTTCCCGGGCGTTACGCGCCATTTTAACGAATCCTTGAAGCCAGTCTTAATACGTTAATGGCGCGATGCAATTACTTTGCACACTTGTATCACCATAACGGGTAAAGCAAAAATTAAAGAACAGAACAAATCAATAGCGGTAGGACCCTTCTACATGGGTACCCATTTTGAACCGATTTGGACACTCCTACCTGAAGGTGTGGCCGTTTTGAACCCTACGGGGTATCGGAAAATTGTAAAATGGTTGGTTGTGGATAATTTGTGCAAATCCAGCCAGGTGCGCTGTGCTTTTAATTCTGCCAATTGAGCTTTCCATCTGTGCACAAAGTCAAAACTGACCTTGTCACTGCGCACAGCATTTAGTATGCAGAGTTGTGCCGAGTCTGCATATCAACCATATGCAGATGAGTATCATTGAAGTGTTCATATGCAGACGTCTGCATATGAACACTTCAATGATACTCATCTGCATATGGCTGATATGCAGACTTGGCACAGCTCTGCATACTAAATGCTGTGGCGCAGTGTATAACGTCGGTACCCCGCATGTGTAAGGCACCAAAATGGAGTTTCACATATAGTAATGGTGTGGTATGTAGTGTTAAAAATAGGAATCCGATAGCGTTAATATTTCGGAAGGTATATCGTTTTAAATCTTATGTTATAAAATAAAATCCACAAGACCCATTTTCGTATAGAACGTTCCATATAATTTTACGTGTATTATTCTTTTAAAATCATTAAAATGTATGTATATGCGAAAACTGAGATTCGCTGTAAAATTACAATTTCCTAACAATTTCAAAATGACTGTTTATGAATGGACTCTTCTTCCCCCATTCTGCTTGATGCCACCCTTGGGGAGTGTCTTAGCCATTTGAAGGTGACCCCAGATGGTCTAAAACAGTAAATTATTGTACTCAGCATGGACACAGCTGCAATAATTTCCATTTCTGTTGCCCATACATTCATCGACTGCATCCTCGTTCGCTTGAGGTATTGTTCCATTGTTTCGTTTGAGTCCAGCCGGTATGCATGCAAGTTCATCTGCATCACCATTTGTACCTTTTTTTGTGCATAAGTTCAACATGATCACATGAGCAGGAACCATCATCAATATCACCATTATCTTCACCAACATCATCACAATAACAATCATCACCATCACCATCATTATTGAAAGAACAATGTATTAACCTTCATGTGTGTTGCATCTGCAATACGACATTTAATTTCACTACACATCGACTGACTGATTTCCTGTGCTCCATCCTAAATTTGGGGGGATTGGTGAAAATCATTACTATTCTATACAGCATTCTTAAAGCCATGTAATCAGTACACGGAAAAAGTAATGTAAATGAGCTACATACACGTACCTCAAATGGTTGAAGATATTCCTTAAGAAGAAAACTATTATAACCTTTTTTCTAAATGGAACCATCTGATGATTTCAATCTGTAACGTCCTTTGTTCAAACTTTCAACAACTTCGTAAGGACCTAGCCACTTTTTGTCCAGTTTTCCTCCCATTCGATGTGAGTTTCGCATGTTCTTCGACATAACCATCGTATCAGAGCTAAACCTCTAAGTAGGATTTCTACACGCACAATACTGTTATTACCCATACATGGAGAGTGCCACGTTTTGCATTGTATTGTGCCTTTTGTCATTGTTGAGCTCGTTCAATGTTTTTAAGGACCTTCTGATGATATTTCTCCCGGATTGCTAGAAGTTTCTTCCATATCATATGTACATGTGTTCTCGCCTGTGACATTAGTGGTTGCCTTGCAAGCTGAATTCATGATCGATTGCCATACGAGGGTTACGATTGTACATAATGAAGAAGGGGCTAAACTGTGAAGAATCCTGCTTTGCTATGCGATAAGCATACAAGGCTGCATCTATATTTTCATCCCAGTTTTCTTTAGCCTCTGAAAATTTGATCAAAGCCCTTGTCAGTGTTTGATTAGTGCGCTCATTCAAACCATTAGTTTGAGGGTGATAGGGACTGCTAATCCTGTGCTCAATCCCTGTCAGCTTCAGCAAACAGGATAACAAACAATAAATGGTTTAAATGCATGAAACTATTCAAAATTACCTTGAAAGTTGATTTAAAAATTCCCTTCCCTGATGTGATATGATCATGCCAGGCCAGCCATGATGACAAAACGCTGTAAATAAAAAAATCAGCAACACCAACTGCTGTCTTATCTTTAAATGGAGCACCTCTAGAAGTAATCTGCAGGTTACTGTCACAATTTTTCGTACACGTTTCAGGTAACGGACCTAAAGAATGACTGGAAATAAAAATGTTCTCTAGAGAACATTGGTGGTGTATAGGATTCATAGGCAATGATGGCGTAAAAAAACAAGGAAACAAGGGTCTAATCAGTAATACAACAATCTTATATGTTGCCACACATGCAACATATCCTACTAAACATACATTACATGTATCTCATATTACTGATGAGACCCTTGTTTCCTCAAGGCCTATAGGATTCCTAACAAAACATAAACATTTGGTGTTGCCAGCGTACGTAGATATCTGAGCAGCCGGTCGAGTTATATGGCCTACAATATCATTCTAATTTCAAGACAACGATCAGTCTACTCGGTGTGGAAAACACAGACACGATGCTTTTAGTATTCCATGTAGTTAATGTTTATACGTTCACTACCCCGCCCTGGCCCACCTCGCCCTCTGCCTCGATTCCACCCTCGCAGAATTGCCCTAGATGGGCGTGTCCAAGTTAGAGGTCTCACGTTAACTAAATATCTATGGCAACCCATAGAAACGCCATTTACAAATGGCGCCTTTGCACCAAAACTTGTTTACTTTTTTTTAAATGGTCCCCAAATTCTTCACGACAACCTTCACTTTTTTCATATATTATATTATTTGGATAGTTGTAAAATAGGTTTAGAGGGTGGCAAAAGTTCTAACCTCCTCTGTTCATTAGTTATGAATATCTTAATTAGCATGGCCCATTTTGTGTACAAGTCTATGGAATATCGTATTTTCAGAAATGGTCCCAGAACTTTGGACAGTACAAGGTACAAAATTTGAAATTGCCTACATCTGAACATCATTTAGAGTAGTATTAGTGGGTAGCAAAAGTTGCAGGTCCGTTATTTAATTAAATAATAATCAAGTTTGTAAAAACGCCATACATTATCTATGGAACGTACGGCGGAATGAAATCCAAAAATTTACAAACCGCAACTTTCGTGACCGTTCATTTCTCCATATGTATCAAATCAATGCCTATTTGACTCCATTCTTTGCTTGGAACTGGAATGGGGTGAAGTTCAGCTACCTTCTCCTTCAAGTTTTGCATTGACCCGCTGACATACATCACATCGTCTTACATCTCTGTTAAGTCCTTTCCACCAGTATGTTTGTCTGATCTGCAACAACATCAAAAACACAATAGGACATTTTAAGGTTATGCCTATTTATGATACTTCTGGTGCATACTGTGTATGGCAATGTAACACTATAAATACTTTACATGGGTATCTAGCAACATATGTGTTAAAAGGTGGTGTAATAGACAAAATGACTACCAGACATGCATGTTCGATGCACTAAATATTTGGTCTTTTTCTAAAGTACGTCCTCCATTTGTAAGGCATTCTATACAAGTACTCTGTTGCATGTCAATGCAATTTTATTTGGGGCAATCAAGTGCATGCTTGTACAAGACAATTTGTTGCACCACTCGATACGCTTAGAGAAATTAAACAAGAGCTAGATCACCGGAGTGGACTCCTTACGTCCATCATGGCAGGCACGAATAATCTTGGTTCTCCCCTTTGCGTTTGCAATCACCCGTTTGAGACATATCTCATTCACTGCATCTGTTGCTCTGTACTACAGCAATCGTTCTTTCAGCACAAACACAGCAGCTTGCTGGCGTATTCTCGGTTTCTCGTTTGCTGTAGCTCCAACAGGATACACACGTGAATCCCGAAGGTCACCTCTTTACAAGAAGTGAGATAGTCAACCAACACGCTATACCTTTTCTCGTCGATATGCGAAGACATTTTCAAGTCGAACAAACAACACGTGTTATGGCGGACTTAGGGTTACTAGGTTAAAATATCCGACTGGATAAAAAATACTCGCACATTTTATCCCCCCGGATAAAATATGCTGTGACACCGGTTGAAATTTTTGGATCCAAGCTCCTTTTATACGGCTAAAAGAGTCGTCATGATTATACGAGGTTATTACAATCAATTAATCGCGATTAAATAACGCGATAAATGGTCTTACAATTAGGCGATTACGGCCAAATACGTATCGTGGCAACACTGGAGCTATGTGACGGATTGCATCATTGTGATGTAATGTCTTGCGCATTCGTGTGTGATTGGTTGTTCCTTTTTGAGAGTCACATGTGTGATAGAACTCGTGTGACTGCCGTTCGGTTAAGGGTTTACACAGTAAGAACAAGATTAAAAGTTTGTGGCCTGCAGGCAGGAGATCGGGCATTGTCTTTAATAAACTGCGACATTTTAACGGTAGAAGCAAAGTTAATGATATGTGATTTGCTGATTAATTCGTCACAGTAACCTAGCAATATAGAGAAACCTACTCATACTAGATCGGTGTTTGTATACAGATGAATAACTACTGATCAGAACATTCTGAAGTCATCACTACACAAAACTGCAGCAGCTGTAACTTCACTCGTGCAAGTAG
This sequence comes from Ephydatia muelleri, assembly GCA_013339895.1. NCBI lineage: Eukaryota > Metazoa > Porifera > Demospongiae > Spongillida > Spongillidae > Ephydatia > Ephydatia muelleri. The sequence continues at coordinate 21,248,732 of JABACO010000001.1, read as the reverse complement.
AGGTCACACAACATTATTAACAATCTTTGCAATCCTATAGAGTTCGCCATGCATATTCAAACTGAAGCTACTACTTTGATAGGTGGTGATTTACTGCTTGTATCGGATTGGTCAATTAGTACAGATAAGCCGACAAGCAGGTTCAGTGGGATGGATAGGATCATTAATGATCCTGCCACCGAAGTCATCAGTGCGGAGACTGGATCTCGCAACATCTTACTGCGATACAAGAAGTAAATGACCACGCATCCAAGCAGTAGCTTCAGCATGAATATGGCTAACTCTAGGATCGCAAAGATTGATAACACTGTTGAGTGACCTCCACTTGCACGGGTCAAGTTATAGCTGCTGCAGTTTTGTGGAGCGATGACATCAGAATTGTTTTCTGATCCGTAGTTATTCATCTGTATACAAACACCGATCGAGTGGGAGTCCCTCGGGGTCGTTCTCACTATCTCATTTTGTCAATTTATATTTAAGCCCATTTGTGATACAGTGTCGACAAACATGTGAGCATACCTGTAACAACATGTCACCTCGAGTGCTAGTTTTATGGTGTAAGAAAATGACTTGTGGAATGAAACGCGACAAACGTTATCAGCTTCCCCATCAGCCCGTGATGGACCCATGAAACTCACTAGTCATGCGCAATGGGAGGGACCAAGACTGCCGCTCTAAAAATGAATGCACGCTTTAAACACTGTAAGATCTATTTCAATATACAAGCGTAGCGAACGATGAAGTTAAAACACGACATGAAGGAACATGGATGCAACACGCGGTCCATAAAAGGCGAAGTGTGAATTGCACGATGCATATACGTGTAGTTGTCACTAGTGTGTTTATTATTATTTTAATCGACTGCTGATTAATTCTCAATCACAGGCTGTGTGTATACGCTTTTTAAAATCATTATTTGAATTGTTAAGTAAACCTTATCGACTCATCGGGGCTACATACGCGGTAATGGTCCCGAAGATCGGCTTCTTTCAGTTGCAACGATATGACCCATTCAATTGGTTACTTTTTGGAACTAAACATAGAAACACCATTTCCTCCAACCTTCCTGCATACAATGCACGTGGATGGCATTCTAAAAGTGCGCACTTACACACTACACAGCAGTGCTGCCGCGATATGGTCTTAAGCCGATATCGCCTATATCGCGATATGAGTAAAATATCGCGATATTGTATCGGATTTTAATCGACCAATTATTTATCAATAACCACACAATTTCATGCAAGTTGAGGTTGCGTTGTTGGGGTGGCGACACAAGAACAAACACATAAAATGCTATATGGCGCGGGAGGGGGGAGGCCGGCCCGGGGGGGGGAGGGGGGGGGAGGAGACACTGTATATATTGGAACATATACCGGTATACATGTACATGAATAGAGCGTTGCCAAAATGGTATAAGGAAGTATCTAGCTATGACTGTACCTTTAGAAAAGGTATGCTCAACGGCATGAGTAAAAGAAATCATGCATCAAGTCACTTACTCGACCGGCCGGATAAATACATTTTTGTAGCATAATATCACATGCAGGAAAAGAGTTTAAGAGAGGATTAAATCACTGCGTGATTGAACATTAATGATGTGCTTTCCGATCACATAATGATTCCAAAATGATTTTATGGTCGTGTTGTAGTTTTGCCACTATACAAGTAGCCCGAAAAAAGACTCGTGTTTAACGATATTATCTCCATAACCGTGAACTCTTCCGTGACAAAATAATACATGTACATATATAATATGGTGAAAAAGAGGTACTTACTAAAAGCGTTAGCGGTTACACGTTCAAATACACACAGGCGGCTGATTTTTATTTCGATGGGGGCGGATAATTATGTACATGCACGCAGCCGGTTGCCGTAGGCCTGAGGCCGGCCGGCCTGACTGCCTGGCTTGATAGGCCGACCTGTCAGGCCAATCAATTATAAATTATTCGGTGTTCAATTAATTGATACGCATGCAACGTGATTTTGCCTCCGCTATGTCGATCGACAATTCTTCTTGCATGGTCCATCATCTTTAAACACTCCTCTGCCTTCCACTCGTCACCTCAAACCTTGTCCTAACCCTGATCTGAGGGAATACGTGTTTTTTCAAGAGCCAAGTTGATCCAGGAGTGTCAATGATGGAATCTACTTCCCCAACGGCTGGAAGCATCAATTATGCTAAAGCATAATGCATGGCTGCTTCGAATGCATTAAGCCAATATTACGTACACTATTGCTCAGTCGCTACACATGTATACAATGTATTTGAAATTCTGCTGCTTTTTGTCAGTTATTAAATATGAATGATTTACAATCGTGCATTTGGAGAATGTGTAAAGTGTGTAAAGTCATTTCAGTACTTCGTATTTATTGGTTGCACCAAATCAGCCCCGGATCCAGCATAGGCTTGGGGGGGGCGGCCGCCCCCCCCCCCCCCATTCATATAAAATGCCGCCCCCCCCCCCCCCTCCGCCCCTGATTTTAAAGTCTGGGTACCTGTGCGTTTTGCATTACGTTATCCAATTAGCACGTCAAGTTTCTACAAATGTCGAAGCGGCTTAAGCAATCCGGAGCTTCATTTCGGAAGTCTAAAAAGATCAAGGATTTGTCTGCTAGTGGAGAAGGAACTGAAGGATGTAGCGCTAGAAACCACCGCTGGCAGCCCCCCCCCCGTCGTAAGCGGACTGCACCCCCCCCCCCCCCCCCCCCCCCCCCCCGTCGTAAGCGGACTGCACCCCCCTCCTCCGTTCAAACAGCTTCGCATACATTGCCGCCCCTCTGGTAAACCGCCCCCCCCCATAACAAATTCCTGGATCCGGGGCTGCACCAAATCCTCAGTAATAAGATATTATAATACTTGTGTATACTGAATATGATTGCAGTTGACATAATATAAACATGTAATTAGGAATGAAGGATTTGTATGCCGTCAATAAATAGTTGATGATTGAGTTTTCAATGAGAAGCCCGCCTAACATATTGCATGATGCTTAGGGTGGGCGTGGTCCGGCCTGATAGGCTAGACCCCTGGCCTGACAGGTCAGGCCAGGCCCCTGGCCTGTCAGGCCGGCCTGACAGGCCGGCTGGCCTTCGGCAACCCTGCAGTGACGCAGCACCGCAGCGGAATTCGAATGTATGTGTGCGGCCCAACACTAGTTGCAGCTGCTGAATGACTTTTCGTATATTTCTCCGTCTATTCTTCCGTCTATCTCCTTATATCCCATGCACGTCCGTGAGGCGTACCTTCAACCACGCGAGTTTAGCGTCCTCGTCCCAGCCGTTTATCGCTGCTACGTCTCCGAAGTGGTCCACCCATTCTACAAAGTCTTTCTCGCCGTTGAACAGTTCTGGTAAGACATGCGGCCGATTTGCCATCCTGCCGACTACGCCAATGTAAACTACACTGTTCACAGTTGAGAATATATTACTGTCACTAATAATGAATGAACACGTGTACAGACAATCAGGTTAAAATATCCCTCTCCCCATGCCACACCCACATCTCAGGAGCCGCTCTCCAGCCTGAATAGTGCAGTTGTGTTGCTCCAGGAAGTCAAGCCCAAGCAGCACTTCAGCTATCAGCCCATCCACCACAACTGTCTGCTATGAAGCTGCCATCTCCAACCATGATGGTGACTATGGTGGTGCCCTGTACCGCTATGGCAGTTCCATCTGGTCCAATTAGTTTGGTTCCACTCCATGGCTTCAGTTCAGTGCGGATACGTTGCCACACAGCACCCTGTAGGAGGGTCACTGCAGCACCAGTGTCCAGTAGAAGGGTGGCTGGTATCTTATTCACAAAGCCATTCACCCGGTATCAGATCAATCTGTAAAGTGGATAATAAAAATTTTTGGGCAGAAAAATATACTGACCTGTACACGTGAAACGAATCCATTTGCCACTATGAGTCCTAATTGCACTACATAGCTCCCTTCTTTGAAGGAGTCTGTCTCAGACTCTCAGATGTGGGATTCTTGGTAAAAGCCAGGGGGCGGACGGGCACGTGCGGGGTATCTGCGAGCTACAATAGGGTCACCAATGATTGTACGATGTCCATCTGCGTGTGGCTCCAGTACAGGGGCTTCAGGGTCTGGTGCTCCGCCTCCATGGTTGATTGGCCTGGCAGGATATCTAGTGGAGCATCAATTCTGTCGGGTGGCAGGACATCTTCGACCTCAGGTGTTAGAGGTGGAGTGTCGTCATCACCATCCAGTAGCGTAATCCGTTCGTTTGGTCCTGTAACCCTTCTAACTGGTTTTGGTTGTTTCCAGGGTTTATGCCGTTCCTCACGTATGGCAGCTTGTGGTTGCTCCATGCATGTGTCCTCTGTACAGCGTTTCAACCTATCAAAGTGTACCACTAACTTTTTTCGAGGATTGCGACAATCCTGCAACCGATAAGTGGTATCAGCAATCCTCTTGAGCACCTTCCAGGGTCCTGTCCAGGGATGGTGTAGCTTCCTTGACTTTCCTCGGGCAACCACTGTAGAGTGCAACCAGACCAGATCTCCTGGGGTATACGGCTTTCCATGACACTTCTGGTCATAAAACTGCTTTTGTGCCCGCTGTTCCTGGCCAAACCTAGTTCTCACCCGGTCATACGCCTTCTCTATGCTGTCCTTCATCCTGGTGGCATACTCACTATGGGTGACCGTCTCTGGTGTGCAACTGTGGTACATCAGGTCCAGAGGGAGACGGGCTTCACGACCAAACATCAGGAAGAATGGGGTGTAGCAAGTAGTCGCTTTAATGCTGCTGTTGTAGGCCAAACACACTCTCCTGATATGACCATCCCAGTCGCCAGGCTGTTCCTTTGTCATGGTAGCCAGCATGTCGAGTAGTGTGCGGTTGAAGCGTTCTACAAGTCCATCTCCCTGTGGATGGTAAGGAGTGGTACGCGTCTTGTGGATTTTGGATCCTGCACACCTCATGCAGCTATCAGGTCAGACTCAAACTGGCGGCCCTGATCTGAATGGAGCTGCTCTGGGGTTGAGAACCGACTGAAAAGCTCATCTACGAGTTTCTGGGCAACTGTGACTGCCTCCTGGTTAGGGATTGCATATGCCTCTACCCACCTGGTGAAGTAATCAGAGGCCACGAGAACATATGCATTGCCATCCTTGGTTTTGGGTAGGCCCCAAGATGTCGACAGCTACAATCTGCATCGGGTAGCCTGCTCAAATGGTCCCTAGAGGGCCCCTTTGCCTAGGGGTAGGAGTTTTCCTATAAGTGGATCTTGCATATTGTTGACCATTGGTCAAAGTTCAATTTAGCATATCCACTACCCCGCAAGACTGCCAAAGAAGTGACAAATGCACTTGAGAAGTGGGTTTTCCCTGTACACCACCAGTTTTCTAATTGTGAATCAGACGGATACAATATCGGTCACGTTTCCGCGTTAATGGAGATGAATCATATCCTTTCGGCAGCTTTCTGTCTCACCTATTTTATTATCGCGGGTGAATCATTACACTCAACAGGTGAATCGGAACCGTAGAAGGGATGATTCGTCTGTGGTATTCTTATTTAGCGATCGTCGTATATATTATGAAAAAATTTCTTTTTATTTATTTATTTTTATCTTTGAAATAGGACACAAGTAAACACACACAATTACAAAACAGATTGTAACAATACAATGTATTAGACCAATCATGCAGCAAAAACAAAGTGTTTTGAGTTACTCCGTGCCACTCCAGACTGGCTGCAACTGCCTTCTCTTCAAATATGTATGTTGTGCCGCACTGATGGACGACAGAGTTTGAACAAGAGATGCTGACAGAAGGAAGGACTGGAAGTATGCTTGTGAGTGGTTCCAGCTATTGCACAATGCAGCAGCATCCCTCCTCACTTTGAAAGCAGCTCCTCACACTTGCATCTAAATAACATATGTATAATTAAATGTAGAGATAACCATCAGAAAAACGTACCTAGGTCTGACAGAGTGACATAAAACAGAATACCAGATCTTGTAGTGTGCTGTAGTGAAATACATACTCAATTGTCAGCAATATCTCTGGCAAGACACACTTACCAATGCTGGAGAACTATGCCCAGGCAAACTTTGCACTTCAGGACAGCAAGTAAGCGGAATATGCAAGACGATTTTCAGTTGGGTATGTCACCGGGTGTAAAAACATTTTGATGCATGTGGCTGCTATACACAAACATACCATCGGGCGTGAGCTATGCGCCACACAAGATGCGCCATATAAGATGCGCCGTTGCCAGCAACTTTGAAAGGCTTACAAGAAGTTGCTGCATGTAGCAGTTGCCTTGTATCACCTGGTTGGACTGTAAAGCATCAAAGCATAAATACCACGCGTAATAGCATACATCCGTAAAACATCACCTTCTCGTCCTTCCAAATGATAGAACAGGCACGTCTCGATGTATTGCTAATGCTTCAAGGTGATTTGGCATCGCCTTTCGATTCGTTTTACTTGTTCACTATTTTCTAATCATGTCATGCTTATACATCATACATTAGCAAGTACTTACCATCAACAGATTCTTTTTGTTTTATACTGACAACATCCACAGTGCCGTATCGATCGTCGCGCTGCCACGTGTTAGGCCTTTAGTACCTAGGCTTCTGGCGTACGTCAAAAGTGCCCTGAGACCTTGGACGCGGCAGTTAGAATGACTATTGAACTGGAGTCATACCTAAAGATTACCACTACCCCTACACCTGTTGTAGCGGCTGCTACATCAGCGGACGAGTCCGAACCACTATCCAAAGCCTTACAGCTCTTGAATGAGAGGCTAGACAAGCTGGAGGTCATGGTGGTGAGTAAATCTAATCCATCTTCACAGGAAAAGCAAGATACCGACAGAGCAAAGGATGCTGGGAAAAAGGGGCCGATATGTTGGAACTGTGGAAAGAGAGGACACATTGCACGTAGGTGTTGGAGTAGCAAGAATTCAAAGCAACAGGAAAACTTCAAACCCTCCATGGTAAGGGCCAGCCATGCGGGGGAGGAGCACTGAAGGCCCAGGACAGTGAAACACAAATAGCAGTTCCCACTTTGTCAGTACCCAGTGGTATGTTGAGGGTTTGTGTACAAGGAACGATTGCTTCCACCCCTATAAAATTTCTAGTAGATACGGGTGCAGCAGTGTCATTATTGAGTAGCAAAATATGGAGAGAGATAGAGAACAAAAGGGTCCCTATTGTTATGCAGCCATGGTTGGGTGAAAAACTAGTGGGGGTTAATGGCACTCCATTGTCTGTTAGAGGATGTATACATGCGCCCTTGTGCATTGGTGGTACTCAGTTCAATGGATCCTTTGTCATAGCAAGTGACCTTTGGGTAGAAGCAATTGTTGGATTAGATTTCATTAGGGCACATAAGTGTGTTATTGACTGCTCTAATAACACTATTAGCTTCAAATCAGCAGATGTGTCCGTAGAACTCCTATCTCCAAAAGCAATGGAAGAAATGTCATCCACAGTCAGGTCGATAGGACTGGTGACAACAGAAAGAATACTTGTACCTCCTGAGTGTGAAATGGAGTTGATGGTCGCACCGGTGGACAATACGGTTAGGGCATTGGGCGGTGTTTGGATGGTAGAAAATGACTCTAAGCTGAGTCATGGGGTGATAGTTGCCAGAGCTATTACAAGTCCGTCAGATGGACTGGTTCCTATTCGTATTCTTAATCCTCGAGAGTGCAGCATTGAGCTGAAGAAAGGAACTGAACTGGCTAAAATGGATCATATCGAACAGGGTTCTATACTCAATGTCTCAGTCACAACAAGCAGAGAATCTTCAACTACCAACCAGCTGCTGTGGGAGATGGTGAACAAGGTGGGTGATTGTCTCGGGACTAAGGAGAAAGAACAGTTGTACGTGTTGTTACAAGAATATGCAGATGTGTTCTGTTTCAGAAGTAACGAATTGGGGCGAACGTCAGTATTGCGCCACCATATTAACATAGAAAATGCTTCCCCAATCCATCAGCTTCCCCGACGTGTTCCCCAGGCACGCCGAGAAGAAGTGCGCCGTTTGCTGAGAGAAATGCTTGACAATGGTGTTATTGAGCCTTCTGATAGCTCATGGTCGTCCCCTGTTGTGCTGGCCAAGAAAAAGGATGGTAGCTTGCGTTTCTGTGTGGATTATAGAAAAGTAAATGCTGTAACAAGAAAGGATGCCTATCCTCTCCCCAGAGTCGACGACACATTGGACACGTTAGGCGGGTCAAAGTTCTTTACCACCTTGGACCTCGCCAGTGGGTACTGGCAGGTAGAAGTGGCCACAGAAGATAGGCCAAAGACGGCATTTGTAACACCGGAGGGACTTTTTCAGTTCAAGGTAATGCCGTTTGGCCTTTGTAATGCCCCTGCTACTTTTCAACGCCTAATGGACAGGGTATTGGGCGGCCTTAAATGGTCAAGCTGTTTAGTGTATTTTGATGACATCATTGTTATTGGTAGCACTTTTTCGGAGCACTTAAAGCATTTGGCAGCTGTACTAACCCATCTCAGGCAGTCGGGGTTGAAACTGAATCCAACTAAATGCAAACTTTGCCAGCAGCAAGTGACGTTTCTAGGACACATTGTTTCTACCCAGGGCATATCCACAGACCCGGAAAAGGTCGAAGTGATTGCGAAGTGGCCCACACCTCAATCTAAGCGTGATGTCCAACAGTTTTTGGGACTGGCGAATTATTACCGCAGATTTATCAAAGATTTTGGTGTCATTGCTAAGCCACTTAATCGACTAACAGAAAAGAACACTACATTTGAATGGTCAACTACATGTCAGCGTGCTTTTGAAAACCTTCGAAATTGCTTGGTGGAGCCCCCGGTTCTGGCCTATCCAAACTACACGAGGGACTTTCTCCTAGATACCGATGCTAGTAACTGTGGGATCGGTGCGGTACTCTCGCAAGTTGATGATTCTGGTGCTGAAAGGGTTATTTGTTACGCTAGCCGTTCTCTCAGTAGGCAGGAGCAGAGATACTGCGTGACCCGAAGGGAATTGCTGGCAGTCGTGGAGTTCACTCAGCATTTCCGCCACTACCTCTTAGGAAGGAAGTTCATTTTAAGAACCGACCACGGGTCACTTGTCTGGCTAAGAAATTTTAAGGAACCCGAGGGACAGCTGGCTAGATGGCTTGAACGCCTGGAAGAGTACAACTTCACAGTGGTTCATAGAAAAGGATCTCAACATAACAATGCAGATGCCCTTTCGCGATTACCTTGTCGGCAGTGTGGGCGTGATAGCCATACCACAGAAAACAGTGATGCGACACTACCTGAAGTAATGGGAGTTGTGACCAGCAGTCCTTTCCAGACATACAGTACCGAGGAGATGCGTAAGTTGCAAATGGAGGATACTATTATTGGACCGGTGTTTGCTGCAGTTAAGAGTGGGAGGCGACCACTGGCGGATCAGGTAAGTGCATGGCAAAGAGAGAGCAAGTGGTTGCTACAACAGTGGGAATCTCTGTGTATGTATAATGGGCTAATGTATAGGAGAAATTTTCTTGAGCAGATGACTAAACTCCAACTAGTGCTACCCTACTCCCTGCATTGCGAGGTATTGAAAGAGCTCCACGAAGGCGCTGTGGGTGGACACCTTGGTGAAAGCAAGATGCTGGGACGACTCAAAGAACGCTTTTATTGGCCTGGTTGCAGTGAGGCAGTATCGGATTGGTGTAAGTCATGTATTAAGTGTGCCACTAGGAAGACCACAGTACCAAAACCAAGGGCAGGCCTTCAGACTATCCGAGCGGGGTACCCCATGCAGATAGTGTGTGTGGACATTATGGGACCACTACCAGAGACGGAAAGAGGGAGCAAGTATGTCTTGGTAGTGGCAGACTACTACACTAAGTGGGTGGAAGTCTACGGCATCCCTAATCAGGAGGCAACTACTGTAGCAGTAAAATTAGTTGACGAAATGTTCTGCCGTTTTTCCCCTCCCGAGCAACTCCACTCGGACCAAGGCCGCCAGTTTGAATCCCAGCTTATTAAAGAAATCTGCAATTTGCTTCACATCAGAAAGTCACACACTACCCCATATAGACCTCAAGGGAATGGAATGGTGGAGCGATTTAATCGGACCCTTCTGGACATGCTGGCCACAGTGGTGGGAGATCACCCATCTGATTGGGAAATGTACATCCGAAAACTGTGTTTTGCTTATAACACAAGTACCCATTCTTCCACAGGTTTCACACCATTCTATCTAATGTTTGGTCGGCAGGCATCCATTCCTGTTGATCTGATGTTCCCTTTTAACCTAGGTCCTGAAAAGGAGCTTCGGACGTATGTGGAGCAGTTGCGGAAAGGATTGCGTGATGCTTATGCTATTGTCCGGGAGAATTGTGACGCCGATCACCGTCGGCAAAAGGCCTTGTACGATCGCAAAGTCTCTGGTCAACCGTTTGGAAAAGGGGCTTTAGTGTGGCTGTTCGACCCAGCAGTACCACGTGGGAAATGCAAAAAACTTCATCACCCGTGGAAAGGCCCTTTCGTAGTCGTGGAGAAAGTGGGCGACAGCACTTACAAGATTCAGAGGAAAGAAGGTGGGAAGTTTCACATTGTTCATTTCGATAGGTTGAAGCGGTGCAATGTGAGCGAATCCAGAGATGACCCTACACCACCTCTGACTGCTCACCCGGACGGAGACGGTAATATTGAGGAAAAGGATGAATTAGTACTACTGGATGACGATGACGATGATGACGACAATTTGGACCGTGAAATTGCCGAGCAAATTATTCCGGAGAGAAACCTCCTAGGCCAGGGCCAGGCAGCTGCAGAAGTCCCTCTAGCGAACCCAGAAGCAGCTGAAACCATCCGACGTTACCCAGCCAGACACCGTCGTGCTCCGGACCGCTACGGCCCCTACGTCTCATTTTAGAAAGAGAGGGAGCAATGTAATGAGTTGAACTGTGCGCTTGCGCACAAAAGTACAAGTGCATGTAATGACTGATCGTATATATATATTTTTGTAATGCTGTATTTATTGCTGTGATTGTCATTACTTTTGGCCAATCATTACAATTGAAAAAAATGCACTTGATGGCTCAAAGTTTTCAGATGTCTTTCATACCTCGATTTGAACTTTGCAAGACGAACAAAAGCGTTCCAGTCGATCGTGGCCTTCCATTTTGCACGTGAGCATCAATCGTCACGTGAGCAATGGCGGAACGAAATCAAAACGACATATGTTTTCGAGAAGGATACTTTTTTTTTTGTGATCGTTGTTTTATTATTTATATCCATACTATTATTACTAAAATTAACACAATTCACATATTGTTTGAAATACAAAACACATTGTAGCAATACAAGTTATTGGACCAATCAAGCGACAAAAATAGAGTGTTTTGAGTGACTCTGTGCCGTTCCAGAGTGGTTTCCACTGCCTTCTCTTTAAGTACACATGTTGTGCTGCACTGATGGACGACGGAGATCCATCACAATCTGAACACCATTTTGATAGAGCTCGATGATGTCCTGGCTATACATGTACAGCCTTAATTCCCCCTCCCTCCTCATGATCAAACGTAACGCTCATTAATATAGAAGATGGTACGCGCAAAAACAATTCTCCATTCTCTGCCCCGTTCTGCTATTTTACGCGGGCTGCTTCAGATCGAATATCAACAGCGCCGATGATACGGGAGCGAAAACCATTTACAGATGCTTCGCAAGCATTGTATGAATAATCGCGGTGATTCGGTCATTATATACGCGGTCTGCTTCAGATCAGATTGCCAAATATTTCTGAATCTCTCTAAATATCGCCGATTATACGCGAGCGAATAAATTTCATCCATGCTTCATAAACGTAGAAAACTGGTCGTGTATTTGGTCTCCCTACTATCCTGCATAGTGACAATGGGAGAGAATTTGATTGAGGACGTTCTAGCCACTTGGCCAGGAGCTGCACAGCTAGTGAGCGACATCCTCAATCGCAAGGCCTGGTTGAACATGCCCACTATTGTGAAGTACTATACTGCCAACAGTCATCCAAATACACATTACAAATATATACATAAACACATACGAAGTGGTTGTGGTTCTTAATTACATGCTACATGTCACATGTTACATAACTCCCCCTTTTAGTTGCTTGCGTCCACGCAAGCCTTCTCAAGTGAATCCTGCACGGTTGTATGCGGCTGGAAACTAGGTCTATAATTAGATCATTTACGGTATTACATGTAATACAACATTCTAAAATGACGCCTCATTATAAACATCCAATGTTTTAAAAGCTGCCCATGACTCAGCAGAACCAGCAAATCAAAAAACTATAACAACCTAAAACACTGCACCCCCTTTCCTGGCATGTCCACTCGATGCGCACAATTGACATCCCACATAGCTAGCATGCGCATACCGTTTTATAAGGCCACGCTGCACGTATTTAGGACCCCAACACTGGTGCCCACACACAGGGAGTGGAGTCCATGTGGAGTTCGTGTAAAAGGATGCTCAGGGAGGAGAGAGCAATGCACTCGAGACTGCACGACACTTACCTACCCGAGTTCATGTGGAGGCGCCAGTTCGGGGGTCCCGTAGCTTTTGGAAATGTACTTAAACATATTGCTGAACAATACCCTGTGTAATGTTGCATGTAATTTATATTTTATTTATTTTAGTCAAATTTTTAATAGTTATACAAAATGTAACCACTAAGTAACCACCAAGTAATAACTGAGACACAAATCAAGGGGTTCTCCAACCTGTAGCACCCTCCAACGTTAACTAGCCGAGGTGGATGTGTCAGTTGCAGTCTTGGCAACTGTAGAATCACAAACCTTGAAAAACTTGTAACTTTGTTTCTTAATGATATTCATAAAAGAAATTGCACGCGCTCGCATTGGGTGTTAATTAATGGAATGTGTTAATATAACTTGTTGATTACGTTAGATGGTTATTAAAGAGGGGGGGGGGGGGGGAAACTGCAGTACAACCAGACAAGGCAGAGGACATTTTACGCTCTTTTGGTCTGAAGGATGAAGACAAAAAGAAGTACAAGGTAGTGCGAGATCGATATGAAGCTTACTTTGTCAAGAAGCGGAATGTCATTTACGAGCGCGCCAAGTTTAACTTATACGGAAACAGGAGGATGGAGAACCTGTGGATGACTTTGTCACATCTTTGTATTCCTTGGCCCAGTATTGCAACTTTGGAGACCTTCATGATGAAATGATCAGAGATCGACTGGTGGTAGGTCTTAGGGATGCAAACCTTTCTGAAAAGTTGCAGCTGGATTCAGAGCTTACTCTGGAGAAGGCCATTGCCATGGCGTGCCAGTCTGAAAGTGTAAAGCTACAGCAAGCTACAGTAAGGGGAGAACAGAACATTGTCAATGTAGAGTTTGAAGCGGTATCAGTCAAACAACGTTTATCAAAACTACAAACTCAAAGTGCATAGTGAGAGGATACTGTGTGGTCCTGCCAAAAATGCTCTTCATGTTATTGGGCAGTTTAATGCTACATTGAAGCACCGTGGTGGGGTTACTAGTGAGGAAGTGTATGTAGTACGAGGCTTGCAAACACCTTTAATTGGACTTCCAGCAATTAAAGCTTTGGGATTGGTTGTACGAGTGTGTGCTACTGAATCAGGGGACTATGCCACAAGAATACTCAATAGTTATCCTGATTTGTTTACTGGCTATGGTACTCTGGGTGAAGAGTACAAGATATGTCCAAGGCCACATGCACAACCTTTTGCACTTTATACTCCACGGAGAGTTGCCCTCCCACTCATGAATGCTGTGAAAGAAGAGTTAGAGAGAATGGTAGAGTTGGGAGTGATTAGGCCAGTACAAGAAGCGACAGAGTGGTGTGCAGGCATGGTTGTGGTTCCCAAAGCGGATGGCAAGAGACGTATATGTGTGGACTTCACTAAACTGAATGAAAGTGTATGTAGAGAGCTACACATGTTGCCTTGTGTGGAGCAAATATTAGCGCAGCTTAGTGGTACGAAGGTGCTTTCTAAATTGGATGCAAACTCTGGCTTTTGGCAAATCAAGTTGTCAGAGTCATCGTCTCCACTTACAACTTTCATAACTCCATTTGGGAGATTTTGCTTTCAAAGACTTCCATTTGGGATCACTTCTGCACCAGAGATATTACAGAAGCGAATGTCTGAAATTCTTGTAGGTCTTGATGGAGTTGTGTGTATGATGGACGATGTCTTGATTTTTGGGCTAAACCAAGAAATCCATGACATGAGACTAAAAGCTGTGTTGCAGAGGGTCAAGTCTGCTGGGGTTAGACAAATGTGTATTCTCTCAGAGCAGTGTGAAATTCCTGGGACAAATTGTAGATGCACACGGTGTGAGGCCGGATCCAAATAAAGTGACTGCCATCAGAGGGATGGCTGCACCGATGAACACAACAGAACTTAGACGATATCTTGGGATGATTAATCAACTTAGTAAATTCACTCCTAATATAGCGGAGCTCACCAAGCCACTTCGAGAGTTGCTGAGTAAAAAGAACGAGTGGACATGGAATGAAACCCATCAGAAAGCATTCTCTAAGCTGAAGGACGAAGTCAGTACACAACCTGTTTTAGCTTTGTACTCTCCCAAGTTAGATACTATATTGTGTCGGCAGATGCCTCTTCATATGGCATTGTGCTGTGCTGCTCCAGAGACAGTTTGATGGATCTGTAAAACCAGTCTCATAGATCCTTAACTCCAACTGAACATAAGTACACTCAGATTGAGGAGGCTTTGGGTGTGACATGGGCCTGTGAGCGCTTCAGGGATTTTCTTACAGGACTTCAATTTCAAATCGAGACGGACCATAAACCTCTTGTACCACTCCTGGGGTCGAAGAACCTTGAGGATTTGCCATTAAGGGTTCAGCGTTTTCGACTAAGATTGATGAGATTTAAGTACACAATTTCACATATACCAGGAAAAGAGTTGGTCATTGCCGATACATTGTCACGAGCTCCAAGTAATGAAGTATATCAGGAAGAGAAAGAGTTTAGAGCAGAAATTCAAGCTTATGTTGACTTGGTAGTTAGGAATATACCCACTTCTGAACCAAAGATGCTGGAAATAAAACAAGCACAGCAGAAGGATGAAATATGTCAAAAGGTCATTCAATACTGCCAAGAAGGTTGGCCTGATAAGAGTCTTGTGAAGGGTGAATGGAAGCAATTTTTCCACGTTGCATCAGAACTTTCCGTTGAAGATGGCTTGTTGTTGAGAGGGAATCGGATAGTGATACCGATGGCTCTACGTGCACCAGTTTTGAATAGATTGCATGAGGGACACTTGGGAATCAACAAATGCAGGGATCGTGCAAGGGAATCAGTGTGGTGGCCTGGTCTAAACAGGGAATTGGAAGTAAAGATTAGTATGTGTAACAAGTGTATCAAATCACTTTCTCAGAAGCCAGAACCTTTGATGATGTCAAAGCTACCTGACTTGTCTTGGCAGAAAGTTGCAACTGACCTGTTCAGTTGGAAAGGTTCACAGTATCTTCTCATCATTGATTATTTTTCTCGATATGTGGAGCTCTCCAAACTTTCTGCAACTACATCTCAGGATGTAATCAACCACATGAAATCTATTTTTGCAAGGCACGGAATTCCAAATGAAGTGGTCTCGGACAATGGTCCTCAGTTTTCATCAAATGTATTCACTCTTTTGCTGGTGAATATGGATTTGTTCACACCACCAGCAGCCCTAGATACCCTCAAGGAAATGGTGAAGCCGAACGTGCGGTGAGAACCATTAAAAATATCCTTGACAAAGCAAAAGACCCATACCTTGGTCTTCTTGCATATCGTTCCACTCCACTCCGTAATGGGTACAGTCCATCTGAACGTTTGATGAATAGGAGATTGAGGACCACAGTTCCTACGTTGGGGTATAATTTACATCCATCAGTACCTAACTATGCACAGCTCAGAGCAATGGAGCAAAAAGATAAACAGAAACAGAAGACTGATTTTGATAGACGTCATGCCAGTCGATCTCTTCAACAAATGATGCCAGGTGATCAAGTGAGGATAGATCACCAAAATTTGAGAGGATCTGTAGTAAAGGAATACTCCCCAAGATCTTATTTGGTTGACACTGAAAGGGGTATACTGCGGAGGAACAGACGACAGCTGAAATTTCTCCCGGGGGAAAAGGATCATAGCCATTCAGCCATAGTACACAATGGTGGAGGTGTGAGCAGTACTGATCCAGTGCCCCATAATGCTCCGAGATGAGGAAGAAACACCGAGGGAGCAGCAGGAAGCAGCAGCAGACCCACAAGAATAGGAAAGAACATTACAAGTGCCGGAAGAATCAGTTGAATCACATGAACAAGAAGAAGCGGTTGGACAACAAGAACTAGAGGGAATAGTTGAACCACAAGTGCAAGGGCATGAATCAGAAGGGCAATATGAGGCTCCAAATCTCAATAATCCCAATGCATCTGGTTCTCATAAGCAACAGGAATTAGTTCAACGAAGACCAGTCATTACAAGGAGTGGTCGTGTATCTAAACCACCAAATAGGCTCTAGAAACGGGAGATGTGGAGTGATGAACTATGGACACGCATATTATGTTGTAATAATGCACGTGATGTACGGTGATTATTAATTACAGTTTCGACTATCACGCTACAGACCTATTCTAAGCGATATGTAAAATCATCACATGAAACAGGTACGAACAACTAGAGGCATGTTCCAATCTGTCATCGCCAACACATGTGCCTGTATTTACATCATATCCAGAAATGGCCCATACATACGCGGTCATCCTGTTGTTTTTTTCAACATTGAATTTCAAACATGTTTAATATACTCTAAAAATCGATTTGATTATAATATGCATTTTTCATGAAAAAAACATTAAGCACCCTTTACTAAAATCAAGACATTTAAATTAATTTCAACCGCGCATAATTAGTCAAATTTATTCATAAATGTATTTAAAAGATGACGCAAGATATTTAAATAACCATTCATGACGTCTATGACAAAACATTGGCTCACGTGCACATGTATAATTAAATAGTAAAATAACGAAAGTCTTTACAGCTTCTGAGCGAGGGTGTGGCTACTGCAGTACGCCCACGCATATGCAGTTAGTTAATAAATAAATCAAGCAACGTATCCCGATAGGGACTGACCAAAACATTCAGAAATCATGTGTGCACACAATATATCTGTTATGCCTCATTGCAGTGTGCGATGTGATCTGTACTTTTAATTTATCATTGTCTACTTGAACCTGCTAGTAGCTCTAACCAAGGATTATTGATTATTACAATCCTTGCTCGAACCCAGTGGGATATGCCTCATGTCATTCTCTTTGTCAGTAGCACTCGCGGCATTACTTTCAAAATGATTGTATTTTTCAACGCTTATATACGTTAGTTCCATCGGTATACATGAAAAAGCTCGGCGATTTTTTATATAGATTCTTTTGCCTGGTAACCTCGGACAACTCTCAGTTACAATTTCCACGCTTTTCTTGTTCATTTCACTAGTTACGAGCATTATCCGTGCATGCATGCATTGCGATACATGCGGTTGATGGTGCATGATCCAATTATGCTGTCATAGTCTGCGATTAATTAGGTTAAGTGAATTGTGCATTATGCAAGACAATACGGTGCAAGATAAACATGACTGCACCGCTGCAGTAATGAATGCTTTGAAGTGCAGTTTACCCATATACATTTATAGCTCTCAATTGCATGCATGGTAAATGCACGATGAAGAGATTAGAACTAACTTGCTGCCCATGCAGGAGGCCTGCATACTTTTACTATCTGTGCGTGTGCACCTAAATTGGTGCACGCATTCAATATACGCATGATGCAAATGGTTGCATGCATATGGTATATGGTTACAATGCAGAGTGCAGCAGAAAGTATATGCAGGCATTGTTTCCTTACAACTACTGAATAACAAGGTCAGGTATTGCATGGCATCTGCTAGTATAGTCCTTCACAATTCACTGGGATAAATGTTCAGTTGATTTATGATCAACTACGCATGGTTGAATGGATTGATGACTCCAGGTTAAAAGTGACACTATCAATAAACCTAATGTTCGTGCAAAGATGATCTGCGAGTATGTATTGCATGCAGAGCGATCACGCAACGTAATACGGTATTATTAATAGGACGGATCAACTTCAAACGTTCTATAGATCTTGCAAATAAAAAAGCGGGGGAAATTAAAGGATGCACCGTACACCGAACTGACTGATCCGCCGCCATATAAACCTAGTCCCTCGTATATATGCTCTGAACAGACAATTTGCATGTCTGCGACATGAATAAATTATTCAACGATGACCTTACTATATTATCTCCCACCTTACACGCCAGCTGGCGTGGTCACAAATTTCAGATAGAAAGCCGTTTATAATTAGCTGTTCTCAAATGCAGACTGCCCGCATAAGTGACATGTTACTAAGTTGCTGTAGCGGACCCGTGGGGTTGGACAAATTTGAATGGTTATGAAGCATCAAAATAGAATCAGAGCGCCACTTCGGCGAATCGCGTCTCGCGTCTCAGTTCTTGTATCTCGAACACCCCCCCCCCCCCCCCCCCCCCCCCCCCCCGTTTTCGTACTCAACCAGGGCTCCACGAACCCCGGCCCCTTACCAAAATACTGCATGGATCCGCCCCTGCCAAGCGGGGATGTGGCCAGTTAATTTTTTGTGAACATTTTGCGAGTTAATAAACCTAACTATAATTATTTAGTTTAAAGCTTCATGTAATGGTACATACATGTAGCCGGCCGTGTTTCTGTTATGACGACCATTTATTCAATAATGGTCAAAATGGCGGCGCCAGTAACCTAACATTGTTCAAAGGCTCCCCGAACTAGAAATATCTATGTAATGGAAAAAACAAATGGCATGAAAACATGTACCGATGTGCTGCAAATCATAATAAAGGGTGGCAACTCAATTTTTCGTTAAGATTCAATTTTAAAAAACAGTGGAATACAGTAATTAGGTCAGAAAACATTGATTTTGTGTACATATTAATGGGAAGCTATGTTTTACTTTCCCGAACTGAAATCTTCAATGTAATAGTATAAATATTATTGCACAGTTTGCACCTTACAACCTTTCTACACGTAAAAATGAGGTGGCAAATGTTGTATAACTTGCGGTTAGTTAATTAAATTCAAGAGTAACCATTTTTCATACATTTAAATAGGTGTAAGTCTAACTTTGTTTTGAATACATCCGAACCATTAGTACTTATAAATTCAACACAAATTCAAACCACACTACCCCTATGTACTAGCAATGGAACACATGCTATAGGATGTCTTTTTGAACACCATCACTTTCCTGGTGACCGCTGATTTCTGCATATGTGTATGGACGTCGGCTTTAACCGGTACAGGCATAGCGTCGGGCGGCGGTGGTGTCGTAGGAAAAAGTAACATTTCGGTTGTCTCGTCACTTTACTGCACGCAGAATCATTTTGTATGAGACAAAACGGTTATGAAACAGTTAAGAATGCTTTTGAAGGTCCTGCACAATTCACCGCGAAAACACTGATGAGTCGCTCAGGTTTACTAATAATTCAACAAATTAAAAATCGTATTTACATAGCCTGTGATTGAGGATTAAGAAACAGTCGATTAAAAAAAAAACACACTAGTGACAACAACTGTACACGTATATGCGTGCTATTCACACTCCGCCTTTTATGGACCGCGTGTTACATGCATGCATGTACCTTCATGTCGTGTTTTAACTTCATCGTTCGCTACGCTTGTATATTAAAATAGATCTTATACAGTGTTTAAAGCGTGCATTCATTTTTAGAGCGGCAGTCTTGGTCCCTCCCATTGCGCATGACTAGTGAGTTTCGTGGGTCCATAAACTGATGGGGAAGCTGATAACGTTTTGTCGCATTTCATTCCACAAGTCTACAGTTGTCATTTTCTTACACCATAAAACTAGCACTCGAGGTGACGTGTTGTTACAGGTATGCTTACATGTTTGTCGACACTGTATCACGCATGGGCTTAAATATAAATGAGAAGAAAACCGAGGGACTCTCACTCGATTGGCGTTTGTATACAGATGAACAACTACGGATCAGAAAACAGTTCTGATGTCATCGCTCCACAAAACTGCAGCAGCTATAACTTGACCCGTGCAAGTGAAGGTCACTCCACAGTGTTAACAATCTTTGCGATCCTAGAGTTAACCATATTCATGCTGAAGCTACTGCTTGGATGCGTGGTCATTTACTGCTTGTATCGGAGCAAGATGTTGCGAGATCCAGTCTCCGCACTGATGACTTCAGTGACAGCATCATTAATGACCCTATCAATCCCACTGAATCTACTTGTCGGCTTATCTGTACTAATTGACCAACCCCCAATCGGAAGCTGTAATATTCGGTTTCTACTTGTCACTGTGTTTTTTATTATAAATATACAAATATATCTCATTCCGTTTTCCATTGGACTGATCGCTACCGTTCAATTTCTGATCATCAAATACGGTCTAAAGCGAGTATCGACCCGCAACGTGCTTTCAGCGTTCGCCCTATTAATGCCCTTTGTTGTGGGAGTCTCCATTGTGCAGAGCGCAGCTGCGTTGTGGAAAGCGACCGTCACTCACATCACTGGATTGCTCTTTGCTGCATATACAAGCGCCCAACTCCCTGTTCTAATTGTACCAATATTTGGACACGGTGTTCCCATTGTTATCACTCTGGTCACATCGTACATGACGTATCGCACTGTAAAAAGTGGCATCGTCGAAATAGACAACGACAACAGAGTCACTAAATCTGTTTTAATTATGAATGTCACTACCATAACAACGGATTTGTTCATCAAAACCGTTACATCGCCATCGTACGTTTATTGGGCTATCTCACAAGATACTATATCCAGTGTGATGCTGACCTTGTTTTTTGGAGTTGAGCCATTTTACGTTCTTATCCTGTTCATCGCTATCCACAAAACCATCCGCCGTACGATTGTGGGGGCCATTAGTGACTGCATCAAGTCTCCCAACTCGGTATGGCCCGAACCAGTTTCGCGACAGACAGAGTGCAAGTTATAGTGGTTTCATGCTTCACACCAACATTAAGCTTTACATAAATGTGCATTTAAAGGAACTGGTGCAATGTTTCGTTACGACCCATATAATGACATGACTGCCGGTATAATTCTGTATTGGCCATTTTGCTGCCTATAAAAATGAGATGCTCCCCCCCCCCCCCCCCCCCCCCCCCCCCCCCCACCCCCCCCCCCCCCTTGCGTCTCCAACTGACAGACCCACATGCACATAATCATCCTTAACATTGTTACAGGCTTCAGCTTGAGTGTTTTGAATGTTTATTGTGGTAGTTGAAGACATCACCGCTACGCCTTGTAGGTGAGAAAGGACATTTAGACCGTGCAACAGTGCCGGTGTCATAGGGTATACGGTCCGGCCCAATTTTCGGTCCGGCGGACCGTATTCCCTAAGGGAATACGGTCCCCCCCCGGACCCAACTCCCTAGGGAATACGGTCCGTCTAAAATATTGTACATCCAGGGAATACAGGAGGCGGACTCAATTCCCTGATAGAATGGAGATTTGATTTTGACGACCCAGTTTATAGCGTGTATAATTAAAAAGAGAAATCGATTCTCACCGAAATCGACATGCACAGGACAGAAGTTCTAATTGATAATGAACGTAAAAGGAGAAATCGATTCTTGAGGTCCCTTAAAACCTTCATCTATTGCAATCCCGAACAAGAAGTGTTAGACTGCCTCTACCTGTGCGATAAAAAAACATAAGAATTTTACAGTGCTCAGTCTCAGACGTTCATAACATAACCTATACCATTCCACGGCCTTCTTGTTCTCAGTCTTAGTACATGTACGTGACGCGCATGCACGTGATTTATTAAGATATGTTTAATCTGCCTTTTGCAAACCATGCACCATGTATATTGACAGAACGTGTACCACAAATTTAGCTCGGCAATGTCATAATATTTTTAATTGGTGATGTAGGATTTGTAGGCACCAATTTACTAAAAGTATGTAAATAAGGGATTTCGTATATTCTCGCAATTATCAAATATTATTTGACAAATGCTGTGCTTAATTGGTGCCTACAATTCATACATAACCAATTTTATACATTTCATTTCTCTCATAGCTTGTCTGTGAGTGCATTTTTATATGTGTATCAGTACATGAGTGCTAGCCATGCAGCAATTACGATGGTTCATGTCGAAAGCTTTCATAGAACATATACTGACATGTGTGTACACTGGAACACATGGTTGGGATTTCATATTTCATTCTGTAACCGAACACTATAGCTAGATGAGCCAACATCGCTTGCGCGTCCTAATACCAGTTCAGATACTACGACTAGATATCCCCTATCACTGTAGCGTCTGCTAGTATCGGTCAGGTAGGATCTTGATGCAACTGAACTAACAGGCATACTGTTGGGTGGATCACTGAACCCCAATCTTTCCTTCTACTGTCCCCTGTATAGATTCCTGAATCGTGGGCGGGATAAACTGTATGGTGTGGTGCAAGGGCTAATTAAGACTTGTTATTCGTGTACTTTATACTTATAGTGGTATAGAAGCAGTACTATGGTATGGGCAGAAAAATTATTGAGCAATTCTGTATCTGGAGGCATGGAAAGAGAAGCGAGTAAGTTCTATACTGGCGCCGCGTGAGGATTGATATCGACGATTGAACGGATTCGTAGCTGTATTTAATTATCACAGGTACAGGTAAGATTAAAATACTATTTGCAGTTAATCGTTTCATGACCGTTACCCCGGTAGAGCTCTACTCAGTTTGGTCTATTAAACGCTCCTTCCTTACTTCGCAATCAATGAACAGACTACGGTGAACTGACGAGTGTGTTGGTCACTTAGATTTAGCGATAACATGAATTGCTGTGTTTTCTGGCAGTCTAAGTTTCTACTCGGCTCTAAACTAGTTGCGTCAGGTCATTTTGCAAACCCATATACCAAGACTTATGTTCATCTGGTCCCATGGGTACTAGTAATAGGGGGAGGATGTAAAACTGTTCTTTCAGTGTGTTTCAAAGGTGCATTCTTACTAATGCACAACTCTCGGCGGAGGAAGACTGGTGACAATGTGTTTCTATTGGAGAGAATCTGTGTAATTTAAGGTCAATGTACATGTATCATGTGTGTTTGCACTTACTCTCAGATGATATGTCCATTCTTACCTCTCCAAGGTGCGGATTGGAGACCATGCATGTATTCTCATAGGTCAGTGTGCTTGCACTTACCCTCAGATGACATACACCTGTATGTATATGCACCTCTAAGACAGGGTTTGGCGACTGTGTATTTCTACTGGAGGGAATCAATTTGTTTAAGGTCATTGTGTTTGCACTTACATGTACCCTCAGATGACGAAATGTAGGCACGTCTTTTTAACATGCACACAAAGACATGCACACAATGACAAGCCAGACAGCTTAAAGGCATGTGAGGATATAACAAAGAGGGTCGATTTAACCGCTAATTAAGTACCAAGTTTTTGAGGGCCCATGCAGCTTAAAGCTATGTGTCCCTGTATCTCTTCTCATCTCCCTTCCTTTTCCTACCTCCTCCCCCTCTGCAGAAAATCTCTGGGCACACGAGCAGCGTTATTTGTCTGTGAAATTCACTTTTTATCATGTACAAGAAACACTTATGCATCATTCTCTAAACAATACTGGCTGAAGTGTACTAGTTTTATTTTCTTTTTATACAGGTACGAAATTGAGATTTATCCAGTACCCTCATCTCTCATATGTTCAGTTAACTATTATATATTTTTATTTCTTTAATCTTTATTTCTACTTTGTTTGCACTACGATTTGATAATATAAACAGTGCTGCATCGCCTGTATGTATAGTTGCCGACCTGCACGCGATCTATTTCGAACCAAATGGAAATAGTAACAGACAGACCGAAGAAAAAGGTTAATCAGTTGTTACAGAAGCTGCATACATGTATATAGTTGGCGACCTGTGATCATTGTAGCTTTTGATTTTCGAACCAAATGTGCTGTTACAGACCGAATTCAAACTGCATACATAGTTGACGACCTACACAGCTTTTGCTTTTCGAACCAAATGTTACGTGCATGCAAGGGTTGGAAATACATGCATATACTTCAAACCAGGGAATACGGTCCGGGGGGGGGACTCAATTCCCTAGGGAATTGAGTCCGGTTAATTGGTTTTGTACAACCAGGGAACTCGGTCCGGGGGACCGTATTCCCTAGGGAGTTGGGTCCGGGGCGGACCGTATTCCCTAAGGGAATACGGTCCGCCGGACCGAAAATTGGGCCGGACCGTATACCCTATGACACCGGCTCGCAAGAGCGAAAACTCACACCTAGCAAAAGCGAAAAAATACAGACATTCATAGCTTACTTTGCGCCCACTACTGAATGGACCTTTTCGTTTAAGGCCCTGGAATGTTTGCGGGACAAAGTGACGTCATAATTAGAAGTGACGTTACATCCGGAGTACATCCACCGAATGCGTTTTTCAATTCCTTGGTACAGTGGTAGCTTGTCACGAATACACTATCGTAATTTTTTTAATGTGAGAAGAAGAGCACTATTTTTTCCTGGAATCTACCATCCTATCCATTTGCCTGCGTAGGTGTGAAAGTGCGCACTTTTAGAATGCCATGGAATGGCTCATTTAGTGATTCTCCGGGTATATCGTCTTGTGTTAGTTCAACCGAAGTACTGGGGTTTTCGCTAATGCATTCACTAGACGCCATCCTTCAGAAACTTTGAACGAGAATGCGAAGCATGATCACTGCATGTACCTGGAGAGGTCCTCCATACTGCATTCATCATGCTTACATCAAATCTCAAAGAGATTGAAGCCAACTAAGCCAACACACGCGAGAATACACGCACACCTTAGCCAAACGCGCGAAGAATGTACTCCGGATGTTGACGTCACCTGCAATCAACACTAATTGCATTCCTTGCGCCCTTAAACGAAAAGGTCCATTGCATTTGCGTGCTAGCCCAATACCTCAAACTGTCGTGGTTTTGGATTATAACAACAATGCGCTAACTAGTGTGTATTTAATAACCGTGTATAAGTTGTGTAACCCTACACGATCTTATTGTTTACAGGTACTTGCCATGCGCACTGTGGTTAAGATACTAGCCTTACACTGTGGTTAAGATACTAGCTTTACACTGTGGTTACCTCCGCATTAGGTATACCTCTGCATTAGGTATAACAAGTAAATAAAAACATTCTCTAACGAGAAAGTTGTTGGTATATAGGATTGACCAATGGTGGTGTAAAAAGCATGGAAACAAGAGTGACAGAAATTTGACTGGAAAATTGAAATAGGCCTTATTTTAGCACACTAACGTTATAACAGTGCATGGCTGAGTGATGGGCTAAATATAGGCCTATTTCAATTTTCCAGTCAAATTTCTGTCACTCATGTTTCCATGCTTTTTACACCACCATTGGTCAATCCTATATACCAACAACTTTCTCGTTAGAGAATGTTTTATTTACTTGTAATACTGAGTACTGCTTGCGCGTTCACATTTGGTGGCAGCGGTGGGATCCGATCGTCAAACAGTTCGTCGACAATTCTACGCGGGGTCCAAGGAAATACTGAACGGCGCTTCACCTCTCGGATGACAACGCGTTCCGGGAAGGAATACAAAAGTCAACCGGTATCGGAAGAAGGTATGGAGGCTATTCTAAAAGCGCTGATGGAGGATCGGCAGAAACGCGAGCAGGAGTTAATGACTCAGCAGGCAGCGGAGGAGTTAAGGCGCAACGAAGAGCGGGTAGCGCGAGAGCGGCGAGAAGAAGCATGGAGAGAGGAGCGGAAGGAAATGCAGGAGCATATCAGCGGCGGATCCAGGATTTCTGGAAGGGGGGGTCTAATAACTATATTCACAAGCGGGGGTGGGTACTGGAGGGGGCGTGCCCCCTCCCGTAACAGCTAGGGGGTCTGGGGGAGCGCTGTAAGCTCCCCCAGTGGGGGCTGGGGCTTCGCCCCAGCCGCTTTTTCACTTTTGCGTTCATTTAGCATGAAAATAAGCATACTTTGAAAGTGTATTCAATATTGATAGAGCTCTAGCAAGCGCAATATTCGAATTGATTAATATACGCGTGTAGAAGCCTGCGTGATAGAAAACTCTACGCAAAGCCATTGTGACCGTATTCTGGTCTAAACAACACACACGTTTTACCTTTAATAGTATTATATACCTACTTGATTTAGCTCTACCTGTTTCCTAACATAAACTATCTTCTTTTGATCGCTTACTTCTTGCTCGAGCTCGCACCATTCCATCGCGCTGCAGTAATACTAATTAAACACGCTTGGAGGCCTTGGCTTTAGACCCCCCCCCCCCACACACACACACACACTCACACACACTTTGGGTCGAATGCTAACTCGCTAATCAGTTCACTCACGTTCACAATCATGCGTGAGTCAACGTGGTCGTGGATAAGGATAGCGAATAGAAAACTCTACGCAAAGCCAATTGTGACCGTATTCTGGTCTAAACGACACACACGTTTTACCTTTATATTATATACCTACTTGATTTAGCTCTACCTGTTTCCTGAGGTAAACTATCTTCTTTTGATCGCTTACTTCTTGCTCGCACTTCCATCGCGCAGCAGTAATACTAATTAAACACGCTTGGAGGGCCTTGGCTTTAGACCCCACACACACACACACACACACACACACACACACACACACACACACACACACACACACACACTCACACACACTTTGGGTCGAATGCTAACTCGCTAATCAGTTCACTCACGTTCACTGAACGCTTCGTTTTTCAACTCGTCAATCATGTAATTAATTATTCATAAGTTAATTTATTCATAGCTGGTCGGGCCGAGGGGGGGGGGGTCTTTAGACCCCTTAGACCCCCCCCTGGATCCGCCACTGCATATGCAAACTATGGTGGAAACGATGAGGACGTCGGGTGAGATGAGCAGCAAGGCGAAACCATCGGCGGGGTTAAGTGTCAAGCTGGTTCCGCTAGGCGAAAATGACGATATAGAGGCGTACCTAGTAACATTCGAAAAAATTATGGCGGCGCATAAGGTGGAGAAAAGTCGATGGTCGCAGTACCTGGCACCACAATTGTCCGGTAGAGCACAGCTAGCGTTTGCGGCTCTTACTGCATCGAGTGCGGGCGACTACGACGCTATCAAAACGGCCGTGTTGGCAAGATATGATATAAACGAAGAATCATATCGACGGAGATTCCGTTCAATGACCAGGAAAGCAGGTGAAACCAATCGAGAGGTAGCTGTAAGATTGATGGACGTACAGCAAAACTGGATGAAAGAGTGTACGACGGTTGATGAGGTGCAGCAGTTAATCGGGAAGGAGCATTCTTAGGGAGCACAGAGCAAAGCTTGTGGGCAGTGATGCCGCGGTTTGCCCGTCAACCGTGAAAACCGGCAAATCAGCCGATACGGTTGGCCTGACCGTGTCCGTGACCGCCAGAAAAGATGCATGACGTAATATTGGTCGCGAATCACCGAACCGCCAGTTTTTTCAGCTAGATAGCCGGGAACCGTCAAAAATTTACACGGTTGCATATGTGCAATGCAACAATATTGACAATCAATTTGCAGCTGCTTGTTTGCAAATCCTGCAATCGATTTGCAGCTGCTTCTTTGCAAATCTTGTATAATTTGCAGCTGCTTGAATTGTTTGCGAATCTCGGAACGAACTGAACGTGTACAATGCAGATCTCGTGGACTGACTTAATTGCATCATCCCACTCTAATCGCCAATAATGCATACATTAGTTAAGTTGTCAATGACGTAATGCTTGAGTATAGCCACTGAAAGAAATGTATCTCTGACTCAAATAAGCAAAAGAGATATAGTGTTGGAGGAATTGAAATGTTATCTGCAAGAGCCACTGACCAATTGGCGTATGAACAATGCGATGGAGTGGTGGAGTGACCACGAAGTGAAGTTTCCACATGTTGCCTTGATGGCTCAAAAGTACTTGGCCATTCCTGCCTCAAGTGCACCCTCTGAGAGGGTATTCTCTCAACTTAAACTTATCGTGGAACGTAAACGGTGGCGTATGGATGGAGGAAGGGTTGAAAGGGTTATCTTTCTGCGATGCAACAAAAACTTAATGCATAACTTGTACTACTAAACGTGTTCATGTCATTATTTATTAAATTTAATCAAACACATGTATATACTACGGTTCGTCCGTAACCGCTTCGATTTTTCCCGGTAACCGTCAACTTTGATCGGGTGGGTTGTATACGGTCAGCTACCGTCCGTGAAAGTGACCGGGACGATCCGGTACGGTTAGCCGTGATCGTGACCGGATCGATAATAGCTGACCGCGGCAACACTGCTTGTGGGTGATGGAGAAGAAGCCTGAGACGTGTGTAGCGGCGGGAGAACTGGCGGATGAGTACGAACAAGCGAGACGAGGCCCCAGGATTGATACGGGGAGTGTTCTGAACCCAGGTTGGCGGAAACCGGTGCAATTTCCCAAAACAGTCAAATGCGGGTTTTGTGGATTGAAAGGGCATACTGAAGAAGAGTGTCGAAAGAAGGTCGGGACCCAGAAAGAAGGCAGCGGGAACGAGGGAAAGATCCGGTGCTACCATTGTAAGAACACGGGCACATATCGAGCAGATGTCCGGAAGGGGAAGCGTTATTCTGTTTTGAAGACAGGGACTTTGCCGGTTCGAAACTGTGTCAAAAGGGCTTGGTAGAAGGACGGAAAGTATCCCGCATACTCCTGGACACGGGATGTTCCAGAACCATGGTAAACCAAAAGGGCGTTCCTTCGGATAAGATCCTAGATGGAAAGATGGTTTCCATTCGGTGCGCTCATGGAGATACACGACTTTACAACTTGGCAGAGGTGACAGTGCAGGTGCAGGGAGTGAAAATGTAGGTGGAAGCTGCGGTGGCGGATAACCTGCCAGTGGATGTGCTGTTGGGAACTGATGTCCCGGAACTGACCAGACTTATAAGTGACCGAAAGCCTAAGGCTGGATCAAGCTTACCGAAACAGGAAGATGTTATGGTGGTGCTGACAAGGGCACGGGCCAGACAGCAATTGGAAGAGGAGATAGTTCGGAGAGCAAAACAGGTGCAGTCTCAGGTGCGGTCAAAACCCCTCGCTATGGCAGGAGAAACGGACGAAGCAGATCGTCAGGTATCAGCCGAGAGAACAGAAGGACCGAAGAACAGTCTCCGCGAGAAGACTACAGGACGAGTCGTTAACACCACATTCGAGTTCCAGTTCGGCAGAACAGGTGGTTATTTCGTCAAGGGAAAAGGCCTATGTTAATCCAGTTCCTCAGATGTCTCTTAGTGCAAAGGAGCTAAAGGAACTGCAGGAGAATGATCCCACCCTTTCGAAAGTGCGAAGGAAAGTGGATCAGACAAATAATCCCGAAGGAGAGTTCTTCAAGAGAGAGGGATTATATTACCGAAGGTGGAAACCCCCAGGACGCGGTGTCGAGTACGACGTGGAGCAGCTGATTCTACCTAAGCAATGTAGGAAGACTGTTCTAGAACTGGCACATGACATTCCTATGGCGGGACACCAAGGGCGTGACAAGACACGGCGCAGCGGATCTTACGGAGATTCTACTGGCCGTCGGTATTTCAGGACATCGAGAACTTCTGCAAAAGTTGTCGTATATGTCAGAAGGCTTCCAAACAGAGGGTGAAGGCAGCTCCTTTAATTTCCCTACCTGTAATATCGGAGCCGTTTAGCCGAGTGGCAATGGACATAGTGGGTCCTCTTCCTCGCAGCAAGGCAGGACACCGCTATATACTGGTACTGTGCGATTATGCAACTCCCTATCCAGAAGCCATTGCACTGCGCAGTATAGATGCTGAACACATCGCTGAAGAACTCATTAAACTCTTCTCGAGAGTGGGAGTTCCGAAAGAGATCCTTACGGATCAAGGCAGTAATTTCACGTCACAATTGCTGGCCGAACTGTACAGACTGTTAGGAGTCAAGGGAATTCGAACGCAGACGGACGGTCTAGTCGAGAGGTTTAATCAGACCCTAAAAGGGGATGCTGAGAAAAACTGTACAGGACGAAGGGAAGGACTGGGACAAAATGATTCCCTACTTGTTGTTTGCGTATCGGGAGGTACCACAATCCTCTACTGGGTTTTCACCTTTTGAACTGCTGTATGGTCGTGATGTCAGAGGACCTCTGGACATTCTACGAGAAACCTGGGAAGCGAGTTCTAAGAGTGACGAGACGGTGGTGAGCTATGCTTTGGAGACACAAAGGCGTCTGAAGGAGATGGCGGACATCGCCGGAGAAAACATGCTCGAGAGCCAAGAGGAGCAGAAGAGATGGTATGACAGGAGAGCACGGCTGCGTGAATTTGAACGTGGTGATCCGGTGTTAGTACTCCTACCCACAACAACAGATAAACTTATGGCACAATGGCAAGGCCCATATCAAGTGCTAGCAAGAGAAGGAAAGGTGACCTACTTAGTAGACATGCACGATAGAAAGAAACGACGCAGGGTTTTCCACGTGAACATGTTGAAAGCTTTCCACGTACGTACGGAGGCTGTGGGTTACATGGAAGAGGATGTTCTGGAGGAAGGAGTGGATGACATTCCTGTATGGAAGGAAGAGGTTGCCGCAGGAGCCAAATTTGGTGATGAACTTGGTGCAGAGCAACTACGCCAAGTGAAGGAAGTGCTGAAAGAGTGTCACGAGCAGTCAATCTTCAGTAATCAGCCGGGAAGAACCCACCTGATGCAGCATCGCATCAAAACTGGAGATGCTCGACCCGTGAGAATGCCCCAATACCGTTTACCTCATGCCTATCGGGAACTGGTTGACAAGGAGATACAGGAAATGGAGAAAGGGGGCATTATCGAAACGTCGAACAGTGAATGGGCATCGCCTATCGTGCTGATAAAGAAGAAAGACGGAACGATGAGGTTTTGTATCGACTATCGTCGGCTGAATGCTGTGACTCAAGTGGAAGCGTATCCGATGCCGAGAATAGATGACATCATTGATCGCCTTGGAAAGGCGCGGTTCATTTCGACCCTCGATCTAACACGAGGATATTGGCAGATGCCAGTAGCTACAGAAGATCGGGCCAAGACGGCCTTTGTTACACGTAAGGGTCTGTACCAATTCAAGATGATGCCATTTGGATTAAATGGTGCTCCAGCATCATTCCAGCGGTTGACAGATATGTTGGTGAAGGGGTGTGAAGAATATGCAGCAGCTTACCTGGACGATATTGTCATCTTCAGCCAGACCTGGAAGGAACATCTTGGACACCTGAAGTCGATTCTGAAGCGGATTGGGAAGGCAAACCTGACGGTTAAGGAAGCAAAATGTCAGTTCGGGATGAAACAGTGCATGTGTGTACTTAGGTCATGTCGTGGGGAACGGAATGGTGCAACCTGAAGGGAGTAAGGTCAATGCAGTCAAATCTTTTCCACAACCTGAAACAAAGCATCAAGTTAGAGGATTCTTGGGCCTTACAGGGGATTTATTCCAGACTATGCAGCAATTGCTACACCTTTGACGGACCTGACTAGAAAGTCTTCGCCTCATGTTGTTTTATGGGATGAGAAGTGTGCAGAAGCATTTGAGCGGTTAAAGAACTACCTATGTTCCAGTTCGGTACTGTTAAGTCCCGATTTCACTAAACAGTTTGTGCTACAAACTGATGCATCCGACAGAGGAGCAGGGGCGGTGTTAAGTCAATGTGACTCGAAGGGAGAAGAACACCCAGTTGCTTATTATAGTAGGAAGTTCCTACCAAGAGAAGAAAGGTACTCAACAGTGGAGAAAGAATGCCTGGCAATAAAGACTGGCAGTAACAGCTTTCAGGGTATATCTGTTGGGGAGGAAATTTACTATCCAAACTGATCATCGATCGTTGGAGTGGCTAGACCGGCTTAAGGACAGTAATCCCAGATTGTGCAGGTGGAGCTTGGGACTTCAACCTTATCAGTATACGGTCGTTCACAGACCGGGAAAAGCAAACGGGAATGCTGACTCACTCTCACGCATCGCAACAAACAGATCTGTTGCAGGAGAGGGGAGGTGGAGTGTGGAAGACCGGCTTCCTATTCAGCGGTGTGAATTCGTTAATGCTGATTGAACTGCAGTTGCAGGTCCCATTGGGCTCTTGAATGGGGACAAAAACTTGACAGTGATACGATAGAATAGTGGGGTAAAGGGCATGGGTGGGGTCAATCCATTATATGTCAATCACTTTTGACCCTCACATCTTCCGATCTTGATGCAACTTCTCATATTTGTTTGCCTTGATATGAATGTTAATTATGCCTATTATCAGTTTAATAACTTTAATGGTTTACGAAATATATCTTCCTGAATAATTGATTTTTTACCAAACATTGCAGGAGGGCTCACATATTTGCCACCACAGTGCAGATGCTGGTATATCAGGCATCAAATTGAAGCTCCTTCTTAGCACAACTGAACTATGTAAATCATTTTTCAGGGTGATGAAAGGGTTAAATATGAAACTTGTTTAATGTTTACTTTACAAAAAAGAGGTCACTTGCCATATGATACATAAAGTTTGAGTATCGGTAACCCTTGGGCACCATGCGCAGCTAAACCTGAAGTCGCCATGTTACTTGGTTGATTTAGCTCTAATCTAAAGTAAGTGGTGTTTACGTTGTGGGGAGCTATATTACGTAACCGTCTTACCAAGGCTATCCAAATTGTGGTTTATTTGTTACCATCACTCAGCAGTTTTTTTTTGTAACGAAATCTTTGAGCGTTTTAAATAGAGGCAAACTTGTGCGAACGCCAGTGTTCAGCCATGAGCAGTTATTGGAGTCGATACTGTTGCGATCCTTTCAAGTACCATCGGCGCCGTATATACTCGCACCTTCGAGTTGTACCAGCATCATTGATTGCAGAACACCCATCTTTCTCGCTACAAAGTGGAGTCGTAGCTTGCTGCAATTGTCTAAAAGCAATACGTGAGTGCTCTCCTGAGTCCAGAGCTCCTGATGTACCTTTATTAGAATATGCAGGTCCTAGCAACGAACATGCTGGTCCTAGCAACGAATGTGCCGGTCCTAGCAACGAACGTGCCGGTCCTAGCAACGAACGTGCAGGTCCTAGCAACGAACGTGCCGGTCCTAGCAACGAACATGCCGGTCCTAGCAAAGAATGTGCAGGTTCTGGTAACGAACGTGTTGGTTCTAGTGACCCAAGTGCATCTCCCAGTACCATTCCAAGCACTGGGAGATGCTCTTGGGTCACTAGAACCAACACGTTCGTTACCAGGACCTGCACGTTCGTTGCTAGGACCGGCACGTTCGTTGCTAGGACCTGCACGTTCGTTGCTAGGACCGGCACGTTCGTTGCTAGGACCGGCACTAGAACCAGCATGTTCGTTGCTAGGACCTGCACATTCTAATAAAGGTACATCAGGAGCTCTGGACTCAGGAGAACACTCACGTATTGCTTTTAGACAATTGCAGCAAGCTACGACTCCACTTTGTAGCGAGAACGATGGGTGTTCTGCAATCAATGATGCTGGTACAACTCGAAGGTGCGAGTATATACGGCGCCGATGGTACTTGAAAGGATCGCAACAGTATCGACTCCATGGCTGAACACTGGCGTTCGCACAAGTTTGCCTCTATTAAACGCTCAAAGATTCGTTACAAAAAAAAAACTGCAGTGATGGTAACAAATAAACCACAATTTGGATAGCCGTGGAAAGACGGTTACGTAATACTGCTCCCCACAACGTAAACACCACTTACTTTAGATTAGAGCTAAATCAACCAAGTTGAAAAAAAAACATGGCGACTTCAGGTTTAGCTGCGCATGGTGCCCAAGGGTTACCGATACTCAAACTTTTTATTTTTGGAAAACATTGGGACCATCATTGACTACCATATGGTGAAATAAAATCCTTGAGTATCATATGGCAAGTGACCTCTTTTTTATAAAGCAAACATTAAACAAGTTTCATATTTAACCCTTTCATCACTCTGAAAAATGATTTACATAGTTCAGTTGTGCTAAGAAGGAGCTTCAATTTGATGCCTGATATACCAGCATCTGCACTGTGGTGACAAAGATGTGAGCCCTCCAAGTTGCAATGTTTGGTAAAAAATCAATTATTCAGGAAGATATATATCGTAAACCATTAAAGTTATTAAGTTGATAATAGGCACAATTAACATCCATATCAAGGCAAATAAATATGAGAAGTTGCATCAAAATCGGAAGATGTGAGGGTCAAAAGTGATTGATTGATCCGGTGTATGTTTCGGTATATATACTATGTACTTTACATTAAGAAGAGGGTTGCGGTAATAATTGCCTTAAGTGTACGTCGCGGGGAACGGCGACGACGGCGCAGGCTATAATACTGAATACTGCTCGCGCGTTCACAAAATGGCAACACTGCACTCTTATCCTTTATAGCCTGTACTTCTGGCCATTTAGAGAAATAGTCCATCAAATTAACAATATACTTCTTTCCCTGAGCAGTTACTGGGAGAGGCCCGATTAGATCGATGCCAACCTATGAAAATACATCATTCAAGTATACTGTTATTAGGAAATCAACAGTTATATACCTGGTACCAAACTTTTGATTTCACAGGAATTGGATGGAGTGCTGCATCAGCTTTGATGAACTTAACATCATTGTTTCTCTGACATACGTCACAAGTTTTCACAAATTCACGAATCTCATTAACCATATCCTTCCAATATAATCTTGCTACAATCTTATCTTCAGTTTTGTCTCGTCCAAGATGTGCTCGTTTTGGAGAAAACTAAGTGAAACTAATTATGTTTTTCTACCACGTCATTTTACTTGGAAGTAAGTCAGCATGTATTAGGGTGTGTATCCTTTTTTATAAATCATCTCGACTGTGAAAAAAAGCCTAATCGAGTTTATGGCAACTTGGATATTGGTTATTAGAAATGATATTGGCAATTAACGCACTATTAATTTGCCAACGATTACCTAGCTTTTTCAAGGTGTTTCCGATGTTTTATATTTCCCAGTTTTTAAGTCTATACATGTATAGCCAGTTTTATTGCTTATCAGCTGCTTATGCCAACTTAAATTAACACTACTCCATGCATATGACAAAGCTGCCAATCAATATAACACATGTATTATATTCAGAATGTTTCTGTATTTGGACATCTGTCACCTGTGTCAGCCTGGGAGCCAATTGCACACATAGCTGGTGCAATAGAGTATGTTGATTAATGCACTTGTACCATACTGCGAGGTCACAAACGTATATAAAATTGTAGTGCGCGTGCAGCTGGTGCACCGCGTATTTACGTTCAGCCTAAGTGTAGATAACATCAATAATGTTTTTTACCGCCTAATTGATTAACCCGTTAGTAAGCCTTTGTAAACTCGGGAAAAGCGAAAGGAACATAAAAAGGGTAATCAATTTCCGACTGATTTCTGCATATGAAGAAAGAGAATACCAAAGCTTTCTTCCGCACATTGACCATTGTCGCTACGTTTAATTAAACTAAAAGCGACACAATTTCCTTAGAAAATATTGTGGCCACGACAGTATTTCCTAGCGACAGAATTTCCAGTGACACCGGGACCTCATGGGTACGAAGACGGGCAGTACCCTTTTGTTCTCTACAACCGCGCGGTTTTACCACATAAAACAACGACGAAACTGCTCATTTTTGTCTTCTCGTTCGATTTAAAACAACAAGCTAAAACGATCCGATCGGCGGAAGTCTCTAAGTCGCGTGTTTTTATAATGACTTCATAGTCGGGGGTCAATTCCTACATGGAAGTTTCTAGCAAAACTTCCGATATATGAAGTCAGATCCAGCTGGAGCCCATTATTTCTTGCCTCCGCCAGTATAATCCTGGGACTTGTACGTTTTTAAGAGCGCAACGCAAAATGGTGATGCTAACCTTAGAGGGTCTCAAAATGGCGTCTCAAGCAGTAAAATGCCTTACCTTTAACCGGGTTTGGAAAACCGACTCGGCTAAGCGATAGGCAGTGTTGATCAAGTGAATTTCGTTTCAATTTATACAATGGCCAGGGAGAAATCATTCTGAATGTCAATTTTGGAGAGGGGTCAATAAATATTAATATATCTTAGCAATTGAAGTAAATTAACTATCATCCATTTCCTGTGTTATTGCCAGACAATATCAAAACACCTTTGTGCAATCAGATTATCCTTTAGTCATTTTTCTGTTCAATTATATTCTTGATTTATTTTTTTTGGACAACTACATTATAATGAAATCCACAGTATACACACGGCCTGTGACTGTAGATTAAGAAACAGTCGATTAAAAAAAAAAAAAAACACACACACACTATATTTTAGTAACAACTATATGCATCGTGCTATTCACACTTCGCCTTTTATGGACCGCGTGTTACATGCATGTATATCTTCATGTCACGTTTTAACTTCATCGTTCGCTATATTGAAATAAATCTTACAGTGTTTAAAGCATGCATGCATTTTTAGAGCGGCAGTCTTGGTCCCTCCCATTGCGCATGACTAGTGAGTTTCGTGGGTCCATCACGGGCTGATGGGGAAGCTGATAACGTTTTGTCGCATTTCATTCCACAAGTCTGTTGTCATTTTCTTACACCATAAAACTAGCACTCGAGGTGACGTGTTGTTACAGGTATGCTCATGTTTGTCGACACTGTATCACGAATGGCTTAAATATAAATTGATAGGGAAAACGACCCCAAAGGGACTCCCACTCGATTGGCGTTTGTACACAGATGAATAACTACGGATCAGAAAACAGTTCTGATGTCATCGCTCCGCAAAACTGCAGCAGCTATAACTTGACCCGTGCAAGTGGAGGTAGTGTTAACAATCTTTGCGATCCTAGAGTTCGCCATATTCATGCTGAAGCTACTGCTTGGATGCGTGGTCATTTACTGCTTGTATCGCAGTAAGATGTTGCGAGATCCAGTCTCCGCACTGATGGCTTCGGTGGCAGCATCATTAATGATCCTATCAATCCCACTGAACCTGCTTGTCGGCTTATCTGTACTAATTGACCAACCCGCAATCGGAAGCTGTATTATTCGGTTTCTACTTGTCACTGTG
The DNA here is from genome assembly GCA_013339895.1 of Ephydatia muelleri. Taxonomy (NCBI): domain Eukaryota; kingdom Metazoa; phylum Porifera; class Demospongiae; order Spongillida; family Spongillidae; genus Ephydatia; species Ephydatia muelleri. The sequence continues at coordinate 21,211,585 of JABACO010000001.1, read as the reverse complement.
CTTATTATTGCAGTTTCACAAGAATATCTCATTCCGTTTTCCATTGGACTGATCGCTACCGTTCAATTTCTGATCATCAAATACGGTCTAAAGCGAGTATCGACCCGCAACGTGCTTTCAGCGTTCGCCCTACTTATGTCCTTTGCTATGGGATTCTCCATTGTGCATTGCTCAGTTGCGCTGTGGAATGCGACCGTCACTCAGATCTCTGGATTGCTCTTTGCACTTACAAGCGCCGAACCCACTCAGGCTGTTCTAGTTGTACTACTACTATTGGGACACGGTGTTCCGTTTGTTATCACTCTGGTCACATCGTACATGACGTATCGCACTGTAAAAAATGGCATCATCGAAACAGACAACGACAACAGAGTCACTAAATCTGTTCTTATTATGAATGTCACTACCATTGCAACGGATTTGTTCAGCAAAACCGTTACATCACCAGCATTCGCTTATTGGGCCACCACACCCGAAGATACTATAGCCAGTGTGATGCTGTTTTTTTGGAGTTGAGCCATTTTACGTTCTTATCCTGTTCATCACCATCCACAAATCCATCCGCCGTACGATTGTTGCGGCCATTAGTGGCTGCATCAAGTCTCCCAACTCGGTATGGCCTGAACCAGTTTCGCGACAGACAGAGTGCAAGTTATAGAGGTTTCATGCTTCAAACGAACATTATAATGATGCTGTCACTGAAGTCACCAGTGCGGAGACTGGATCTCGCAACATCTTGCTCCGATACAAGCAGTAAATCACCACCCATCCAAGTAGTAGCTTCAGTATGAACTCTAGGATCGCAAAATTGTTAATACTGTTTTGTGACCTCCACTTGCACGGTGAAGTTACAGCTGCTGCAGTTTTGTGTAGTGATGACTTCAGAATTGTTTTCTGATCAGTAGTTATTCATCTGTATACAAACACCGATCTAGTATGAGTAGGTTTCTCTATATTGCTAGGTTACTGTGACGAAATAATCAGCAAGTCATATTCATTAACTTTGCTTCTACCTTTAAAACGTCGCAGGTTATTAAGACAATGCCCGATCTCCTTCCTGCACGCCACCCGAACAGCAGTCAGCTACACGAGTTCCATCACACATGTGACTCTCAAAAAGGAACAACCAATCACACACACATGCGCAAGACATTACATCACAATGATACAATCCGTCACATAGCTCCAGTGTTGCCGCGATTACGTATTAGGCCGTAATCGCCTAATCGCGATATAAGACCTTTAATCGCGATATTTAATCGCGATTAATTGATTGTAATAACCTCGTATAATCATGGCGACTCTTAAAGCCGTATAAAAGGAGCTTGGATCCAAAAATTTATCCCCCAATAATTTTACCCCCCCCCCCCCCGGATGTTCTACTCTGGAATAATCAATCCTCCTGTGATAGATTATTCCGGAATAGATCATCCTTTCTTGGAATAGACTATCCCCCCATCCTCTTTATCGAGCACGATGAATAGTAATTACTTCCTGCCTGCATAGAAGCAGTGCACGTAGCTCTGAGATGGGGATCATGCTATATAAACTAAAAATGTTCATATGCTTTTGAAGTATCTGAAATAGAGATTGACTGTTGCTGTTGTATAGACCCTGTTTCATTTCTACTGAACGCACAAGGTGCACTGATGGAACTGAAGAATACAATGCCGATATGATGCGGTTCCTTGAGAGCATAGGTGATAAGCAAAGATCTTGGCCTCGAGGTGTGCTTGTTATCTGATATTGGCTCAGTGCAATGATACTAAATGATACTAAATTTATGGGTGGAACAGGTGGGCACGCGTATACCTGTACGCACTACACATGCACGTCACGTGCACGCGCACTCACATGCAAACAAAAGTTTGTTACAAGTATTGCAATCCTTGCACAAACACAGATTGAAGAAGCACACGCATACGACGCACGCACAGCCTGCATGTGTACGCGCGCAGACACAAACACACACACACACACACACACACACACACACACACACCACTCGCAACAATTGCAATCTGAAGTAAATGTGGTTGTTTTGTTTCAGTTGTGTATTTGGATCCTTGTCAATAAGGGGGATGGTTTATTCTGACGGCGGATAAACTATTCCGGATTAATTTATCAGGACGAATAAATACATTACCCGAAGGATAAATGTTTACGGGGATCATCTATTTCGTGACACCGGCGTGCGGCTGTTTTAGATTTTAAATGGTGGCCACATTTATACATAGAGCTAGAGGCTTGGCGCGTATAACTTCAAGTACACATGCATGTTTTGAATGCCATATCGTACAATAACACCATTTCTGAAGTTAATAACACTAAGTTAACAAACTGTGGATCACATGTTCGTATAATGGCGACCTCTTCACCAGACGATACGTACTCTATAGCTATAGACTGCATCTGCATGGATCCTTTTCCTCTGAGGAAACCTTTCTGAGTAGATTTGAGGTAGCGAAGCAACTACTTGCACCCGGTTGCAAGCGGAACGCTACTATCAGCGCTAGCGTGTTGAATGCTTTGCTGGACCGTGTATTGGCACAACCCGACACAGCGAAACCGCTATCCGGAGACGGGTTGCAACGGTGCCCCGTCACTTTCGATCAAGACGGACTTCGACGTAAATTTCACGGAAACGTTTAGTGACGGTATCCGTGTATTTATGAACGGTAATCGACGAACGCTACCGCACGGTACCGCGTCCTCCACTATTATTGACGCATGGTCACGTGATACAAGTAACTCCTTCCGAATTCAAAAAATGAGCGGCAAGTGACGTTACTGTCACCACTGCGGGGAATACATGTGTAGAGCTACATTTTTTGAACACCAAATGCTAGTAGAGTCGTCATCCAAAGCTGATAGTTCTCTTCAAGCTAAACAACAGCTTCTAGCGGAAGGTATGTATCGTATATCATACACGTGCACCGATTATGTATGCATATGCGCAGCTGCATATGCGTATACTCGATTCGCGAGATATAGCTAGTTCTGAGCGGTAGCTGTTAGCAGCTAATTGTATCCTTTTTTATTATACAGACGTACCGGGTACCGGTACTATGGCAGACAGGACATCTGAGACAGATTCGTCATCAAGTAAAGAATCTTTACAGCAAGGACTCCATAACTATAAATGGCACCAGTTGCCTGTGTGTGTATGTGATGTGTGCCTCTGTGTGAGATGTGTGCCACTGTGTATGTGTGCCTGTGTGTTGATGTGTGCCTCTGTGTCAATGTGTGCCTCTGTGTAATATGTAGCCTTAGTGATGAGTGCCTCTGTGTATATGCGCCTCTGTTTATGATACATGTGTCCCTGTGTGTAATGTGTGCCAATATGTGTAGCCTGTGTGTGATGTACACAAGCCTCTGTGTGATGTGTTCCTGTGTGTGATTTGTGATGTACACGTGCCTCTGTGTGATGTGTCCCTATGTGTTATGTGTGCCTAGGCTCTGTGCGTGATGTGTGCCTCTGAGTAATGTGCACTGGCCTCTGTGTGATGTATTGCTGTGTGTGATGAGTGCCCGTGTGTGATGTTTGCCTCTCTGTAATGTGTAGCCTTAGTGATGAGTGCCTGTGTGATGTGTTCCTCTGTTTATGATGTGTCCTTGTGTGTGATGTGTGCTTGTGTGTGATGTGTAACCTTAGTGATGAGTGCCTGTGTGTGATGTGTGGCTGTGTGTGATGTGTGCCTCTGTGTGTGATGTGTGCCTGTGTGTGTGATGTGTGCCTGTGTGCGATGTGTGCCTATGTGATGTGTGCCTGTGCCTGTGTGAGATGTGTGATCTGTGCCTGTGTGATGTGTGCCTATGTGCGATGTGTGCCTGTGTGTGATGTGGCTGTGTGTGATGTATGCCTGCGTGTGATGTGTGCCTGTGTGTGATATACACATGCCTCTGTGTGATGTGTGCCTCTGTGTGATGTGTGCCTATGTGTGATGTGTGCCTATGTGTGATGTGTGTGTAATGTGTGCCAATATGTGTAACCTGTGTGTGATGTGTGCCTGTGTGTGATATGTGCCTATGTGTCATGTGTGCCTGTAGCCTTAGTAATGTGTGCCTATATGTGATGTGTGTCTGCGTGTGATGTGTGGCTGTGTGCTATGTGTGTCTGTGTGCATACCTCTGTGTGATGTGTGCCTGTCTGTAATGTGTGCCAATATGTGTAACTTGTGTGTGATATGTGCCTGTGTGATGTGTGCATGTGTGTGATGTGTGCATGTGTGTGATGTGTGCCTCTGTGTGATATGTAGCCTTAGTGATGAGTGTCTATGTGTAATGTGTGTCTGTGTGTGACATGTGCCTGTGTGATGTGTGCCTGTGTGATGTGTGCCTGTGTGATGTGTGCCTCTGTGTGTGCCTGTGTGATGTGTGATTTGTGCCTATGTGTGATGTGTGCCTGTGTGATTTGTGCCTGTGTGTCATTTGTGCCTGTGCATGATGTATGCCTGTGTGTGATGTGTGCCTGTTTGTGTGATGTGTGCCTGTGTGTGATGTGTGTCTGTGTGATGTGTACCTGTGCGATGGTGCTTCTGTGTTATGCGTGCCTGTGTGATGTGTGCCTCTGTGTGTGATGTGTGCCTGTGTGATGTGTGCCTATGTGTGATGTGTACCTCTTTATTATGTGTGCCTTTGTGATTTGTGCCTGTGTGTCATTTATGCCTATGTGTGATGTATGCCTGTGTGTGATGTGTGCCTGTTTGTGTGATGTGTGCCTGTGTGTGATGTGTGCCTGTGTGTGATGTGTGTCTGTTGATGTGTGCTTGTGTGATGTGTGCCTGTATGATGTGTGCCTGTGTGATGTGTGCCTGTGTGATGTGTGCCTGTTGGTGTGATGTGTGCCTGTTGGTGTGATGTGTGCCTGTGTGTGATGTGTGCCTGTGTGTGTTTGTAGCCTTAGTGATGAGTGCCTCTGTGATGTGTGCCTCTGTGTGATGTGTGCCTGTGTGATGTGTACCTGTGTGATGGTGCCTCTGTGTTATGTATCCTGTGTGATGTGTGCCTCTGTGTGATGTGTGCCTCTGTGTGATGTGTGCCTATGTGTGATGTGTGCCTATGTGTGATGTATGCCTTGTGTGATGTGTGCCTGTGTGTGATGTGTGCCTGTTTGTGTGACGTGTGTGGTTGTGTGCAACATTATAGAAGTACTTCGTTCATTCTTTACATGTGTAGGGATAAAGGATTATGTCACTCAAACTAAAACTGATTCCATGTACATGTTGTATGTTCTGCATTCTTGTATTGGACCTTAATGAATCAATTTCAAGGCTGATAAAAGATTTAAATCGCACATACATGTACTGGACTGTTACCTCATTGCCATGGCAACACATCGCATACCAATAACAAGCGGTATAATCTCGCTAATTGCAATTGATTGACAGTTGCTGGTTAATTCAACTATAACTATCCCTTGACCAATCCACGTGACTATTAATAATAGGTTTTTGGCGGGGAAACAGTGGTGTAGCCGATGGATGTTACCTATATTATCGCAACCTATTTTGGCGCCAAAGTACAACGTGCATCAGCGCAGCAAAGAGCACGATATGGTAAGCGTTTCGCTATCGGCCTTTGTCCTCCTTATAGCAACTTACAGGTTCAAAGATTGGCGTGGAACTTATGGATCCGAATAAACATGTTGATTCGCCACATACTGAGTGCTGCGTAAGTGCCACTTTTCTTCCATCTACAGGAATAGGTTGTAACGCGAACATAGGTGTAACGTATTATTGGTACGTTATTTAATTGTATTTCCTCTACCCAGCCAGCCACCTTTATTTTTTTTGGCTTTGGAACGCAATGAGGTATGTACAAGGGTCACTTTTTTTCTCATCTGTGACTTTTTACACAAGATGAACGTTTGATTACGTGAGTGGCTCCACGTTTGTGCCATGCAGTGTCATCGCGCACAGATTGTCAATATCGGCGCAAATGTGTAAGCAAGTACTTCTGTGGTTCATGCATTCATGATTGATGCTATACATAATTATCTTTCAACAGAACGGAATCCGGCTTTTTGCCTAATGTGGAGACCAAGCAAAACTGACACTTGCTCTTCCTTTTTATATGCATTTGTATTTGTATATGGTTTTTTGAAGAACTAACCCTGAGAAAAGTGAATGGGATGGTGCACGTATACGATAAAGCTGCATGGATAGAAAGTAGAAGCGGTACCGCTGTAGTACCGGTAGCCAGAAATCCAACCTTACGTACTGACGGTACGATGCGGTAAAAAGCGAACCGCCTTTAACCGTGGATTTCCCGGACTGACGGATTATAACGTTTAAAGACGTGACAGAGCGACGGAGGGGAAGGACGTTGCCGTCCACTCTCCGTCCACAGACGGACCGTTGGTATTGATATCAACGGTATCCGCCTACATCTGAGTGACGGGTAAGGTCACGTGATGAGACGTTACCGTCTCAATGTAATGGTTTCGCTGTGCGAGAATGTCCAGGCCTCAAGTAGCAGATTATCCTTTTCTAGGAATGAAACGAATTATTGCAATTATTATAAGTTATTGCAGAAGTCTTGGTTCCTCCCATTGCGCATGACTAGTGAATTTCGTGGGTCCATCACGGGCTGATGGGGAAGCTGATAACGCTTTGTCGCGTTTCATTCCACAAGTCTATTGTTGTCATTTTCTTACACCATAAAACTAGCACTCTAGGTGACGTGTTGTTACAGGTATGCTTACATGTTTGTATCACGAATGGCTTAAATACAAATTGACAAATGAGATAGTGAACTCCCACTCGATCGGCGTTTGTATACAGATGAATGACTACAGATCAGAAAACAGTTCTGATGTCATCGCTCCACAAAACTGCAGCAGCGATAACTTGACCCGTGCAAGTGGAGAACACTCAACAGTGTTAACAATCTTTGCGATCCTAGAGTTCGCCATATTCATATTGAAGCTACTGCTTGGATCGGTGGTGATTTACTGCTTGTATCGGAGTAAGATGTTGCGAGATCCAGTCTCCGCACTGATGACTTCAGTGGCAGCATCATTAATGGTCCTATCTATCCCACTGAACCTACTTGTCGGCTTATCTGTACTAATTGACCAACCCACAATCGGAAGCTGTAATATTCGATTTCTACTTATCACTGTGCTTATTATTACAGTTTCACAACAATATCTCATTCCGTTTTCCATTGGACTGATCGCTACCGTTCAATTTCTGATCATCAAATACGGTCTAAAGCGAGTGTCGACTCGCAACGTGCTTTCAGCGTTCGCCCTACTTATGTCCCTTGCTATGGGATTCTCCATTGTGCATATCGCACTTGGGCTGTGGAATGCGACCGTCAATCAGGTCACTGGATTGCTCTTTGCACTTACAAGAGCCGAACACACTGTTCGAATTCTACTACTATTGGGACACGTTGTTCCCATGGTTATCACTCTGGTCACATCGTACATGACGTATCGCACTGTAAAAAATGGCATCGTAGAAACAGACAACGACAACAGAGTCACTAAATCTGTTCTTATTATGAATGTCACTACCATGACAACAAAATCGTTACATTGCCAGCGTTCATTTATTGGACCACCACACCCGAAGATACTATAGCCAATGTGATGCTGACCCTGTTTTTGGGAGTTGAGCCATTCTATCTTCTTATCCTGTTCATCACCATCCACAAAACTATCCGCTGTACGATTGTAGCGGCCATTAGTGACTGCATCAAGTCTTCAAACTCGGTATGGCCTGAACCACAGACAGAGTGCAAGTTATAGAGGTTTCATGCTTCAAAGCTGTACATAAATGTGCATTTAAGGAACTGGTGCATTGTTTCGTTATGCGACCTATATAAATGACATGACTGTATGATGCTGTATTGGCCATTTTGCTGCCTATAAAAATGTGATGCTCCCTCCACCCCCCCCCCCTCCACCCTCCCCCCCCCCCTCCCCGCGCACCCAACTGACAGACCCACATCCACATAATCATCCTTAACATTGCTACAGGCTTCAGCTTGAGTGTTTTGAATTTTTATTGTGGTAGTTGAAGACATCACCGCTACGCCTTGTAGGTGAGATAGGACATAAGAACGGTGAACGGAAAGCGCATGATACTCGCTTTAGACCGTATTTGATGATTAGACATTGAACGGTAGAGATCAGTCCAATGGAAGAGGTAATGAGGTACCATTGAAAGGCATTAGCAGAAGTAATTGATTTGAAAAACAAAGCAGGGAATCCATCAGGGGATTTGGGTAGCGTAGCTCACGTGATGCCGGGAACGAAAGGCAAATCTTGCGTTGTCTGTGAAAAGAAGAGTGTAGATACGTCCTTGCCCCAGGGTCTAACTTGTACCTACTGTGGAGCGTACTTTCACTCGAGCTGTTCTGACACCTTTTCAGCCGAGAATTTGGGCATTATTAAGGATGTGTGTACGCCTTGTCCAAACTGGGAGCACTCTTTAAGGCATCTCCCAGCTAGAGTCGCTGCCCTTGAGACAAAGTTTGATGAATTTTTTATCAGAATTGAAGCTGCGGTTACTAAAGCTGAGCCTGCGGTTACTAAAGCTGCGCCTGTTCAACACGCATCTCAGGTAGACATTGCCATCAAAGAAGCAATATCTGCTAATGACAATCGATACCATGTGGTAATTTCGGGGTTACAGGAGACTGGATCTCCTAGTCTTGACATCAAGCACACTAAAGAAATAGTTTCCTCCCTAGATATTGGGGATGATGTAGTTTTTGTTGATGCCTATAGACTCGGAAAGCGTGCTTCAGATGGAAATCGACCGCGCTTTATTGAAAGTCCGTTTTGCTAGTAGCCTTCACAGGTCTCTAGTTCTTCGCAAAGCTAAATCTCTTAAGAACTCTCCCAAGTATTCCAAGATGTACATTAGGCCCTGTCACTCACCTGCTGAGAGAAAACATATCAGTGAACTCTATTCTGCTCTGCATGACCTTAATGTTTAATCTCCCGCAATCCGTATTTAAGGATGGCCATCCTTAAATAAGGATGATGACCACTTTCTAAAAGAGTGATGTACACTTGGTGCTTTGTTTTATATTAGTGATGCACTAGATTCAAGATCATGCAGATCAGCGATACTGCCGCGATTAAAACAGGTTTGGCTTGCTCAAAACCGGTATTACAGTGTAAATACGGCGAAACCGCCATTTGCCACTGGCAATATAGTAGTGCTCAAAGCGACATATGGCAAGGAAGGACAGGTTTCTGGTAGCTCTAGGAATAGAATGTACACTGTCAGATGGATCTGTGCACGCTCACGTACCGGCTAGTACTTCCAAATATCGAAGCGATTGCAAAAACATCAAGCTAAGCAACCCTGCTTAGATAGCGAGGGGGAGCCACAGAAAGCGACGGATGTAGTTCCTCAGTACGGATGGATGACATACATGTATAGGCCTAGGTGATTAAAGCGGCAGCACTGCACGATTCGTCAAATGACAGTGACAGCGACAGCAACAGTAGGCCTAGGCAATGGCGGGTCCCCTCGAGTCTAATTAATTGGGGCTAAGCTCCACTAAGCTCGAACACGTATCGTATATGCCAATTGGCAACGCTTCCTAGATGTCCCGTACACCCCCATTCTCCCCCCCCCCCCCCCCCCCCCCCCCCCCCCCCCCCATTGTACATGGATAGGACTAGAAAGCACACTGTTTGATAGAGCGGCGGCAGAACAGCCACATACAGTGCACGTGGTTTCAGTTAGGGTAGGGTGCGTCCATGCTGGCGTTTGAGCAAAAGCGAGCATCAACATCAGTACACGTCATTATACAAATGCTTATATTAATTTTGAAGTGTTATGGTGTAAGCATAGTTTATTAACCACTAGTTATTTTTTTGACGAATCAGGTTGTGAGTATAGCTGGATCAACTGGCTATCAGAGAAAATCAAGAGTTTTAAAACTATTGTGGTTTTTATGGTCAATAATCTCTACTGTTGTGATCCTTATTTAAGGATAGTGTCAATCCTTAAATAAGGATGTGCCACTTCCTCCACTGTGCAAAAAACCTAGTATACGCTACTGTATATTTTTGCGCATATTTTGCGTTTACCACCAATATACCAAGGTCAGTGCATATTTCAAATATCCCCTGGTATATTTCATGAATCCACGGGCTACAATTATTCATAGCGCATATTCATAACACGGTCCAACAATGAATTTATGCAACTCATGCACGTGAGTATTATCGTTATTATTTCAGGCGCGCGTGAATTCAAATGGATTCTTTCCTGCTGGAATGTCTCATGCAAAGGTGAGATTGAGCGTAGATCATAAGACTCAATGCTTATGTAATATAAACGGACGGACTCAAACGTTCACATGTTGAACTTCAAGCGTTGGCAGTATTTTAATGTCATAATAGCTTACCAAATGATAGAAACTTTGGACAAGGACCTAGTGGTCTGTAGGCCCTACGCCAAAGTTATGTGTTAACACGTGCAGTTAGGTTTATATTATAGGAGGCCATGTTCGATCACATTTTTTAACCCACGCCAGGGAGCTTATGTTAACGAGTATTGGTCCAGGACCATATGGCCCAGTCTGGTGGTGAACTGTAGTGTACAACACTGGAGTTGAACAATCATGTTTAATTTACAGCCTGTCATGCCATGCATCAAAGCAGGTTGCAGACAAGATGTTCCTTGGACTTTCCATGCAGTACACCTCGAGTCATAAGACTCACGTGGTGGCACTTGACAGGTGAGTAGTACAATTCAATTTGTAGCACACTTGCCCTGTTTGAGGACCTGATGGTCCTTAAGCTTTTCATGCAATGACGTGACACCTTTTCACTTCATAAGAGTCATTGGATTCACGTGACCTTGGAGGGCGTGGCACTTGACAGGTGTATAATTCAATTTGTAGCACACTTGCCCCGTTCACCACATAACTTGAGGACAAGATGTTCCTTAAGCTTTTCATGTAGTGACACCTTTTCTCCTCAAAGGGGTCATTGGATTCACGTGACCTTGGAGGGCGTGGCACTTGACAGGTCAGTCGTACAATTAAATTTGTAGCACACTTGCCCCGTTCACCACCATAACTTGAGGACAAGATGTTCCTTAAGCTTTTCATGCAGTGACACCTTTTCACCTCAAAGGGGTCATTGGATTCACGTGACCTTGGAGGGCGTGGCACTTGACAGGTCAGTCGTTCAATTCAATTTGTAGCACACTTGCCCCGTTCACCACATAACTTGAGGACAAGATGTTCCTTAAGCTTTTCATGCAGTGACACCTTTTCTCCTCAAAGGGGTCATTGGATTCACGTGACCTTGGAGGGCGTGGCACTTGACAGGTCAGTCGTACAATTCAATTTGTAGCACACTTGCCCCGATCACCACCATAACTTGAGGACAAGATGTTTCTTAAGCTTTTCATGCAGTGACACCTTTTCACCTCAAAGGGGTCATTGGATTCACGTGACCTTGGAGGGCGTGGCACTTGACAGGTCAGTCGTACAATTAAATTTGTAGCACACTTGCCCCGTTCACCACCATAACTTGAGGACAAGATGTTCCTTAAGCTTTTCATGCAGTGACACCTTTTCACCTCAAAGGGGTCATTGGATTCACGTGACCTTGGAGGGCGTTGCACTTGACAGGTCAGTCGTACAATTCAATTTGTAGCACACTTGCCCCGTTCACCACCATAACTTGAGGACAAGATGTTCCTTAAGCTTTTCATGCAGTGACACCTTTTCACCTCAAAGGGGTCATTGGATTCACGTGACCTTGGAGGGCGTGGCACTTGACAGGTCAGTCGTACAATTCAATTTGTAGCACACTTGCCCCGTTCACCACCATAACTTGAGGACAAGATGTTCCTTAAGCTTTTCATGCAGTGACACCTTTTCACCTCAAAGGGGTCATTGGATTCACGTGACCTTGGAGGGCGTGGCACTTGACAGGTCAGTCGTACAATTCAATTTGTAGCACACTTGCCCCGTTCACCACATAACATAACTTGAGGACAAGATGTTCCTTAAGCTTTTCATGCAGTGACACCTTTTCACCTCAAAGTGGTCATTGGATTCACGTGACCTTGGAGGGCGTGGCACTTGACAGGTCAGTCGTACAATTCAATTTGTAGCACACTTGCCCTGTTCACCACATAACTTGAGGACAAGATGTTCCTTAAGCTTTTCATGCAGTGACACCTTTTCTCCTCAAAGGGGTCATTGGATTCACGTGACCTTGGAGGGCGTGGCACTTGACAGGTCAGTCGTACAATTAAATTTGTAGCACACTTGCCCCGTTCACCACCATAACTTGAGGACAAGATGTTCCTTAAGCTTTTCATGCAGTGACACCTTTTCACCTCAAAGGGGTCATTGGATTCACGTGACCTTGGAGGGCGTGGCACTTGACAGGTGAGTTGTGCAATTCAATTTGTAGCACACTTGTTCCATTCACCACCATAACTTGAGGACAAGATGTTCCTTAAGCTTTTCATGTAATGACACCTTTTCACCTCAAAGGGGTCATTGGATTCACGTGACCTTGGAGGGCGTGGCACTTGACAGGTCAGTCGTGCAATTCAATTTGTAGCACACTTGCCCCGTTCACCACCATAACTTGAGGACAAGATGTTCCTTAAGCTTTTCATGCAGTGACACCTTTTCACCTCAAAGGGGTCATTGGATTCACGTGACCTTGGAGGGCGTGGCACTTGACAGGTCAGTCGTACAATTCAATTTGTAGCACACTTGCCCCGTTCACCACCATAACTTGAGGACAAGATGTTCCTTAAGCTTTTCATGCAGTGACACCTTTTCACCTCAAAGGGGTCATTGGATTCACGTGACCTCGGAGGGCGTGGCACTTGACAGGTCAGTCGTACAATTCAATTTGTAGCACACTTGCCCCGTTCACCACATAACTTGAGGACAAGATGTTCCTTAAGCTTTTCATGTAGTGACACCTTTTCACCTCAAAGGGGTCATTGGATTCACGTGACCTTGGAGGGCGTGGCACTTGACAGATCAGTCGTACAATTCAATTTGTAGCACACTTGCCCCGTTCACCACATAACTTGAGGACAAGATGTTCCTTAAGCTTTTAATGCAGTGACACCTTTTCTCCTCAAAGGGGTCATTGGATTCACGTGACCTTGGAGGGCGTGGCACTTGACAGGTCAGTCGTACAATTCAATTTGTAGCACACTTGCCCCGTTCACCACATAACTTGAGGACAAGATGTTCCTTAAGCTTTTCATGTAGTGACACCTTTTCTCCTCAAAGGAGTCATTGGATTCACGTGACCTTGGAGGGCGTGACACTTGACAGGTCAGTCGTACAATTAAATTTGTAGCACACTTGCCCCGTTCACCACCATAACTTGAGGACAAGATGTTCCTTAAGCTTTTCATGCAGTGACACCTTTTCACCTCAAAGGGGTCATTGGATTCACGTGACCTTGGAGGGCGTGGCACTTGACAGGTCAGTCGTACAATTCAATTTGTAGCACACTTGCCCCGTTCACCACCATAACTTGAGGACAAGATGTTCCTTAAGCTTTTCATGCAGTGACACCTTTTCACCTCAAAGGGGTCATTGGATTCACGTGACCTTGGAGGGCGTGGCACTTGACAGGTCAGTCGTTCAATTCAATTTGTAGCACACTTGCCCCGTTCACCACATAACTTGAGGACAAGATGTTCCTTAAGCTTTTCATGCAGTGACACCTTTTCACCTCAAAGGGGTCATTGGATTCACGTGACCTTGGAGGGCGTGGCACTTGACAGGTCAGTCGTACAATTCAATTTGTAGCACACTTGTTCCGTTCACCACCATAACTTGAGGACAAGATGTTCCTTAAGCTTTTCATGTAGTGACACCTTTTCTCCTCAAAGGGGTAATTGGATTCACGTGACCTTGGAGGGCGTGGCACTTGACAGGTGAGTTTTACAATTCAATTTGTAGCACACTTGTTCCGTTCACCACCATAACTTGGGGACAAGATGTTCCTTAAGCTTTTCATGCAGTGACACCTTTTCACCTTATAGGGGTCATTGGATTCACGTGACCTTGAGCAACACTCTCATCACACACTGGGAATCTCAATGGAAGTCTATAACCCCTGTTCTGTTGCTGCCATGGATTCTTTTGCAAAGAAGCATTTGTTTTCACCACAAACATTGACTTTTTTTGTACACTATCATTTTGCTTTTTGCAATGACGTATCGATTGGAGGAGTAATGCTTAACATAACATCACCAGCATTCTGTCAATGGATCGTCATTACTTCCTATAGATCGCTAGGCATACATCAAATGATTAATAGTCATTGCAATGAGAGTGTTACGGTCAACAAACTTTTCAAGTGTACCAGCTAGCTACATATAGATTTCCAAGTAATGCTCTGTGTAATGATTAGTTTTTAAAAATAACTATTATGTTTGTCAATTAATAGAGCTACTCAACACGTGGCATATAATCGATTGATGTCGTGCGTGTAAGGAAAGAAAGGAACTGTCTATGGTTAGTTGGTTGCAATTGGTAAATGCAACGATTGTGTTTCATCCAACAGATTCTCATTGCTGAGTGAATGTTGTTGACTTCAATCTTTTCTCGAGGTCGTAGCTAGTTTGTGTCGTTTTTCCCTACCAAGTTTTCCGTAGCACAGCCCCATGCAACTTGTGGTAAATTTCACACACATGCACGCACACACACATGCACGCACACACACACGCACGCACACGCACGCACACACACACACACACACACACACACACACACACACACACACACACCAGGATCTTTCACTGCAGCGTACTTCTTTGTGACCGCGCCGTTACCATGGCTTCCAGAACGGCTTTTAGTTCGCACAAGTAAGTCTCTCTTGTTTTTCCCCCCCCCCTCGAGTCATGATTAGAGACGTTATGAAAAGGTTAGCAAAATCGGATACGGCGCGGGTAAGAGATTGTGTTTTCATTCACAATTGCTGCTAGTCTGTGTCTTTTCTTATATGTAAATAAAAGAGTGGAGTTGGAGCGTAAAAAGGTAAACGCTTCGATAGGCTTTCTTTACCCCTTTTTCTATACTCTCAGCTAAGAGTCTGAGGGATCAAGGTGGTGTCAAGCGCAAGAAATCCCGCTAACTGCGTAGGCTAGCTGAGTGCATTTTAATTTTTACGGATGACCTTTTTTTTTGCTATAGCTGTTCTGAGGGGAAGCAGTTTGAAGCGCTGGCCAGCACGACGCGCAACTCTCCCGTTGTCGCGTTGCAATGGATTGCTGAGCAACTCGTGCAGCGAGTTGAAGAGCCAGCAGTGGAGTCTTTCCTCGATAGCTGCAGAGTTTGAACGTTGAATATTAATTGTTGTACGTGTATGTTTTTGATTGTAGTAAATTAAGAATCCAACTAGTATACCATGAACAGAATCGGAGTGCGTACCCAGCACCGTATACGGTGCAAAGTGGTATACGGAGTCATTGTTTTGTGAATCCTTCTAAGCGCACGTGATGCGGTTGAGGATACTCGAAATATGCACAGTGCGAAACTGGTTCATTCCGCAAGTGGGATTCTTGATGCGTAAACTCGAAATATACGCAAAATATCCGATAGCGTATACCCAGTTTTTTGCACAGTGCTCCCTGTTTTACCACATGGACATTGATAATATTGACATTATTTAAAGTTTGTTATGGAGGCTAATCAGTATACAATTGACCAATAACATTTATTTTATTTTACTTACTTGGTTAGCAAAACTATGCAATGTAAAAGATGATCCTTATTTAAGGATAATGACATCCTTAAATAAGGATTTTTCCCTGGAGATTAAACATTAAGCAAAAAACTGGAAAGGATCATTACATAGACAGGCGGGGACCAATCAAAGAGTGGTCAGTGAAGATGAGGATTGAAAAAGAACTGTCTAGTGCAACTGTGGACAGTTCATAGAGGCTTGAGGCAAGTATGGGTAAGATTAAATGTAAATTGTTTAATGCTCGCTCATTGTATAATAAGATTGATCTGCTGTCAGTTTTGCTTTTGCCCAATGATTTTGATTTAATTTTTTTCACTGAGTCTTGGCTGCATTCTTCTGTTCCTGATGGTCTACTTCTTTCTAATTCAGCCTATACTGTCTATCGAAAAGACAGACAAGATGGATATGGTGGTGTTGCTGTAATTGTTAAAAATATTCACCAGGTATTTCAAGTTATACTGTCTGATACTTATCTATCTATTGAGTGCTTGGTTATTGATATATTCTTCACAAGGAGTGTTGCTTATCGGTTTATGTGTTTTTACAATCCTCCATCTTCAGCCAATGACTCAGAATCCACTGAAACCTTATGTTCATGTATTGACTGCTATTCTAATACATGTTATCCTGTTTTTGTTGTTGGTGACTTTAACTTCCCTGCTATTGATTGGAGAATTCCTACTTGCAGTGGTTGTTTGAATCATTCTAAATTCCTTACTTGCACATTATGTAATGGGTTCACTCAACTGGTCCACTCACCTACTCATGGTAATAACTGTCTTGATCTTGTTTTTGCTTCTAAACCTCACCTTGTTGCTGATCTCTCTGTGGTGGATCCCTTCTCTATTAGTTGTGACCATTTATCTGTCGAATACTCATATGTCAGCATTACTTTCCTGATGATCATATTTTGGTTAGAAATTTTTTCAGGGCTGATTATGACTCCATCATATCCTAAATGTTCCAAATCCTGATGGATTGTTTTTCAAATCAATTGCTTCTGCTATTGCCTTTCCGCTTTCCTTACTTTTTAATGATTCTATTGATAGTGGTATCATTCCTAAAGCATGGAAGGTTGCCTTTGTATGCCCTGTCTATAAAAAAGGCCTTCATTCTTTGCCATCAAACTATCGTCCAATACCATTAACTTGTATATCTTGCAAAGTTATGGAATCCATTGTATCTCAATCTATTATATCTCATCTCAGATCACATTAGCTAATATCTGCTGACCAGTTTGGGTTTCTTTCTAGACGCTCTACTTGCACACAATTACTAACTACTCTGAATGATTGGACAATATCCATTGATAATCACCTTAAAGTTGATGCAGTCTATATTGACTTTGCAAAAGCTTTTGATACTGTTTGTCATCCTAAATTGATACTCAAACTTAAAGCATATGGTATGGCACCCCAGATCTTGAAATGGTTATCATCATTCTTAAATGGTCGTTCACAGTGTGTATATATTGGGAATTGTTTGTCTAAGCTGTTGCCTGTTGTTAGTGGTGTACCACAGGGGTCAGTTCTAGGCCCACTACTGTTCTTGTTATATGTTAATGATCTTCCAGATGCTATTCCCCACCCTGTTCAAATCAAGATGTTTGCTAAATTTTATCATGCTCATCCAAACCATGATAATACTGCAATTGCTAAGTGCTTATCTCTTTTTTCTTCATGGTCTGATATATGGCAATTGTCAGTTGCATCACAGAAATGTGTATCCATTTCATTTGGAAATCCGACTATTCCTTCTCTGCAATGTTCAATAGGCAGTGTACCTTTACAGTCGGTCACTTCAATTTGTGATCTTGGTGTCCATCTCAGCTCTGATCTTAAACCTCATATTCATTGTTCTTATGTTGCTGCAAAGGCTTTTGGTCGTTGTTCAGTGTTACTAAAGGGATTTATTTCTAATGATCCTCATCTCTTGGTTCTGGCTGTAAGATCTATGTATACCGCAAGCGGTATAAAATTAATACTCTAACCTGCACGAATTTTATTTGGTGTTCCTGTTCTCGGTTCCTATCGCAGTTTAATCGATACTTTGGCTAGTGAAGTTAAATGCCTTCGCGTAATCGAAAGAAGAGATCTAAGCAACGAGCGGAATACCTTCAAAAGCATGCAAGACGATATTTTATCACAAGAAAACAAGGCTAAAGCCTAGTCTTATTCCCACAGCTGCGGATGGATTACATCACCGCTACGTGATGTAATCCATCCGCAGCTGTGGGAATAAGGGTCTGGGTACGAGACTAGCTAAAGCCCGAGCGCGCTACAAGCCGATCCCGAAAAGAAG
The DNA here is from genome assembly GCA_013339895.1 of Ephydatia muelleri. Lineage (NCBI taxonomy): Eukaryota > Metazoa > Porifera > Demospongiae > Spongillida > Spongillidae > Ephydatia > Ephydatia muelleri. Next base: position 21,193,557 of record JABACO010000001.1, on the reverse strand, counting down.
AAGGCTCTGTACGCGACCGCTACAAGGCCGATTCCGAATAGAAGAAGGCCTCTGTATGCGAAGTTACAAGGCCGATCCCGTAAAGAAGAAGGCCCCTATACGCGACAGCTACAAGGCCGATCCCGAAAAGAAGAAGGCCTATGTACGCGACAGCTACAAGGCCGATTCCGAATAGAAGAAGGCCTCTGTACGCGAAGTTACAAGGCCGATCCCGAAAAGAAGAAGGCCCCTATACGCGACAGCTACAAGGCCGATCCCGAAAAGAAGAAGGCCTATACGCGACAGCTACAAGGCCGATCCCGAAAAGAAGGTCTCTTTACGCGATAGCTACAAGGCCGATCCCGAAAAGAAGAAGGCCTCTGTACGCGACAGCTACAACGCAGATATTGAATCTAAGCAATCTGCTAAAAGGCAGCGATATCAAGAGGACCTCGAGGAGAACCGTGCTGCTAAAAGGCAGCGATATCAAGAGGACGTCGAGGAGAACCGCCCCGCTAAAAGGCAGAAATACGAGGACAATTCAGCTGCCATTAGGGCATCTGAAAGGAATCGGTATTGGAATGACCCCGCTGTCCGATTGGCTAAACGTGCTGCCGAGAGGACGCGGTATCGCAGGGGTCACCGAACTACCACTACCACCCAAAGGTATGTCATGGCATGTTGGCATTAAAAAGCTATAGGAAGATGTGCATGCAACATGTGTACAGCACGCATGTAAGGGATCTGCACAAAACCATTCACTTCACATGTAAAGCATGCGGTGACCCAACTGTTGTGTACAGTAGTCCTTTCTCCTTTGTGACCTGTCTACATGTATTGAAATATTGGGGTGCATTGTTTCTATACTGTCAGATGCAGTGCTGCCCCCTACCGTCTGCCGTCAGCAGTAGCAGCGCTGCCCCCACCGCCAGCAGCAGCAGCAGCAGCAGCAGCAGCAGCAGCAGCAGCAGCAGCAGCAGCAGCAGCAGCACAGCTGCCCCCACCGCCACCAGCAGCAGAGCTGCCCCCGCCGCCAGCAGCAGCAGCAGCGCTGCCCCCACCACCAGCAGCAGAAGCAGCAGCTGCAGCACTGCCCCCGCTGCTGCCAGCAGAAGCACCGCTACCTGCACCAGCCCCACCACCGGCACCATTTTGGCACCAGTGCCCCCACCACCACTTCGCCTGCTGCCACCCTGGACCCTGGAAACAAGAGTGACAGAAAATTGACTGGAAAATTGAAATAGGCCTATATTTAGCACACTAATGTTATAACTGTACATGTCTGAGTAATGGGCTAAATACTCTTGTTTCCGTGCTTTTTACACCACCATTGGTCAATCCTATATACCAACAACTTTCTTGTTAGAGAATGTTTTTATTTACTTGCATATGATGATTGTGGGTTGGTCAATTAGTACATATAAGCTGACTAGCAGGTTCAGAGCTCTGTCACGGTTGGTCCTCATCCTTAGTGATGAAGAGAGGCGATCTTTGCTGGATAAGGCAGGAACCTCATCATCAATAGAGCTCGGGGCAGCTGAGGTATTGGCCATTAAGGCTGGGCTTGCCATACCTTGGAATAAACTGAACCTTTTAAGGCGGTATGTCACAACATACAGCTGGTGTTTCAGGTGGCGCAAATTGTCAGGCATCTGTCTGGCTGGTGAGGAATAGTTAACTGATGCGCCACATTTCCACCCAAATTGTTGAGTGTTAACAATCTTTGCTATCCTAGAGTTCGTCATATTCATACTGAAGCTACTACTGGGATCCGTGGTCATTTACTGCTTGTATCGCAGTAAGATGTTGCGAGATCCAGTCTCCGCACTGATGACTTAGGTGGCAGCATCATTTATGATCCTATCAATTCCACTGAACCTGCTTGTTGGTGTTGAGTGACCTCCACTTGCACGGGTCAAGTTATAGCTGCTGCAGTTTTGTGGAGCGATGACAGGAGCGATGACATAAGAATTGTTTTCGGATCCGTACTTACTCATGTGCATACAAACCTCGATCGTGTGGGAGTTCCTATAGAAGCTTTCAACCTCTTCAATTTATACTGTAGCGTCTGCTATACAGATACATGTGAACTACGTAAAGCATACCTGGGACGACACGTCACTTCAGGTGCAAGTTTTAAGGGTGACAAGTCTATAAGTGTGTGGAATCAGACTGAGGCGTGGGGTCGGAGGGGGGGAGGGGGGAGGGGGGGGGCACTCCATTCTTTTCAACAAACAAAACCCCACTTTAACCCCAGTACTCAAATCACATTATCGGAATCGAAAATTGTCACTAAGTAAGTACACAGATAAAACAAGCATCATTGTTCGTTCGACAGTATAGTGCTATCTCGCCTTCATCTGTCACGTCAATGACTTATCATGTTTCTACATGCACTAGTCTGTTTAGTTCAAATGCATTCAGTCACTCGCGCATTGGTGACTACATCCCGCTTGGTCAACATCTATGTTCAGTGCTCTTGGCAGGTGGTGTTCTAGTCAGCTCAATGTACCACCCAATCACCTGTCTGTTGAACATGCAACCAATTCTCATGAATGAAGCTCTTTATGTAGCAATTGCTAATTAGTTCCGTTTTACATCTTCATGAATTGCATGGGCAATGTTATGATTAAGAGTTTAATATGGAAGCGACTTTCTGGAAGAATATTAGATGAAGTAGCAAAATGCTTTTAACACGCACAGTTGCACCTCTCACGGCTCTAAATCTATGCATTGTAGTAGCCTGTAAAGAAAACAATATTTCAAACAACTCAAATGACTGTAGTTGCAATATTTTTAAGCATTCTCCAAAGAAGACTCCTGTTATTCAAAGGCAAACTCACAGTTGTCCTTCCACCAAGGACAGTGATAAAAGTGATCAGTATTGGAATGTTAATTTAAAACTTAACACCCTGTCGCGTTTTCATTAAGGCGTCATTGCAGTTAAGGCAAATGCGCGCGCCTCACTATTATCCTTGTATGAATATGATTTGTGGTTTGTACATGAATATAATATTGTTTTCATCCTTAACCGCACCGACAGGTCGGGACTGAACGCTGTAATTCAAGTTAGTTCTACCCTGTTCATAATACTGAACGCCTTATAGCATTTGTGTACCGTAGTGGCCACAGAAAATAATAAGTACCAAACGATGTCCAACAACCAAACGATGGGAAAATGGTCCGTGCACAGCAGTAAGTTTAAACGATCATGGCAGTGCTATCCCCCGCGGGCACAGAGCCCCCAGTTGAGTAATGCTTAACCACAACGACCTAATCAACTCGTTTAGAAAATAAGAACACTAGAATTACAATTTTAATTTTGGAGATGCAGATCCAAGCAATGAAACAGGAATGGAGAGGCACAGGAAATGCTCCATGGACTGATTGGTTGCCACGCATTCAATGTATGTTGATTGTTAGACAAATGCAATTTTAACCATTTACATGTACTTACACAAGCAGATAACCTTTTACACACAAGTGTGCCGCATCGTGAAGAAAAGTCCATATGAAGTGGTTTATGGTCAACCTCCCAGAACAACACCATTTACAGAACTCCTAACAGAAAGGAACCGTGTTTCATGGAGGAGGAAGAAGTGGCTGATTTGATGGATGGTAAACACAATGTGTAGTGATCCTACATGTGTGCATGTATGTGTAGGGTTTTTGCTTTTGTCGCTTCATTATTTTCAACAGTCATAATCCTTTGTCAGTGTTCCCTTTTCAATCTCCAGCTCATACTCCATCAGTCTCCAGTTCGGCAAGCATCTCACAGTCCTTCAATCACCCCTCCTGTTAAGCCATCAAGTTTTACTCGTTCATCAGTATTCCAGTTCAGTCCGCATCTCACAGTCCTTCAACCACTTCTCTTGTTAGAAATTCACCTATAGGTACTTCAAATTCTGACAGTCCTACGTTAATATTGCCACCCTCACAAATTCGTCCTAAATCATCAATTTCAAATGAACAATCGTTGCTACTCTTGTGTCCTGCACAAAATAGTAACTCTCATCAGGATTATATACCATCTCCCGTTAAACCTCCACTTGCAAAAAGAACCTCATCAGACATAAGGTTAGTTCAGTAATACACACGTATCCATTCTTATTATACATAACCCCCCTCCCCTCCCCTCAATGAACCTTAACTGTCAACACTTACTACCAGCACACGCCATGTAAACATATGTGGGGCAGCTGATAAAGAGTATCTCATGAAAGAATGAAGAGAGACAGTATGCCAAGAGGAAACGACATCAATGCAATACCTTTTGCAGGAGATACTGTTACAGTACGGGTACCCAAAAATGAGCAGTCATCAACTGACATGCCACGTCTGTTGTGCTATGTTAATGAAGTTAGACATGATCTTTACCAGCTTCAGTAAGTTGCTTGTGAATTTGGTATGTCAAGGTAGTTATTTGAAACTCTCTGGACATGGGTTGTGTCTAGAGGTTTAAAAAATTACAGAGTTACAAATTTGGAGTGCATGTATATTGGGTAGGGTATTAAATTTTTCACTGCAGATGATGAATTTATTTTCAGGAGTGAACATGGCATCCTATCTAACTGGTATCCAAGTGGCGAGCTAATGCCATTTAAGGGGTCTGTACCATTTCCATACAATAAGGACCATTCCAAACTGCCAACCATACCACTGAGAGAAGCTGCTCAGACAGGAAGAGACAAGCTGAAAAGTATCTGCAAGAAAGGTTGTAAAGATAAACATTGTGCTTGTAGAGCTGCTGGATTTAATTGCAACAGTCATTGCCACCCAAAATCCAAATCATGCACCAATCAAATGGAGTCAAACTGTACCATAACTGGCATCACAAAACTTGAAAAATCTACCACTAAAAGGGCCTACCAAACTCAACCAAAATATGGTAAGGTTCCTGCAAAGAAAGCTACAGCTACATCTGATGAAAAACAGGATGAAGCTGTGAAAGAAGGTAAATGGTTTGGAGATGCCCACATAATGAAGCTATAAAAATGATTCAAAGCCAGTTCCCATTATTGGCAGGATTTCACAACTGTTTATTAGGTCAGAACCTTTCCTTCCCAGTAACTAATGAAGCATTCATTCAAATACTTCATGTTGAAGGAAATCACTGGATTGCAATCGAACACATATCATCTGATATTTATGACAGTGTGCACAGTTCAGTATCTACGGACACAAAATTGCAAATACATGTAGCTTACTTGCTTTGCTGATCTTTGGTGGTCTTGCACTTGCTCCGTGCCAGTATTGCAACGTCCGATACCCCACAGATACCCGTCATAACTTTCGGCAGGAGTAATCAAATCGCTTCAAATTCGGTTGGTAGGTAGATGGGTCCTATACATGTACCTATTCATTTGTTCTGTTCGTTAGTTGTTACTCTATTCATTACGGAGATGCAAAATTAATGCACATTTTGGGCCATTAATAGCAGGCGACTTGACTTCCATTCTTCCATTCCACATGAATATTAATCACTTCCTTGTTCGCCCATTCTCCGCCTTATACTAAGCTATAGCCGTTCGCACTCAATGTTTTTGTTTTGGCTTATATTTTTTTGTCTGAGTCTATAGCTATACGGGTCAAAGAAGATGAGTTATCACTTCGTATGACGATCGTACCGCACTAACGTGAATGGTTGTCAGCCTGAGCGTCCTCCCACGACGCACGTAAGGATTTTGTTTCCTACTCACTCGCATCCCCCAGCCTTCCTTAGTAGTTTATCATAAAGCTTTCTACATTTGCTTGCTAAACTTCATTACTGCCACGCCCACTCGGCTACTCCAATCCTGAATGGTCTAACGGCACGCCTACGCATAATACTCCGGTCAGTGATTGCAGCACAGCACGGCTAGCAGATCCCCTTGTTTTGCTGATGTTCACGAACAAGTGTATGCAGTGTCACAAATGACAGAACACCCTGCAGGTGTAATTGATCGATCACACACTTAAACAGTCTGAGATGATTCCTTCATCGATGTAAATGGAGTACCAGTGTCCTGAACCAATTGGAGAGGGGGGGGGGGGGGCGGGAGGCATCACTGAAGACCACTAAGGCAGCCCAATCAATAAGTACCATGGGAGTGCAGATGATGCTGCAGCTATCCTAATTAATGCCCTTATGTGGTGGCGTTGTGGTTACCATGGTCGCTGGTCAAGGCAGCCACCAGGGCAGGAGACTGGCGCAGGGAGGAGAGAAGCCTTAGGATGTCCAGGGTGAGGTGTGGATCATCTTCTCTGTCCAGACACTGTGGACAATGTAATGTAAATTGTGTTCACAGCTGACATGTGTTGCATTATCTCTTTGGTTGCTGCTAATGTCCTCCCTCCCTCCACACAATAGACCCATCAGACTGGTCTTCTCAGATCTATTGATGACACTAAGAGGTGCTGGTGTGCTTGCCTTGGCTATTGAGGTATTCCTCCTTGTTGCCACACCTTCCTACTGCCCCTCTTTCATTTCTAGGGGCATATGCACATGAGGGGGAGGGGAGGGAAGGGTTTGATCCAACTAATCATGACTTAGTGAGCATATAGAACTAAGTACACGAGATTGCATCAACATCCAACTACACTTGTGCATGTCGTATTTTACATGTACGTGTAGGGTTTCCCCACCCTATTCCCTCCCTCCCCTTTCTCCCCCTCTGCTAACCTCATGCGCTCATCAAGTCCTTCACCACTCTGCTCACCACCCCCCCCCCCCCCCCTCTTCCCTCCTCAACATAACATGTAGTTTTATGATGAATTCATAGGGGGGTCAAGAAATGGAAACAATGCTGAATCACGTTAGAGCTAGTGGCAAAGCAGTTCACCTTTGTGGCCATAAATGATGTGTTTGGCTACAAGAGGCATGGCTATACAGTGAGTAATTCCAAACCATCGTTTTGAGCCGTTGTCAAACTGTTCTACACAAGTATATGAAGACAACTAAAGTGCAGCAAATGTATGCGTTAGCTTTATTTCCTTGCAAATGATAGCTTTATTGCACATACTGTCAGTCTACTGGCTGCCCTGATGAAGATAACTTTTGTGTCATTGAGGGTGTGTGCAGCTGAGATCAGTTTATAGTAAATGAATATTTGCATTAGTACGCATAAATGTAATACATGTACATACATTATACAGCTATCCATGTAGTTCTAGAGTATTATGTCCTGGTTTCTCTAGCGTAGTCTTAGAGTATATGTTGTATTAAAACGCTGAACCAACCTTTTGCAAAGATGATTACACATTCCCGTTCAACATCAATGGTTCGAATAGCATCAATGACACCTTGCATGTAGGGTTGCATTGCTCTCATATAATCTTTCACAGCATCAGTAGGAGCTGAACGTGTCTTGTTTCGGTTCATCGTTCTTGATACACTGCACAGATTGCTCGCACAATTTAAAATGGGGTTTAGGTGACATATCACCTAATCAAGAAGAATGCAATGGACTGTCATGAAGAGAATTAAAAATACCATGCATGTTCTTACCTTTAAGCAATCATTCAAAGAACAATCGTAAAATGCCTCAGAAAAGCAAATCGACACTGAGTTCAAGTCAATAATGTGGTCTATTTCAGGTGTCTTCCCTTGTACTCCATATTCAGTACCCCGCGAATCAAGCCAATTTTTCTTATAGTCTGAATCCCGGAATTCTTCCGATTTCAATAGCGCTCTGCAGGCTTTTCTTCGACGATCAATTTCCCCCATGTAGATTGCAGGGCATATACTAGCAGTTTTCAGCTGTGCAATACGCAGTAAATTGTTCCAGCAGAACTTTGGATGCGAAGTTTATCAGTAATCAATTCAAATGCAAAATGCAATGCCGGTCAAATGCTCTAATCAGACGAAATTCATTGTAAACGTAAACAGGTGTCATTTCAGTATCAGTACGATGTTAATTTAACGAGCATGAAAGAAGCGGATATAGTGCCTGTGACCGTTAAATCGCGATTGTATTCTGTATTAGGGAGGCGTTTATGGGTTGAATTGACACGAGGCCGATGAAGAATGCTAATTTACGACTGTAGTTAAGCGATCTTGATCTGCATGCATTTCTTCTCGTAAGCATTAAATCAAGCAATCTGCATGCTTATTATTCCGTACCCCTATCCTTTGATAAATTGATTTAGACATCCGTCATAATATTCCGCATCCCGCGAACTGCACGGGGTAGAAGGGGCAAATTCCAACCATCTAAACAGCGGCTAAGCTTTTCTACTATAAGCAAATAATATTCGATCATACCTGCCGATACGAAGTAAATGTAAGCAAATTTACACAATTACAAAAGAAACAAGCCAGTCATTGACTAGCAGGAGATGAATGCCGGATGCACAGCAAAAGAAAAAACGCATCGAATCAATTCTCGATTATTATGCAATTGATCTCATTCTGGTACAAAATCAAAATGTTTACATACCGGCTATAAAATGTTTTGCACTTTCTACCAGAATGCAAGTGCATGATGAATTGCTGAGAGGATGGAGAGACTTACGAATTAGATGTGATGAATTCAAGAACTGCAGAGATACTCGAGAGAACTTAGGATCTGAATTGACTATCCTTATATACCTGAAGAAACCAATACTTGGGGAAAACCGAGGGTTAGTCCCTTCACCACTTTTCTGGCGCCAATTTTTATTAGGGGCCGTTCATATTCATAAATCACGTCACACAAATTAAGGCTCACTCCCCCTTCCTCCCCCCCTCGTCACATGCAGACTTACCCCTACATGTAGGTTCGTGCCGTTGTCACAGGACTATACGTGTCCCCCTGGAGTACGCGTCCGGCCGGTCCCATAGTCCTAGGATATGGTGCATGTGTCCCCCTTAGTATAGGCGGGTCCCTCATGCACTAAATACTCTCAGCACTATAGCTAGCTCCGTTTGTAGTTGTTCTCCGGCTTCTATGAAGTCGTCTAATAAGAAGAGTATGACGCAAGTGCTAGCTCCACGTGCTATTTTTGAAACTTTGGAGACTGTATTCGACTAAGCGACAAGAAAGCCATGCAAGAGAGTACATGCATCTAGACTGCAAGCACCATTACTGAGGTACCATTCAAGATCAGCTGTACTAAGCAAGAGTCTTGCAGTCCTTACAATGCCAACTGTACTTCTTGTCACTCCAACATTTCTTATAGGTCCTTTTTCTCTAGCAGAACATGGAAATGTAACCATTCTTCCAGTTTCAAAGCAGGTGTATAGCATACTCATTGTATCGTATTTTTTGGGAAGAGATATCTTCACCACAGTCTAACCCTGTGTCGGACTGAACTATTAGTTACATGATTACAATTACGTATTAGAGAATTTCCCCTGTATGGACCTATTGTGCGCGGGCCGACAGCGCCCTGTGGGATGCTGTAGCCTCTGCGCTGGGGAGGCGCTTTGTTTGTCAGACAGAGCTATTGTGTGTATTTCTCTGCTGTACCTAGAAAGAGAAGTACCTCATGCGGTAGCAAGTTCTATATAGGATATGAAGTTATTGCAGAAGTTTATTGTTGATTAAAATGAAGTTATTTTACAGCATGACAAAATTTATTTGGTGTTCCTATCGCAGTTTAATACTTTGGCTAGTGAAGTAAAATGCCTTCGCGTAATCGAAAGAAGAGATCTAAGCAACGAGCGGAATACCTTCAAAAGCAAGACGATATTTTATCACAAGAAAACAAGGCTAAAGCCCGAGCGCGCTACAAGGCCGATCCCGAAAAGAAGAAGAGCCTCTGTACGCGACAGTTACAAGGCCGATCCTGAAAAGAAGAAGGCCTCTGTACGCGACAGCTACAACGCAGATATTGAATCTAAGCACTCTGCTAAAAGGCAGCGATATCACTCGAGGAGAACCGTGCTGCTAAAAGGCAGCGATATCACAGGGAAAAGTTTCGAGTTCCCAACATTGGGTTTTGATCCAAGATCCCAATGTGATAAGCAATCACAGTAGACACAACTAACCACATCAAAATGCCCAATGTTGATTTAAGCCTTTCCACCCAGGGATTGTGGATCAAAATCCAACTAGGGAATGCGAAACTTTTCCCTGTGATATATCAAGAGGACGTCGAGGAGAACCGCGCTGCTAAAAGGCAGCGATATCAAGAGGACATCGAGGAGAACCGTGCTGCTAAAAGGCAGCGATATCAAGAGGACGTCGAGGAGAACCGCGCTGCTAAAAGGCAGAAATACGAGGACAATTCAGCTGCCATTAAGGCATCTGAAAGGAATCGGTATTGGAGTGACCCCGCTGTCCGATTGGCTAAACGTGCTGCCGAGAGGAAGCGGTATCGCAGGGGTCACCGAACTACCACTACCACCCAAAGGTATGTCAGGGCATGTTGTATTGCACTAGCATTAAAAAGCTATAGGAAGATGTATACATGCAACATGTGTACAGCACGCATGTAAGGGATCTGCACAAAACCATTCACTTCACATGTAAAGCATGCATGGTGACCCAACTGTTGTGTACTGTCCTTTGTGACCTGTCTATTGAATATTGGGGTGTCATCCTTAATCTGATGTACAAAAAGGCTTCCTTATCTGATGTACAACGGCAGCCCGCCTGCAACTGTTCATGCATTTGCTAGGGTTGAGCACTGAAAACAGTACACCTCAATGGTAGGTGCGTAGTGGCAGAGGAGATAGGGGACAGAGATAAGGATACCATGCACCCCTTGAAATAGAAATGTACAAATGAGTGTCGCAAGCTCACTAGTGAAGAAGTAGCATTTGTGTTGAGGACAAAGTCACTGTTCCAAATGTCCATTCATCATTGGAGGGGAGGTCATTCCCATGTAAACATTGTTAACACCTTTTAATTTGGAGCATGAACAACTTCCTCCAATTTTCAGCACAATAGCACCTTTGGGGGGTCATGAGTTATGCAGACCAATCCAGTGAATAGAGAGATAAAATTGGACCAATAGAATTTTAGCACAGCTAGCAACACACACACACAACCACTCCCCCTTATCTGTGAGGTCATGAATATGTAGACCAATTGGTGATGTACCAATAGAATTATAGCACCAGCTGGCACACATGTAAAGGCTTTAAAAGCGACTCACCTGCCAAATAGTGCACTTTGCGTGCTGAGAACAAAAAAGGTAAAAACTAAATCCTTGCACTTTGTTTCTATACTCTCTGTCAGATGCAGTGCTGCCCCCCTACCATCCGCCGCCAGCAGTAGCAGCACTGCCCCCACCCCCACCAGCAGTAGCAGCGCTGCCCCCATCGCCACCAGCAGCAGCGCTGCCCACACCGCCAGCAGCAGCAGCGCTGCCCACACCGCCAGCAGCAGCAGCAGAAGCAGCGGGAGCAGAGCTGCCCCCACCGCCACCAGCAGCAGCAGCAGCAGCAGCAGCAGCAGCAGCAGATGCACCACTACAGTGTTGGCACCAGTGCCCCCCACCACCACTTCGCCTGCTGCCACCCTGGCCGCTGCCACCACCACCCGCATGGCTCCCATGGCCAGAACCAGGCTGCCGAGGTCAGAAACGAGGCTTGGGGAGAGGAAGAGGACAAGGCAGGGGAACCGTACAGTACATTAAAAACTCATATGCTTATAATTTCAATTATTAAATTTTTAACCTCCCTCCCTTCGAAAATTAAAATGAATTTATGACAACATATAAAGACGCGCTACTAATGAAATAAGTAAATAAAAACATTCTCTAACGAGAAAGTTGTTCAGTGGTATATAGGATTGACCAATGGTGATGTAGAAACAAGAGTGACAGAAATTTGACTGGAAAATTGAAATAGGCCTATATTTAGCACACTAACGTTATAACAGTACATGCCTGAGTAATGGGCTAAATATAGGCCTATTTCAATTTTCCAGTCAAATTTCTGTCACTCTTGTTTCCGTGCTTTTTACACCACCATTGGTCAATCCTATATACCAACAACTTTCTCGTTAGAGAATGTTTTTTTTTACTTGTATACGCTACCTGTGTATGTTGATACACTTTCTCTGAAGTGTAATTAAGTGCCTTATCCCCTGTGGTTGTTGTTCGCTGCGAGCGCGGGTGGCGTCCTTTGCAGAGACCACAGACAGTCATTATGTGTGTTTCTTTTTCCACATCCATCAAATCAAGATGGCGGGCCAGTATCTCCATGGTATGGTCTGTGCAACTTGACCGGCCTTGATACCGGCTGTCATATAGATGTTTACATGCATCCCAAATGTAGACAGTGTAAGCCAATCGTCATGATATCATAACGTACATGCACGGCCATGTATATATGTTACGCGCGATTTGCAAATTTGCGCAATTTCGAAATTGCGTTGCGCAATTTGAAAATTTCGAAATTGCGTACCGATTTCGAAATTGTCCTCCGATTTTTAAATTGCCCACTTTCAAAACTTGCATATATAATGAAAACAATACGTGCAATGTTGAAATAAGAATAAACTAATGCAGATCATAAATTACAATCCCCACCATTAGACAGAGATAACTTTAGTTAACTTTAGTTCTAGCTATGTCTTCTTTCACAATGTTAGGTTCCAGCTTGCCGGTAAATGGCATCATCAATCGGCTCTCGAAACAATTTACTAGTGGATCCACATTGCACTCTGATCCCAAACCCTTGATGAGAGTAATATACCACTGCAAAGTGCTGTAGCTGTTGCAATCGCAAACAGATCACAGCCAATGCACCCAGACTGCTTTTGGCATTTTATCACTTAGATAGTATAACTTGTAGCTCGGCAATTAATAAAGCTGCTTGGGCGTCGTCTAAACCCTAACCCTTTGGCAATTACATGAAGCAGGTTCATTAGTTGAGCTACCTCACTTAGTGATAAATTTATCATTCTCCTATCCATTTACTTCAAGTGGTAGAAATCCTTCAAAACATTCTAGATCCCCCTCACTTCATAACTCCATATGAGCACCTACATAGAAAAGGCAAGAAATATTAAAATTGACATAAATAAAAATTACTGCATAGCTTGGTTTATTTATTTATTTATTTATCCCATTAATTGCATGCAATTCAAATGAATAGGGGTCAAATTTCAGTTAGTTCATTGGTGGTTTACTGAACTCTTATCTGTAATCATTTGAGTTGCATGCAACATGTTACCTAGCATATGATATGTTATGCATATAGAAATGATACTGTATTTGTGTAATGATATATTTATATTACATGGATCCATACCGGGGGTACTTAAAAAAATGTATCAACAAAATAAAATGGCATAGCTTTATTACAATTGTGCATGGACATGGGCAATTGTAACTTGTTCAACCTTTAAACATATTTGAACTTGATTTAGAATTATTTCATCCTAGCAATACATGTATAATTACATGAACATATTTACATGCATGTATAAATTCATGTATTGAATTGAACCTAAACAATGCTAATGATTATATCATGTCACAAATAACACATACCTGAGTCGATAGAGGTGATATTCCTTTCCAAGTACTTCCACAACATGCAACCCTATGTAAATCTGTATCTATCCTTGGGCTTTTAACAATTACAAAGTTACCTACCGAGAATGTACGAATTTTCTTTCTCTTTGCCTTTGAATACTTCAATTTCATTTGCTCTGTATTTCGCCTGTACATTTTGTCCGCTTTCAAACGTATAGTAGTTAGTGCTTTTCTGTGGTAGAAAGAGTAACATTGTGATCCTCTTCTTCCCTACTATCCTGGTTCACTCCTGTTATGCGACTGCTTATTGTGCAACATTTGCTCTGATTTCCTCGGATCCAAAAAAGATGTGATCTTCAGACTCTTCATTCTCTGCTAGCCCTCTCTTGACATCTAGTTCTTCCATTGTGCTTGAGACTTCTCTACCTTTCTCTGTGGGTACCACCCTACCTTCACTGCATCTTTTTGGTTGTTCTCCACCGTCTCCTTTACTGCAATTCTCTTGGTCATCTCCACTACATCTTTCTTGAAAATTATCAGTTCATATTTTCTCTTCATTACACCTTGCTAGGTCATTATCACTGGATTTAATTTCGTCACCATCACTCCATCTTTCTTCAAGTTGGCCATTGTCACCTTCTGTATTCTCCAGTGGATGCCATTGCATGCTCAATATCCATCATAATATCTTCTTGCCCTTTACCCAAGGATTGATCCTGCAAAACATTCATGCACTTCTTCATCCTTCCTTTATGATATCCTCTACATCTTCTGCCATTATTCTCGGACCTTTGACTCCAGCGAAAATTCCTGGTTGGCCAAACACAAGCTCATATGGTGTAGTTTTCATGGTGCCATGCACAGTTGTATTTTGTTAATCTCCATATAAAGACAATTGATCTAAAATACATTGCTATATGGTGTTCTGACTTACACTGAATAAATGGCAGCCACTCAGACCACACAGGTTGACTGTCCCCTTCATGTGCATAGAGACCGCACCCAAGTAGCTTCTCTACCATGCTATTGCCTTGCTCAATGAGACCCTGGCATTTTGGACAACCGTTTACAATCATCACTTCCCCAGGTCATTCTTTAACAATGCTGTGAATGATCTCATTCACAGACTCCCAACCGTTATCAGGGGTACCTAAGACAGCAAACACTTGGTTTGATAGTGCGTCAGCAACTTCGGCTGCTGATTTTTGCACTAATGGAAACGGTACAAGAAATTTTGCCCAGTGATCCATATAATGACCAATCAACTTAAAGGATCCATCAGGTCTGTGCCTCATATCAATAAGATCAATCTGAAAATTAATAAATATACCATTATCTAACCTGACCTCTTGTCGTAATGCCTGATGAAATAATTGGTCACAGTGGAGCACAGGTTGATGTGGTTTTCTTGCACGACACAAGAGACATAGTTGTACAAACGTGTCCACAGCAGATTTTGGAATGCATTCATATAACTTTGATACCTTCAGAGTAGAGACCATGTAGTTTAAACATCACCTAGCATACACTTGCAGAGACAGTATATTTACCTCCTGTATGGTCTTCTTACTACCAATGTGTCCCTTTTGCCTGCAGTGAGCTTCTTCAATGATATCAAAGAACTCATCTATGAATGCTACTTGTCTCCATTTGGCCATAACCGTTGTGTCATCACAACAAAGTCTTTGCATAATTAGTATGACACTGTCACCGAACGGAGGACATACACATTGATCGGCATACAATCCGCGACAGTGTACCGTATATGGAGCCCCGTATATTGCATATTGGTCGATACGCGTCTGCACTCGACACGTGGGCAGTTTTTCACACCTCTCGAATGATACGTCTGCATACTCCAGATGGACGTATGCAGACTCTGTGCATGTCATGTATTTGAATCGTCACTGTTCTGCATACCTGAAGATATGCAGGTTCTGCATACGCGAGGCGCTAGCTAGGTCGCTAAAACAGTTGTAGTGATATAGCCACAAACTGTAGTTATGCTCTACAATATACAAACATCATATGGAACAGTTCACGACAAAATGTCGTGATCCAAATATTATAAAATGTATCTTTTTACGTTTACATTGTTATAACTTCCGAATGGTAAACGCTATCAACTTCCTATTTTCTATACTTCATACTACACCATTTCTCTACGGTTAAAATACAGTGGCTGGATTGGGCTAAATGCACTTACTGTTATGTGCATATGGGGATTGTTTGGAAAAGGGACCAAACGCATGTTGTTGTTGTTGTTTTTTCACATGCACTTTTTGATATTGTAAAAGTCTGAAATGTTCTCTACACACTGCTTCATACTCACTGAGACCCGGAGTATCTTTCATGAAGTTGTAAGGACGCGGATCGGTTCCGCGAAAAGGGACCTAACGCATGTTTTTCAAGATTTCCAATTCTTTGATATTCTAGAAGTCTGAAATGTCCCACATTGCTTCTTACACACTGAGAATCGGAGTATCCGTCATGGAGTTGTAAGGCTCTGAATTTTTAATTAGCCATACTTTTCAACCCAAGAGTCTATTGCGTGTACTGGAATTTTATAAGGTATGCGTTAGGTCCCTTTTTACGGAAATGACAATTCTATTGCGCGTACTGGAAATTTTATAATGTATGCCTTTTCGCGGAAACGATCCCATTTATGTTATAAATACAAAAACACTTCTGAAGTAGTGAATTGATTATAACAACACTGGAGGGGGCTCGAGCGTCGCGTCGAGTCGAGTTGTGAATGTTCTATAGGGAGTATGGCATGCACGTGTGACTTGATAATCCGAGGAAGATGCATGACTTCAATGTTGTTGACAGATTTACTTCCCAGCGCAAGTTATGTCAATGTAAACTCACTGTTGTAACAATGATAAAGTATTAGATTGACCATTTAGAAGATTTTAGAATGCATGGCTCCACGTGAGAAGATTGTGAGTCACTCTTTGTGTTAAGAGTGAAGAGCACTCTACGCGGAGTCCTCTTCACTCTCGATGTGAGAAGATTGCGTGTCACTCACGCGCACTCTTGCAATGGTAGTTACGTCAGACGAGTCAGGGCACGAGACTAAGTGCAACAAGTTAGTTAACCACGTGGCCTGGGGAACGAACAACACAGCTAGCATGGAGCTTGCGGTTCCCGTGGTGATATTTGTGGTGTTGGTGTCGTGCTGCTGCAATGTCGTTTTCCTAGAGCTCATGATCAAGTAATTCAGCTGCTATGTTAGGATGTGAGGAGGTTGAGTATCCCCATCCATCTTTTCCCGCCACTTCTAGACAGGACCCTGGCGCGGGAACGACGATCACCTTCGTCCAGTTCCTGTTCGTCGTATTTCTGGTGGGTTTGGCGGAGGAGGGAAGGCTCCGGAGCGCGCCAAAGATTCCCCTGAGGAAGTACATGCGGCTGGTGGCGCTCTTCTTCGTGGTCAGCGTCATCAGTAACTATGCCTTCGTGTTCGACGTCCCCATGCCCCTGGTCATGATCATCAAGTCGGTTAGTTGACGCCCTCGTGGCCTTGGTGCACTCTTACGACGCTGGAGGGAGAAGGGAAGTGAGGAGTGGGATTTTAGCTTCGACCATTTAGCACATTTGCTCTCCTTTAACCGCGACCCGTCTCGCCTCTCCTGTTGATGTTTCCTTAACCATTAAGCCATCACTTGACCTTCAACCCGTTAGCCTAGCCTTTAAGCTTTCTCTCTTTGCTAAACTGATACTAGTCTAATAGAAGTACTTCTCTCTAAACATACATGTATGGTACTTGCATTAATAATGGTAGATTTGCACAACCCCAACTCCCACCATTTCTTTACTTCTCTCTCTCTCTCTCTCTCTCTCTTACTCTCTCTCTCTCTCTTACTCTCTCTCTCTCTCTCTCTCCTCTCTCTCTCTTATCTCTCTCTCTCTCTCTCTCTCTCTCTCTCTCTCTCTCTCTCTCTCT
>JABACO010000001.1:21070422-21176137 GCA_013339895.1 Ephydatia muelleri | reverse complement strand
ATGCAAATGCCACAGACATGCACAGACAATATACACTGTACACACATGCACAGACACATGCATCACACACAGTAGGTAACAGCAGCAGCGACATGTACATGTACAGTGTCTACAGAGGGTATATTGTATATGTAAACATATGTCTAATTGTCAACTAAATACCAATTTCCCACCCTCCTTCCCTCGCACTCCCCTTACTCCCTCCCCTCACTCTCCCCTCCTCTCTCCCCTCACTCTCCCTCCTCTCCTCCCCTCACTCTCCCTCCCCCTCCTCCTCCACTTTCCCCTCCCACTCCCAAAAGTTTGGGGATGCATACTACATGTAACTATAACTAGATTCATGTTACCAGGGTCAAAGGTGTAATTCCTTATAAGGACAATGAAACATCCCACCCAACTCTCACTTGTGGAAACTGTTCAGGCCTGTACAGGCTATGGTGCATCTAACATACAAGTACTCACCCACAAGTTCACACAAGCCAGCGTCAAGTTGTGGGTGGGCCAGTAACCATTGTTCCTGCATAGTCTACATCCACTGTAAATACCATATTGGTGGTGACTACTCCTGCTTTCATTGTACCCGTCGTCCTAGTTATAAGGCTATAAGGCCTTGAGGTACACCTACACACACCTTTGCCACGCCCCCACAACCACCACCCACTTATTGTACCACTCCTGCAATCGTTCCACCAACTTTACTCAATCGTCCAAAGTATGCAATCTTTATCCCTCTGCAATGCGATTTATTTTTCCTCCTTCCAGCCCACACCATACCCATCAGGCCCCACCCATACCCATCAGGCCCCACCCATACCCATTAGGCCCCACCCACTTTGACCACACCTAACCAGTCTGCTCACTTCTGTTGTCAATGGTCCAACACCTCAAGCCACACCCATGGCATATAATCACACATCCCTGTGGTATTTAATCACACCCCCACCCAAGACAAACAAATAAAAGAACCACGAAACGCTCCATTGCATGGCATGTCTGACATTCATTGTCTGTCTGGACACATTCATCCTGAACTATAGGTACATGTCAATGCTATTGTACCCCCTCCACCATGCTATACCCTCCCCCCCTCCCTCACTCCTCCTCCCCATGCTATACTCCTTCCCCTCCCATGTATACTCCTCCCCATGTAACTCCTCCCCATGTATCTCCTCCCCATGTATACTCCTCCCCATGTATACTCCTCCCCATGTATACTCCTCCCCATGTATACTCCTCCCCATGTATACTCCTCCCCATGTATACTCCTCCCCATGTATACTCCTCCCCATGTATACTCCTCCCCATGTATACTCCTCCCCATGTATACTCCTCCCATGTATACTCCTCCCCATGTATACTCCTCCCCATGTAACTCAGGGGTCGCCGTAGACAGGACATATATGACATTCATTATTATGTTTTGTATGAATTTAATTTTAACCAAGTCATCCGTGGTGGCCACAAATTGAGTGTTAACTGTTGTGATATACCACGTTATTCACAGTTTACTTTTTAACGGACATCCAAGGCGAGCGAGCGCTTGCTTTTTGTTTAAGGCGCTTGCTTTTTGTGAAGGCGCTTGCTTTTGTTAAGGCGCTTGCCTATTGTCAAGGCGAAGTGCTTTTGTCGAGGCTGCCTTCCCGTTGTTACTTGTGCTTTGTCCTTTTGTGCACATGCACGTGCATCATCACAACACAATTTCGTATATAAAAGCTTTAATATCAAATCGCAAGTTTCTTTCCCCCCGTTATCAGTGCTTCAGTAGTTTGATGGCTATGCCAAGTGAACCAGCTCGTATTTTCAAAAGTGAATGGACAGCCACTTTTCCCTGGCTGTATGTTAAAGATGGCAAAATGTTCTGCAACACATGTGACTCCCCAACCAGCAACATCTGGTCACTTTGTTTCTGGGTCCCAGAACTTTCGCATCAGTGCACTGCAATTGCATGCACAAAGGTATGCCTGACATACTGTAGATAGATTAGTTTTGCACCCAACCTTATTCACTGCACAGTGCACAGCACAAAAGGTGTGATGCCATGATACAGCAAAACGCAACCAATGCAGATATCAATAGAATGAGCCTTTTGTTTAGAAATGCTCATGCAATCGCAAAGGGCTGGCAGACCCTTTCTGACTTTCCTTGGCTGTGCACTCTTGATGAAAAGAAGGGTCTTTCTGTAGGAGACTCCTACAGAAATGAAAAAAGTGCTCAGAGTTTATTGAAAGCATTGCTGAGGAAACAGCGTATGCAGCTTCGGAGTGTCATTCAAAAGGCCCATTATTTTTCTATCATGGTTGATGGTACCACTGACTCTTCTGTAACTGAGGCAGAGATCATGTACATAAGGTAAGTAGAAATCTGCATGTGACCAAATATGAACATATACTGTTTTTCATTTTCAGATATGCTTATTGATGGAATGCCGTATGTAAGATTCTTGGCATATGTGAATATCAGCCGCGCAAATGCCTCAACCATCACTGAGAGCATTGTCAAAACATTGGAGCAACATCTTCACCTCACAAAACAAGTCATTTTTGAGAGACTGGTAGGTTTTGGTAGTGATGGTGCAGCAGTGATGACAGGGTGTAAAAGTGGAGTTGCAAACAGTTCTGAAGAAGGAGCAGCCATGTCTGTTTACAATTCACTGCATGGCACATCGGCTAGAGCTAAGTTTTAAAACATTTCTGGATAATTTTAGTTTCACCAAGTCATTGATGGAGTGCTTGGAAGCAATCTACAAATTTTACCACAATAGCTCACTGAACCGATCAAACCTTAAAGTCTCCTGTGCTGCAGCCAATATTACATTCCTGGTTCCTGGTCGAGTGGGGTGGCACAGATGGCTTCCCCATACTATGGCAGCTTTACAAACGTTATGGAAATTATATCCAGCTCTCATCGAACATTTCGAACAGGTACAAATTTTTATCAATTCACATTCATTGTTACTTTGCATAAGCACCACACTTGAGGTTTGGTATTCAAAACGTTATAAAATAACTAGCAAAATAATTTCTGATGCTAAAAAAGAATATGAATAATGGTCATCTCCAATATGGCGATAAACCATAATATTGCCCTGCAGTATGCACTTAAGTAAACATTGATCAATCTATGATTAAGCATTCATATTTTGTTGCTTTTAACAGATGTCCATAACTACTGATGCAAGTGTTTCATCTGACAGCAAAGCCAAAGCAAAAGGCTTTTTCAAGACCCTCACAACAAGGAAAACAGTCATTTTAGCATCACTACTTACTGATGCTATAGATGTGCTGCATGTACTGTCTTTGAGCCTCCAACATACCTACTGTTCTCCAGGCTGCATCATTGACATGTTGAATGTAGCACTGTTGAAGCTTGAACAGTTCAAACAAAGGTAGCACTTTGCTGCACCATTAAATTGTACTTTGACTAAATTGTTTCAGACCAGGACTATATTGCAAGCTGCCCTTTCTGAAACAATGTCCTTTATGGGTGTTCCCATCTCTGGCACCTACAATGATGATCAGCTATGTACTGCCATACACCATGTTGTTGATGGACTGGTTGAGCAGCTGCAAAAAAGACTGTTGGATGGAAGTTCGGGAAACTTAACAGCATCAATGACCTTCCTTGTTCTAAAGAACTGGCCTGAAGAACACACGCAAGGTTTGTCCTAGTTAGTACTTGCCTGCGCGTATCCACCATTATGAACTCCCTTCAATAGAATTTGGGAACGAAGCAATACATGTCCTTCTTAGGCACTTCAATCCCATCCTCCATGACAGCATTATGAATAGTACAAGAATACCAGAAGAATGGTCTACATTGAAAGAATATGTGTAAGAAATTTCATTGTAAAATACATTTTTTGTTTAAAGGGCATAAACTTTGCCTCAGATACAAATTGAAGAACGGCAGTAAGGAGCTGACATGGGTTGGAGTTAATGAAGTGGCGAAGGATGTGTGCCCAAATGTTTTGCACTTTGTAGATTTGCTTCTCTCCTTGCCTGCAAGCAGTGCAGACTGCGAGCGGGGTTTTAGTCTGACAAAATTTATCAAGTCAGACTGGAGGAGTAAGCTACTGGACAAAAAAGTGACAAACTTAATGACTGTTAAGCTAAATAGCCCAGAAATAGATGGGTTTGACCCACATCAGTCTATTCAACTATGGCTTGGCATTCGTAAGCGAAGATTGTCTTCATCAGAACTACCAGAGTCTGATGCTGAGTCAGATTCTGATGATGACACTGAGGCACTTGGAGACAACCCTTGTTCCAGTTCAACTGCATTTTAATTCTTTATTTAGAGAGGTGGTTTACTTAACGTGTGGGTAATGTGTAAACATATGAGTGTTAAACCAACTAATTGGCCACCAAACAATGAATGTCAATATATGTCCTGTCCACCACCACCCCTGCTGATATGAAGTGTTAAACCAACTAATTGGCCACCAAACAATGAATGTCATATATGTCCTGTCTACGGCGACCCCTGTATACTCCTCCCCATGTATACTCCTCCCCATGTATACTCCTCCCCATGTATACTCCTCCCCATGTATACTCCTCCCCATGTATACTCCTCCCCATGTATACTCCTCCCCATGTATACTCCTCCCCATGTATACTCCTCCCCATGTATACTCCTCCCCATGCTATACCCCTCCCCTCCCCATGCTACACTCCTCCCCATGCTATACCCCTCCTCCCTCCCCATGCTATACTCCATGCCTAGATCCAAAAGAGAAAATCGTGCAAGGAAATATTAAATAGATTACATTTGCAAGGTAGTAGATTACAACCCACACATTTTAATGAATGCAATTATAACTACGCGTCAGCAGAAATTTTTACACGTGCCTCCTGAAGAGGGACCCTCCCATGAGTTACGGCACCTCAGATGGATGCCGGGGTCTTTACAGAGGCTTACCAATCGAACGATCGCGCCGAGAGAAGGACGCGGAGGTTTCTCGCCTTCCTTGGTGCCGTTGTCGATGGAGGCCCTGTGTTGTCGAGATATACATGGGTATGGGATAGCATATCCGATGACGAAGGTGAGAGGAAAGGGGCGGGGAAGGGCGCCAACAATGCCATGGACCATAGTACTCACTTCTTTCCCGCTTTGTCGTTTTTGGGCGGGATCGGCTCCTTTATTGGTTCGTCCACCTTCCTGACACCGCTTGCCCCTTCCGTCGTGGAGATGGGCGCCTTAGTCTCTCTGTCATTTTCTTGGACTGCAGGATAAGTTTCCTTCTCTGTCGCAAGGACACCACCGTCAGTGGTTGCCATCCCAACCAGACAATTCGAGCGCTGACGGCACTAAATCATCAACAATTTATAATTCCAAAGCACATAGCGCGCACGTGACACCACATGCATGTAGGTCTTTGTATCCGGTTATGGGTGTTAGCTGGGCCACTTTTCACACATTATCCGTACCTGTGCTCGTACTAAGCAAAATGTTCATCCGTGTACATAATTCTCATTATGGGATTGCAAAATTAATAAATGGGCTGGCATGATAGAAAACCTCACCTGGCCTGCCGGTAGGTAATCGCGCGCTAGGCATATGGATTTAAAAGTATAAACCAAGAGCTACATGTCCAGATTTTAGTGATCTAGCTTAAATAAAAACAAAGGCTACACAGTCTCACAAAATTGCCATATCCAGGAGCGGTTCTACGCATAGCCGTTACAAAAAACAACACCATTCAAGAACTCAGACATGCCGCACCCTATATAGCACCCTATATAGCGATTTTCAGAAAGAAAAGAGCACCGATTCATAAGATACTGTCCCACAAAAAACGGCGCTCAAAAAAATCGAGATTTTTTATGGCACAAACGCTCAAAACAGCGCAACAGAACGCTTCAAAAATGTGATGGCGAACTTGAAAAAACAAAACAAAAAAACAACAAATGAAAAAACCCGTTTCTGCTTAGTTCAAGCCGTTTTAGATTGTAACCTCACTTATACGCGGGTATGATTCACGAAACAACGTACGAATCTCTAAGACGCGTTTCCAATCCCTGTATATATTTTCTCTGGCTAGGCGTCAAGAGAGAGCAGAGTATTATTGCATATGGATTGCATAGACTTTACCGGCAGCTAATGAATATCTTGGACTGAACGATGACATTCATTTCATTAGTGATCACATGTGTCGCAATGTTGCGCAATGTTGCACAACCTCATATACAGGAAACCGCGGTGTACTAACACTTATACATACCCGCGATCTTTTCATTACGTAATATATTATTAACAGTATAGTACAATGGTAGTACGCCCACGTTGTGGTTTTCCGAAATTGGTGGGGTTGAGGTTGGATACACATTCATCACAGGATTGTAGAGCCCACTAACTATTTCTATTTTTAGCCAACAGCAAACGCGGTCAATTACATACGGCATTCTTGAGCATACAAATGATTACTCTTCCTGCATCTTGCCGGTTTTACGTAGAACGAAATTCAATCGTGTTTATAAATAGCGCACAATCCTCAGAATTCTATCATCTACACGCCGGAATCGAATCACGGACCATTCACAGTGAAGTAACACACATATCAGATACATTGTTCTTTTGTTCGCACAAATAAATGTGCTCTCCCTATAAGGGTCGGGTGCTTCGATTGAAGATGTTGATTAACTTGACAGGCTTAAGCTTGTTCCGTTATACCTATAAGGATTTGCAATATCTTTCTCGCCGAAGTGAAGCTTTGAACCTCTATGGGTATATACTATGTATGCCACAGTAACACATACTTGATTGAAATATTCAGTATAGGCTTACCAGCAAGCATATATACTCGACGTGATCAGTTGTCCCACAGGGATAGAAGAGAAACAGTTCTTCTTCTTGAATTCCGACACTCCTTACAGCTTCCATGGCCGTGGACTAAAGCAGCTACGGCCGTCCCGTTATCGCGTGGCTACGGGTTACACTATAGTTTGTGTTTCATTTGATGCGTTCATGCTATAGAAGGTGAGGATTAAAGAAGTTCATGCTAGTGCACAAATAGGATATAGTGTTCCCCTGACAGCATACTGACATGATAGTATACAACAAGGGAAGGTCTCTTTGATATCCTTCATGATGCATATGCACTTGCTATGGAGAAGCTGCGACCCAGTGCACACAAGTGCGATGCAAACCCACTTTCTTAGATCCATAGCTCAGTATCAAAGACATTAACAGCTGCATCTACATGTATAGAATGCCATATGTTCAACAGCACTGAAGGGAAATACAGAGACCCCACCCCAACTCCTGACACTTTCTGCAACTCTTCTGCTGATTTACAAGCATCACCCAAAGTGGCAGGAGTTAACTGTTACATCATAGGCTGCAGTGTCGCTGCAGCACTGAGGTTTTACCCTCTCCCACCCATCAACAAGCACATCTGCTGGACAAGAGAGTTGCTGTTTAGTGACTCCCGATAAGACAAGTGAGTACGATGACAGAACTCTGTAAAAGTGTTTCACAGGTGACTGTGTCTTATGACCACATTGCCACCATGCATGTCTGCATGACATGACAAGAGTAACCAAAGTGATGTCTGGGCAGAATGGGCACATATGGTACATTTCAAGTGTTCATACCTGCCACCACGTCACTGCAGCTTGGAACTCAGCTGGGTCAAAAAATGCAAGCCTAACCTACAGATAGAACAACCAAAAGTGATTATTATTATTATTTTATTGTAATCAGATTAATAACTACAACTTAAGTAGAGATCACAGTAAGACCCGTCCAGCTGACATCTTACTTCCTAACGGGTTCTTGGGGCAGAACTGCAGCATTAGATGTGTCCATCACCTCACCGCTAAACCCTGTTATTTTGTTGGAAGCGGGAGTGTCGGCCACAGCTGCTGCCCAGGCCACTGAGTCTAGGAAACACCAAGCCAATGTCCCCAAGTGCTCAGATCTAGGATGGGTATGTGTCCTATATGGTCGTTGAAACTTATGGAGCTTAGAGAATAGAAGCCACTGCCATTATCTCCTCTGTAGCCTCTAGACTTGCCACTTCCATGTGTCAGCCAAAATCCACCTTACTCAATGAGATCTATGGCCGATTGAATCTCCACCTGGTCAGGGCTAATGCTACAGCTATCCTCTCTAGGATAGCTCCTCTACCATAGAGCAGTGTTGTTACTGTCATTTATGTATGAATTAATTATTTAACCGTAGTCTCCCCGCTTAACTCCAAGACATTGAATGAAGCGGGAGCTACAGGTGGGTCAGCAGCTGGTAATGCCGAAGCTCGCAAACATACGGCCAACAATCAGAAGTGCAGAGAGCTAGGTTGGGTCTGTGTCCCCTTGGTAGTAGTGCTCAGTCTCTCGCCTGGCAGCTCGGCTGGCCTTGCAGCTGCAGTGTAGCAAATCAAAGGCCATCACGAACATTTACCAGAGGCTTAACCTCACCTTAGTTCGATGCAACGCTAGAGCCTTGCTTTCCCGGTCAAGGTTGCAGCATGCAGAGGACATGGGTTGAAGGTAGCCTTCACAGTGCATGTGAATTGGTGTGTGGGTAGGGTTTAGTGTGTTTATGGCAAGTTTGTTATCAGTGGTTGTACAGGATAACGTTTGTGTATTCCCTGTAATGTTGTTATTTTATCATTATTATTATTTAATAATCATTATCCACTACATGTAAGCGTGGTGGAGATGTGGTATTTCGCCACAACAAGTTGAGGGATATATTCGGTGAAACATGTAGGCGAGCCCATGCATTATAGTGTTCAAGTGGAAGCTGGTTGCAACCTCACTTCTGATCACAGCCATTCTCGTCCTGCGGATGTTCTCATCTCCAACTGGGTTCTGGGCAAAACTGCAGCCTGTGACTTATCAGTTACATCACCGCTAAATTCCAGAATTCTTTCTGAAGCGGGAGTAACTGCTGGAGCAGCTGCACATGCCACTGAGCTCCGAAAACATGAGGCTAATGATGCTAAATGTAGTGATCTTGGATGGGTCTGTATCCCTCTGGTAGTGGAATCATACGGAACATGGGGGAAGGAGGCTTTGGAGGCATTTTCCATGTTAGCCTCTCGCCTAGCCACGTCTTCATCCAGGCCCAAATCTATGGTTCTGTCTGAACTGTATGGCCGGCCCAATCTCTATTTAGTTAGGGCTAATGTGAGGGCTATTTTGCGCCGACTTTCCTGCCATCATCAGGAATACATTTGAGTTTGTATGTTGTTTTGTGACATGTGTTTGGTTATTGTTGCATTTGTGTAAAAAATACGTTATTCAAAAATAAAAATTAAAAAAATTGATTACGACTGTAATAGAATGACATGAATAACAATTCAGCCACACTAAATGCAATCACACTCACTCATGCACTCACTCATCTAAACTAAGTGTTCCTAAAACCGATATTTAATAGCATTTCCCCTCTGGATTTCTACAGAAAGGCGCTGGAGCAGACTCTGGTACGATTGCGAGCCACCAGTGGTTGGTGGCCGTGCAGACTCGACGATGGCCAAGGTCATTGTAAAGTGTTTCAGGACCAAAAACACCATGTGTCTCACAAGGCAGTATTTAGCTGCCAGTGAGGAGTATTTCATCCTCTTTGGAGGCTCAGTCTCTCAAGCTACCAAACATGGTCCTCTTTCTGCAGTATTAATTTAGCACTATTATTTTTATAGATGCAGGAATTGTATTTTGACTAGAATTCCGTAATTGACCGCGTGTTTGCTGTTGTTTTGCGGAAGGACGCACCCCCACCCCACTCCCCACCCACCCCCATCCCACCCAACTTGTTGTGGCTGACATGATGATTGATTTACCAATAGGTATAGAGTCATGCGGAAATTTAGACATACAAAGAGCTAGGAGTTAGCCCCTACTTTTGGGGTTTTGGACCACATGCCCAAGATAACCTAAACCATTACGTCATACGATAATCAATGCAATGCTTGCTTCACACGGGTACGTGGCTCGGTCTCGTGTACAAAATTATGCGTGCGCGTGCGATGATGTCACGGATTACTCCGCGCCTCCCAATTATCTTTCGAGTCTACTCACGATCTCGTGAGCAAAGAAGAATCATTACTTTTGCACACGACTGGTATAGGTTTATACACGTTTCTGTCGGTTGAGCATAGCGAATTCGACGGAAACTTAACTCCTTCCCAATTGGGACTGGCTGTATAGCGCGAGACATGGTCACGTGGTTGGGGGTATATAAAAGGTTGTGCGCATTGGTAGGCTGGTCAGGAGATGGGGAAGTTCGGGAAACAATGAGGGTGGAACTAACTAGCGGGGGAGGGGCCTTCCCTGAGGGGTCTGGGGCAGCTTTGCAACTTTTACAATGTTGAAGTCATAAAACATCGCACAATCATTATAATAAAAGTGGGGGAGGTGGGGGGGGGGTCGACCGAACCCACCGACCCCCCCCCCCCCCCCCACCCCCCCCAGCCTACGGACCTGATTGGAATAGTCAATGTAAGTATTGTGCACGTTCTGCAAACTTTTCTGTTGGTGGTTTGGTATTTTCTTGCTGGCAGGTCAGAAAGTGGAAGGTTCCTTGACAACAAGATAGCTAGCCCATGATGATTGGAGATTGGGGATCAAGAGCCTAGCCAGAACTGTGTGGGACTTTTTGTATTGTGGTGTATAGGAGTGGTTTTTTTCCTCATCGTAGGTTTTCCAGGAGGGTGTGTGGGCCCACCCCTCTAAATATGTTTGTCTGGCCCCCACTCAAGTGTTGTAATGTATGTGGTGACGTGTGTGGTGTGGTGTGGCAGCGTGCACAATGAACTTTAACCAGTTGGTGTTGTGACCGGGAGGGGGGGCGGGTGTGATCGGCTATACAGCGGAAATGGGAGGGAGCTGAGTCTGTATAGCCAGAAACCTCGTTACACGAATAGCGCCGTCATGCATAGTCTTGTACCAGACCCAGGTTCCCAACAATTTGCCGATGGATTACATCACCGCTACGTCGTAGGGATGATGTCATCCATCTGTGCATCATACGCATGCATTGGCGGAAGCAACTCCAAAGTTCGGGTTTCCACTGTGATCGGTTGTACATTGGAACACGCCTCCGTAAGCAGGGAGGCGTTACATCATTGTGGCGTATGGTATAGGAATCCACCCATTATTCGAATACCAGTGTGCACGCATGTGTGCTTTAGTTGTATACAGCTAGGTCTCCTGCCCAGTATCTCTATATTATATGCACGGATCATGACATTTTAGAGTTGTATAGTATTACTGACATGAATTTAAAGTCCCATTGTGCGTTGTGTGTGTGAACTTTAATTTGAAGTGTATATGAGTAAACAGGTCGTATAATATAATTTCATGAGTTCTGTGCATTAAGTATGAACGTGAGTGCAGTGGAAGGTTGTCAGTGGAATAGGTGATTGCATGTGATGCAGGGGAGTTTATGATTGTTACATGTAGTCTTAGCGGATGGTGTAGATGTACTGTGGTAGAGAATTTCGTGTTAAGGTTGTAATACTTTATGTCTAGCTATTGATATGTGATACACATATAGCTTCGGAATGATATAATTGTGCTCTGCTCTAAGTACATTATATCATAACTCCATGATCAAAAAATGTATTGTAAGAAACCTGAATAACCTAGGTATTAAGATTGGCAAATTGACAAAACACCTATTTGGAAAAATCGATATTATTTTTAAAGTTTTCGGAAAAATCAGAACCTAAATACCCTGAATAATGGATTAGTGTTTTAGAAGTATTTGAAAAAAATAACTTTTCATTGTCCAGGGGAGATTACTAACCCTATATTCGAACACCGAACACGAACTCCTCATAAATAAGCCGCGCGCATACAGAATGGACTCCCTTCGGAATAGATGAACCATAGCCGATACAAATCCATACATACCAGCGCATGATTTACACAATACACAACAGCACACAGACAGTTTGTTTGTTTTTGTTATTTTTGTTTTAAACATGCGGCAGTCTGATTCCCTGCGCGCTCACGTGAATGTATCCTTATATAATCGTAAAAAATACCAGGCTGATTAGTTTCGCGCACTTGACATCTGAGCCCATCTCCGTGCATAAACTTCGACTGCAAAAGAATTGTTTCACAAACAAGGTGTGTATTTGATTAATCCTTACCTGCTTCCCTATTTGATGCATGGAGAACAGTAAGTGATAGCTCATTCATATGAAATATGGATCTGGAGTGATTATTTTACACGCATATGCGTACATGTTTAACATAGCGATATTATTATAGTTGTATATATTCACTTCAATTTTTTAACAAGTGCAACATTTGTAAATAGAACATGACATAAATCAGTATAGAAGAAATGGTGCACATGGACTTGTAAAGCAATCTGTAAAGCACAATAATAAATTAAGCAGAAGAGTATATGCTTGCATGGGTATACGGTGTGTTCCGTGAAATGTTCAATCTAGTCTTCGTATGACAGCAGTCTGCACACGCGGTGCACGACGTTCTCTGCTTGGATTCAGTGCCATGTGAAATGTGGAGAAGTATGATGCCCCATATGTTGGGATAATTGTTTTCTCATTTGCTTGGTTTGACTCTATCTTTGTATTTCGCCTCTCGTCTTCACCCTCTGAGCAGCTGTCCTCTGTGGTGATTTCCTCAAATCCGCTGTCCGCCTTCTTGGACTGATCGAGATTCGAGACCGTGGGAGGAGACAATGAGATGGTGGGTAAAGGGCTGACGGTGGCAGATGGGGAGGAGGTGGGATGAATAGAGCGGGTAGGAAGAGGGGAAATCGTGGGCGGTGGGGTGTTGATGGGAGGCGGGGAGGTAGTAGGACGACGAGAGTGACCAAGAGAAGGGCAAGGAGAGATGGTAGGAGAAACTGAACGAGAGGACCCCCTGGTAGGAGATGAGACGTTAGACGAACTCGGACGAAGGCTAGTGGCAGAGCTGGACGGCGAGGCTGTCGTAGACGGAGATACACTGGACGACGAGCAAGAGGCAGAGTGCGAAGGTGAAGCACGACGTGAGAAAGTGAGGGTCGGCGAGGCGATAGGAGATTTAGGGTCACTACTGTGGTGACGTTGACCGTGGCTACTAGCCACAAGGTTGTCAACTGTGTGCCCCGGGTTACTGCTCAGCCGCGATACCATCAAGCAACTTACAGTTTTAAAGACACACATTTCAGCTGTTACAGTACTGGCTGAGTGTTTGTCGGAACGAACTGCAGACGTGCTTGGGACAACATTGTTGTCGGGGATGATGCCTGAGTTTGTGCAATTGTCTCCATGAGAGGCCTGGCTTATGGTATGGTCCCTTGCCGGCTTATCCGTGTAGACAGTGGCTGTGGAGGTTTGAGTCGTGCCCGCTGCTGGGTCATCCCTGCTATCTAACGCACCGCTCCAGACGCTCCTACTGCTGGAAGGAGCTTGATCGCCCACGTGAGCAGCTTTGGCGCAGCATGGTGCAGCCAGGGTGGACTGCGTCTCGATCCAGCAACCCTTAGTGGTCGTCGCAACGTACCTCCGTCCACCTGCTGCATACCTGTTCCCGTCTCGTTGAGCATGGATTGGTCCGGAGCCTTTGGTAGGAAGAGGAGGACGACACATGATCAGGTGTGAACAACCGAGAGGATCCGGGGCACGACGCAGAGCTCCGTAAACTGCTTCGTTGCTCGCGACAGTAGTACTGCAACAATCCGCCTGCGGTATCGGATGGGCCGATTTGTGACTCTGCTGCTTCCCTTGAACAAGCAGAGGACCATCGGTAGCAATGAGCTTTGAGGTACGCGGTACAGTCAGCTCCAAGCCTTGCACATGAGGTTCGGTGGGATCAGATGCGAGACCGCTAATACAGTCATCACGTGCATCAATAATGCGTGTCGCTTCCTCGTCGACGGTCGGTGTTGCGACGCCTTTCCCGCCGTTCTTAGCCTGACCATCGCAGTACCACGCGGCCTCGTGGTCTTCACCTGGGAGCTCTCCAGAGGTTGCGTAGCTTCTCGCCATCTTGGAGTCCTTCAGCTGTGACCCCTCAACGACGCGACCCGCAGCATCCAGCGTCCGAGCGGCAGCGGCGCCGATGGAGGGCAGCCTTGCCGCCGACGCTCCGGCGCCGTCTCTTCGAACGTACCTCCTCCCTCCGACTCTAAAGCCCCTCGAGTCCTTCACCACGGGCATGGGTTTGGAGCCGTCGGTGGGGAGGATCGGAGGAAGGCGCAGCGGCATGTCGCGAATCTTTGGACTACATACTGCCACACACTGCATGCATGTGTGCATGCAAGAGAGTAATGGAAACATATGTTACAACTGGCAGTTACAGCGGTTTGCGCCGTCGCTTTACCTTGGCGGGTGTGGCGAGTTGCTGGTCGAGTGCCGCTTCTAGCTTGTACCCTGTCGGGTTCTCAGGGGGCATATCGTTATCAATCGGAGTGGCGGACCCCGTCGCTATTAGCTCTTCCACGACGCGAGCTGTTTTCATCCTCTCTTGGAGGGAAAACGGGTTTCGCTGAGCATAAGGCTAGATAGAATGGAGAGAGAAAGAGTATAATATTACATTACTCAGAATTATAAAACTCCGCAGTCCGCGTGCAGTGCACAGACGCCATATCATTGCCGGGTGCGACTGACTTACCCTTCGGTGCCTTCTACTTGAGCCACTGCTTTCACGCTCCTCTTCAAACTTCAATAGCTTAGGCAATATTGGCTCCATGATTTGTGTACGCAGACAAGAGATCGAAATGACGATGCGTGGGAAGGAGTAGCGTCCGCGTATAACAAATGCGCATGCGCGACTGAATACTACCATGGATACGGCCTTTTCAGACGCTATGCGTGCACGGATATGAGGCAGACGATTATGACGTCCAGATCCATCTGTGGTGCGCATCGAGTAGTACAGCACGGCTCAAGCGGGGAGGGGGCTTAATGCAATCAAACTAGCATTTGTCGTGTCTGTCTACGTCTTACAACGCTTAGCTAGACGCCATTGGCACTCAAAGTTGGACAATAGACTGAAAATTTCGTCACCACGATTAGGTTGCTTTATGCCATGAGGTGTACGTTTAAAGAAAAGTGTATTATCACTTTGTTCACCCACTCCCAAAAAAAAAAAAAAAAAAAAAAGGAATAAAAGAAAAAAAAAAAACGAGGACAACGGAACTGGTTTCAGAATGATGGATGAAACACACATCAACAGGCACACGGGTAGTGACAGTGAAATAGATAAATGAATGCAATTGGTTGGTTACAAAACACACTGGCGGAGAATAATGATTGATCCAGTCTTGACTTTTGAGTAGAACAAATAAAAATAACTGAAACGAAAACAAACGAACTGTCAACTGCTGTTTGCACACTACCGTACATGTAGGTTCATGCACCACAAATAGTGCGTGTGTGAGCATGTTTATGTGTGTGCATGTGGGCAAGTGCATGTGGTGCTAGTGTGCAAGTGTATGTGGTGCTAGTGTGCAAGTGTATGTGGTGCTAGTGTGCATGTATATGTGGTGCTAGTGTGCAGGTATATATTTATGAGTGTGCTGGGTACATGTGCATGCAGAAATATCACAAGACCTTCGCAATCTGAGATGTGAGGAGGGGGAAAGGGGGGGGGGGGGGGGGGAATTCCCCTTCATTCCTCACCAGCACCATCATGATGATCTCATGCAGCGCCGGCCATGACCCCCTGCATGGCCAGAGGGATGACGAGCATCGAGCACAGCTCCTGCATGTTGAACATGTATCCCAGGGAGACATGTACTGATGGGTTCTGAGACGAATAACAATAAAAATTATTAAGCATAGACTGTACAAGACAAAGATGGCGGGAGATTATATTATGGGGGCATGAATAAGGTGTGGTTTTGAACATGCAGAAAAGGTAATCATGTACCTGCGCAGCTTCTCGTATTTGTCTAGTGCAGTGAGGACAGGCTTGGCGCACAAGGGTAACCCCAACTCCTCATTCAGCCCTGCCAGCAAAGTAAGGGAGGGGTAAGGGGGGGGGGGGGGGGGGGGGAGGGGAGCATTCATAATGTATGTATTATATAAACACAAGTACACAGCTGCATGTATACGGTATAAAGGTAGATGTGTACATGGACACACACCCATAGCACACATACATGGACACACATTCATAGCAAACATACATGGACACACATCCATAGCACACATACATGGACACACATCTATAGCACACATACATGGACACACATCTATAGCACACATACATGGACACACATCCATAGCACACATACATGGATACACATCTATAGCACACCGCATACAGACTTCACATACAACACGCAATGTGACTGACTTGATTCTACTGGTCTGGGGACCACATCAGTCACCAATAATTACATAATCTCATCATACGAGATTTTCTACGTCTGCACACAGCTAGTCTAGAAGACTTTGATCCTATCCCCCTGACCCCATCAAAGTTTAGGAGCAAAGAACAACACAAAAGCTATTTGGATGGATTGGGTTGTATAGACGATTGATGCATGCTGTGCACTCACTGATCACTACTCTATGTCAGGCTCAAGTTTGGTTGGAGTGCCAAAAGGCGTTCACACACACACACACACACACACACACACACACACACACACACACACACACACACACACACTCACATACACACACTGTACAACCACATACACAGGCACAACAGGTGCAACAGATATTTTACAATGCACCATGATACATGCATCCAACACTGACACACTTGTGCGTCCATCTTACTCCATGTTGCCATAAAGTGCAGCTGTGCTGCTCGTATCTGTGAAGTTACGTTCTTGTACTTGTATGGTTGTTTGAAGTGTTGTATTGCTCCTTTCCAGTCTTTGTTTGCAATACAAATGATGAAGAAAAAACAAAACAAAACAAAACAGTGTAATTGTGTTTTAAGTTTACCCCCTAGCAACTAACCTTTTTTCTCAAACAAATTACTGAGTTCTTGGAGCTGTGTGACATCATCCATTTCTACGTCGTTGCAGTGCACACATCGAGGCATAAACCCATAGAGACACCAGATGGCATCAGGGTTGTGCTCCACAGGGTCAAGAGGATTCACATAGCAAGATGAAGAGCTGGTCAAACGGGAAACAGTGTGACAAGGCAGGAAGTGTGAGGGTAGGGAGTGTGTGAGGGGGGGTGTGGGTGGGGAGGAGGGGATGGAGAGTGGAGGGCGAGAGTGCGAATATGAGACGGGGTGGGGAGTGTGAGAGTGAATTGCAAGGATAGGGATGGGAAGTAGGTGTGTGGGGTAGGGATGGGAAGTAGGTGTGGGGGGTAGGGATGGGAAGTAGGTGTGTTGGGGTAGGGATGGGAAGTAGGTGTGTGGGGGTAGGGATGGGAGTAGGTGTTGGGGTAGGGATGGGAAGTAGGTGTTGGGGTAGGGATGGGAAGTAGGTGTTGGGGTGGTAGGGATGGGAAGTAGGTGTTGGGGTGGGAGGGATGGGAAGTAGGTGTTGGGGTAGGGATGGGAAGTAGGTGGTTGGGGTAGGGATGGGAAGTAGGTGTTGGGGTAGGGATGGGAAGTAGGTGTTGGGGTAGGGATGGGAAGTAGGTGTGGGGGTAGGGATGGGAAGTAGGTGTTGGGGTAGGGATGGGAAGTAGGTGTGTGGGGTAGGGATGGAAGTAAGTAGGTGTTGGGGTAGGGATGGGAAGTAGGTGTGTGTGGGTAGGGATGGGAAGTAGGTGGTGGGGGGTAGGGATGGGAAGTAGGGTGGGGTAGGGATGGGAAGTAGGTGTGTGGGGGTAGGGATGGGAAGTAGGTGTTGGGGTAGGGATGGGAAGTAGGTGTGTGGGGTTAGGGATGGGAAGTAGGTGTGTGGGGGTAGGGATGGGAAGTAGGTGTGTTGGGGTAGGGATGGGAAGTAGGTGGTTGGGGTAGGGATGGGAAGTAGGTGTGGGGGTAGGGATGGGAAGTAGGTGTGTTGGGGTAGGGATGGGAAGTAGGTGTTGGGGTAGGGATGGGAAGTAGGTGTTGGGGTAGGGATGGGAAGTAGGGTGGGGGGTAGGGATGGGAAGTAGGTGTTGGGGTAGGGATGGGAGTAGGTGTTGGGGTAGGGATGGGAAGTAGGTGTGTTGGGGTAGGGATGGGAAGTAGGTGTTGGGGTTAGGGTAGGGAGGGAAGTAGGTGGTGGGGTAGGGATGGGAAGTAGGTGTGTGGGGGTAGGGATGGGAAGTAGGTGTGTGGGGGGGGGTAGGGATGGGAAGTAGGTGTGTTGGGGTAGGGATGGGAAGTAGGTGTTGGGGTAGGGATGGGAAGTAGGTGTGGGGGTAGGGATGGGAAGTAGGTGTGTTGGGGTAGGGATGGGAAGTAGGTGTTGGGGTAGGGATGGGAAGTAGGTGTGGGGGTAGGGATGGGAAGTAGGTGTTGGGGTAGGGATGGGAAGTAGTGGTTGGGGTAGGGATGGGAAGTAGGTGTTGGGGTAGGGATGGGAAGTAGGGTTGGGGTAGGGATGGGAAGTAGGTGTTGGGGTAGGGATGGAAGAAGTAGGTGTGTTGGGGTAGGGATGGGAAGTAGGTGTTGGGGTAGGGATGGGAAGTAGGTGTTGGGGTAGGGATGGGAAGTAGGTGTGTGGGGGTAGGGATGGGAAGTAGGTGTGGGGTAGGGATGGGAAGTAGGTGTGTGGGGGTAGGGATGGGAAGTAGGTGTGTGGGGGTAGGGATGGGAAGTAGGTGTGTGGGGGTAGGGAATGCGAGGAGAGGTGGGAAGTGTGGGTTGGGAAGGGTAAGGAATGGAGGGGTACATTTCTCTCACCTGTTTACCAGCTTTCACCTTCTTCAAGGTTTTAATGACCAGAGTTTTACCCTCGAATAGGTAGTAACAATTAGGCTCACACGAGTGATTGAGAAGGGCACCCCTTTAATAAGAGCACACCTTTGAGTACAACACACCCGTTTTACAACAAAACAATTAACCCATACTGCAAGTAGATGCCCTCTCCAATTGTCTGTGCGGCAACGTGAAGATCAGAAAGGAGTTGCACATGATCTGGAACGCGGAGAGAGAAGTGTGACATGTGTAGTTGCATTGTGCGACCTCAGGCCTATTACCTTTCGCAGGAGGTCACACCCCACATCCCGGTCCAAGGGGGCCAATTTTGGCACGGACTTGTGTGCAATGTCTTCAGCTCCGTTCAAATCACTGTCGATTTTCTCACCTAAAACAGGAAAAAAGTGTGATAAGATCTAGCAGCACAGGCACAGCCCACCATGCCACAGAGCATGTTGTATGTATACTGTATGTACTGTGTGACAGTGTACACGTGTGTGTGTGTGTATGTGTGTGTGGGGGGGGGGGGGGTGCAACTGCCTGAATGAGAAACAAAACTTAACTTAACATTATAAAGAAAACATTTACAAACAAAATGGAAACACCACAATGTTCAACGGTACTGCCTACATGCAAATTGCCAATCATTGCAATAGTGTATTCATAAGCTCAGAGTTTTATAGCCTCCCCTGTGCTTAGCAAAGGGGAGGCTATAAAACTCTGAGCTTATGCATACACTGTTGCAATGATTGGCAATATATAAACACTGAGTTTATGCACACACATGTACTATTACCACCTTCAGTCCCTTTTGTACTCTCCCCTATTATGAGGCACACATGTAGGGAAGTCTGAATATAGCATAGTAGTCTGTACGCATGACCTCCCCCCCCCCCCCCTAACGCATGACCTCCCCCCCCCCCCCTAACGCATGACCTCCCCCCCCCCCCCTAACGCATGACCTCCCCCCCCCCCCCTAACGCATGACCTCCCCCCCCCCCCCCCCCCTAACGCATGACCTCCCCCCCCCCTCCCCAACAAACCATTGATCACTAAACTAAAGACACTACGGCAAACGTGTAGATGATTGAACACACACAACACACAAACAGTTTTTTATACACAGCAAAGTAGGCAAACTTGCATCCAGTTATCACATACAGACGTCTGGGCAGCGGCAGTCGTTTCCCCCAAAGCTGTACATCTCTCCTCCAACTCCATGGGTGTACTGTACCAGGAGAGGGTGCCAAGAGGGAGAGGGGGAGGGTGCCAAGAGAGAGAGGGGGAGGGTGCCAAGAGGGAGAGGGTGCCAAGAGGGAGAGGGTGCCAAGAGGGAGAGGGGGAGGGTGCCAAGAGGGAGAGGGGGAGGGTGCCAAGAGGGAGAGGGGAAGGGTGCCAAGAGGGAGAGGGGGAGGGTGCCAAGAGGGAGAGGGGGAGGGTGCCAAGAGGGAGAGGGGGAGGGTGCCAAGAGGGGGAGGGGGAGGGTGCCAAGAGGGAGAGGGGGAGGGGTTGACATGAACACCACATGAACAGGTAGTTCAAAATACATATTGTAAAAGAAATAATTGGGATCGTTTCCGTGAAAAGGGACCTAGTGCATACATTAAATCACTAATCACAGCCTTACAAGTCCATGACAGATACTCCGATTCTCAGTGCGTAAGAAACAATGTATAGATGACATTTTAGACTTTTAGAATATCAAATAAATTGAAATCTTGAAAAAAAAAAGTAGGTCCCTTTTCGCAGCAACAATCCCAAATAATAGTTGTATATTTTTTCCACGAGGAATGTCACTCACCATGGCTTGGACAAGGAGCCTCATCCTGAGGGAGTTGGCCCTGCTGCCCTCATCCATGCTGGCCACACCCTTGCACTCCAGACGATGCTGCGGCCAATGTCTAGCCTGGGGCAGCAGGAGAGAAAGCACAACACCAGCTTGCACCAAGTGCCACACCCCCACAGAATACCCACAAGCTGCTTCAAAGCTTATTAAGTGAATACATACCTAGACTCCAGCAAATTGATTTATCGTACCAATGCTTACAGTCACACAAAAAAGAGGATTAAACAAAAATTTTTTGTTAATCTTTTTTGACCTTCAGGCGGCAGAGTAGCCGGGTATACTTGTAATATTCAATTTTATTTTGACGACTACTTGATACAAATCGCCATTTGTTTTATTGGAGGGGGAACGAGAGCGCAGCTGCTGGCGCCTTATAGAATACCTGGCATTCCTTGTTGCAGTAGGCCACACTCCCACACTGCAGACATTTCTTTAGTGGGCTGCCTCTATTGAAGAGCAAAACCACAACCACAGGTTTGGTTTACGATTGATAGGAGAGGGAAGAGACGACGCTACGTTCTGATTCTCACCTTGACTCTGACAGACACGAAAAGCAGACAGGGGCTCCGACGGATAGGGAGTAAACCATGGGATCTTCCCTCAGGACCTGCGCGCCGGCCTCCAGGTATCTGGTCGCGTACAAACCTCTGCCATACCGCGGCTCCGTCTTAACGCAATACGTCGCTTGCGCAGCCATCGTGCGTTTGCAATAATTGTTACTAATTACTGTATAATTGTTACTATTAATTAATGATTGTTTTAATATTGTATCAATAATGTATGTTCCGTTGCCCCGTGGAATTGTCTCGTTCGGGACGTTACTTGTGTCGACACCAATGCAGCCGTACACGTGTCTGATGCAACGAGGGAAGCTGTAGCTGAAGCCAGAAAGGGGGAGAAGTAGATACGCCGCTCTGCTGTCCAGCACAGGAAAAAGTTAGAAACGTCCAGGCATGGTTTTTCAGGGTAGTGCTTAACATATAACCACTCTGGGATTGGATGTCTAGCGTCGTAAAAACCATCCTGGGATTAAACGTCCAGGGTGAACAAACTTCCGACTATAATCTGGGTAGGAAAGGACAGGGGAAGAGACCAGACATGCACGCAATTCATCAAAAGCGGTCTATTGAAAACTGCTGCTCTTATCCGTGAGTTGCCTGCAATAGATGCAAAATTCTTTACGCATCTTCTGTAATAGTTCGCAAGTCCCAACTGCTATATTTCTCGTCTGGTCTGAGGGGTAGGCCAATTCCTAATGACGTTAGTTTTGCTGGGGTCGGTAGCGACTCCATGCATCCGCTGAGACGATGTGCCCGAGAAACGCAACACGTTTCTGGCAAATATGACATTTAGCAGGTTTCAATTTGAGACCTGCCCCCCCCCCCCCCCCCCCCCTCTCCCCTGAGCCGTGCAAACACTGCAACAATATTGGACTGGTGGTGGCTAAAGGAACTTCCTACGATAATAATGTTTTCGAAGTATATCAGACACCTGGACCATGTTAGGCCACTCAGTACTCTGTCCATCAACCGCTGGAGCGTGGCAGGAGCATTGCATAGCCCAAACTGCACAACATGGAATTGGAACAAGCCTTCTGGTGTGGAGAATGCCATCTTGGGCTGATCTTCTTCAGCAATTTCTACCTGCCAATAACCACTGGCGAGATCCAATGTTGAAAAATATTTAGATCTCACAAGCGTATCGCCCACC
This sequence comes from Ephydatia muelleri, assembly GCA_013339895.1. Taxonomy (NCBI): domain Eukaryota; kingdom Metazoa; phylum Porifera; class Demospongiae; order Spongillida; family Spongillidae; genus Ephydatia; species Ephydatia muelleri. The sequence continues at coordinate 21,153,838 of JABACO010000001.1, read as the reverse complement.
CAGGGTTAAGGATATGCATCTTTTTGGGTCACTTCATTAACCTTCTTGTAATCAATACAAAATACAAAAATATGCTTATTTCATCTCCTCTCTGGCTTCCTCTGGCTTTGGTAGTGCTAGCAATCATCATTAAGTGAGTACCATTTCAAATTTCAATGCTCTTGTGTCCCCATCTGAAGTCATCACAGTCAAGTCCGCTTTATCCTCTCCTCTCTCCCAGCGTGCTTTGTCTAAGAAGCTGGATGATCATCTATGTTGATGAACTCCGCTCCAGTGAATAAGGCAAGGCTTCTTTCTGCTTCTGCATCTCACACTAGTTCATGGCTTTCGGTTGTCCCCTCTGTAGGTTTAGGCTTGCACCTTGACCCAGCTGAGTTTCAAGCTGCAGTGAAGTGGTGGCTGGGTATGAACTCCTCAGTTGGATCAGTGTGCCCATTCTGCCCAGACATCACTTTGGATCCTCTTGGACATCACGCAGTGTCATGCAGACATGGTGGTGACGTGGCCATCAGGCACAATCACCTGCGAAACATTTTTACAGAGTTCTGTTGCTGTGCTCACTTGTCTGTATGTGTTGAGGCTGGCCAAGCCTTTTAGGAGTCAACAGCAGGTCCCACCCAGCAGATGTGCTTGTTGATGGGTGAGAGAGGGTAAAACCTGCGGCCTTTGATTTAACAGTTACCTCTCCCCTTACTCCTGCCACTTTGGGTGATGCTTGTAAACAAGCAGGAGTCGCAGCTTATACAGCAGAGTGTCGGAAGCACTGAGCTTCCAATGACCCAAAGTGTCAGGAGTTGGGGTGGGTCTGCATTACCATTGCTGTTGAAATGTATGGCAATTGGGGTAAAGAGGCCCAAAACACCTTCTTGCCTCTTTTTTTCAATCAGCCAGTGCTGCCCGAAGTCTAAGATCATTTCGGAGATCTATGGTCGGCTCAATCTCTCTCTAGTGAGGTCAGTATCTAGGGCGATCCTTTCTAGAAAATTTGTTCTGGGTTAATTGATTAATTTTAGTTGTCATTTTGTGTGTGTTGTACATGTACAAGTATAATAATAATAATAATAATGAAATATGTCATCGGGCTCACCTTGGTGTCCAGGTGGAAGCTGGCAATGACCTCACTGCTGACCATAGCCACACTCGTCCTGCTGACTTATTGCTAACCAACTGGGCTACTGGCAAGACAGCTGCCTTTGACATATCTGTGACCTCTCCGCTTAATACACTCACCTTATTGGAAGCGGGAGTGTCAGCAGGTTCAGCTGCTCAAGCCACTGAAACAAGAAAGCACATGGCCAATGATGCCAAGTGTAATGAGCTGGGATGGTTGTGTGTCCCCCTAGTAGCAGAGACCAATGGAGCATGGGGAAAGGAGGCCATGGAAGCCTTTTCCCAGCTGGCTTCACGACTTGCCGCTCACACCTGCAGACTGAAGTCAGCTGTTACATTTGAACTTTACAGCAGGCTAAACTTACATCTGGTGAGAGCCAATGCCACTGCCATCCTCACCAGATACATCCAGTCATAACTGTTTTTGTGTATTTTTATTGGTATTTATTTATTTATTTATTTATTTATTTATTTTTAGTGAATAACCTTTCATTTGAAATAGAATAATTTTATACATAGAGATTATACAAAATCATTGAATAAATGCACATTATTATTATTATTATATATACACTAAAATAAGTCCTATAACAGTCAAGTTAACCTAGATAGGATAGCTCTACAGTTCGCCTTTACTAATGTCAACTCTAGGCGGCTGTACAGGCTAAAAATGGTCTTGGACTTTGGTTCATTATTCCTGACGGAGAGACGTCCTGCAAGCTTTGATAATGCTGCCACTGCTTCAGCTCCCCAACACCCGTAGGTCTCAACCACAAGAGGGATGCAGACCCACCCCAATTCGTCACACTTTTTGTCGCTGTTGTTGTGTATTCTGTTCTCAGCTAACAGCTAGGGCTGCCGAACCAGCCATCACGCTCGCTTCTAGCAGAGCACTTGATTGTAGCGTAGACGTGACGGACAAGTCAAAGGCAGCCGGTTTGCCAAGGTCCCAGTTAGGAACAAGAACATCTGCAGGGTGGGATTGAGAATCAGATCCTGCCCCACAACCCATTTCCAGACGTGGACCCAAGCAAGCACGTTGGCAGAAGTCATAAAACACATCCCTGAGCTTATTGTGTTGCGAAACCACATCCCCTCCATGTTTGCAAGTGAGGGAGTGATGGCCAAAGTCATCCAACACACAGGAAGGACAGTGAGGGCAACTTTGGCCTTGGACCACTGGAATACCCAACCACCACTTAAGTGCTACTTGAAACTCAGCAGGCTCCAAGTGGAGGTTGAGCCGTGGGGAGGGAGTTACTGACAGCCAGGCAGAGGCATGAGGGAAGAAATGGACAAAAGACGAGCCCTGTCAGTCACAGATGCATTATGAAAAAGATTATTGAACTGTTGGTCTTCTATCTTAGAAGACAGAACCTTCTGTGAAAGAGGAGAATCGCCTACAGACTCATGGGTGATGGAATCCTGGGGGTCCACTAGACTGTTGTAAAGGTGCAATGACGAGGATATATACCTACCGGATGATGGAGAAAGGCCTGAGGACAAAAATGATGCTATGTTATTGTAGGCTACAGAAGAATGGAAACTTAAGCTCCGAAGCCCTAAACCCCCCCTTTTCAAGCTAAGTTGTGCCTGTTGCCAGGTGGCAGCAGAAGCATCCACTGCGGTACATTCGGAAAAGCATTGTTGCACACAATCATCAAACATAGGAGAGGTGGAGTGTTCCTAGCTAAGTGAACTAGTCTGCAAAAGCTTCCCACATTGCCTGAGAAGAAGTAGAGCCACCTGGGGGTCGATAGAGCCCACAGCTTCTAACTCCTTAAGCAACTTGGAAGCCTCCGACTGTTTCTGTGCTACAAACTTTGCGCAGAACACTAAATCACCTATGGGAGCCCCCAGGATCTCAAAGTGTGGCACATTCAATCGCCTCATGCATCTCCTCTGGGAAAGAACTTAGATCCCTCGAACTGAACAACTCACATTTGGCAATGTTGATATTGAGGCCAAGTGGTGGTCCGCTTTCTTGGATGATGATGGGAGCAGCTCTGGGATGTGAAGGGCACACGCATTAAGGACGGCCTGCCTTGATACCTGATTAAATGCATTGTGCAAATCGATCTTCAATACTGCAAAATCAACCTCGTGCCAGTGTTTGTCCACACAGCTTCTGAGGCCATGAATAATCTTTTCTGCACCCCCTTGACAAGCTACCCCAAGTTGAAAAGGAGCGAGGAAGTCATGGGCCTTTGCCTTAGTCATGGAGCATAGGCATTTCCCAGCCAGACGCCGAATAGCCTCTCCAACTGCAATAGGCCGGATGTCAGGGGGGCAGTTGTGTTTGTTCTTTTCCAGCGCCACCAAGTTGCCCCCTGCAAGGAACCTAGCCACTTGTACCGGAACCTTGCCAGAGATAAGCAAATTAACCACCTCCCTAAGTACAGCACAGATCGGGAACTGAAGAGGAACCTCTGCTGCTTCTATCAGATGCTGTATGCGGAGACCTGAAGGGCCAAACCCTGTATCCTTTGGAAAGGAGTCAATACGGCCATGATGTTGAAGTCTGGTGGAAGGTGAGGGGCAGCTAAGAGAGGTGCTGTGGGAGGAGTAGGTGGAGTTCCGTTGGGATGTTTTGAGACCAATAGATTCCATGTGGTGTTGTTGTCAGGGGCCAGGCCCGAAGAAGTTAGAGTCTGACAGGCCTTAGATAAGAGTCCCTCCCTAGCAAGAGAAACTGCTGTCTGGACACTGAAGATTTGTGGTTAGAGGTAAGATGCATGGGGCCAGGGGAATGATGATTGGATGCTCTATTCCATAGTGCACTAAACTCACCTTTGGACCGTTGGGCGCATAGACGACTGATAGGCACAGGCTTGTGATGTCTGCCTGCACGCTTTGGAGCAAGAAGAACACATTTAGGCAGCATTAACAGCTTCAGCCCAGCATCCTCAGAGTTATCATGCACAGCAGACCTCAAGGCAGAAGACAAAACAAGAGCAAATGCAAGTCTGTCCTTCAAAGGGATGTGCCGAACTGTGCGGCCTGGTAGTTTACACACAGATTCAAATGTGGGTAGGGGGGAAGGAGAAGGATCGGCTACTTGGACACTGAGAAGGGACAGATTAGGAGGTGCAGCCGTGGCATGTGTGCATTAGCGAAGATGAGAAGAATGGCGTGAATTAGCCACCAACTGCTGACAATTGGGACAAACGAAAAGATCTTGTTCTTGAAGCCAAGAGCCTGGTATTTATGTACGTAATATTTAGTAATAATAATAATAATAATAATATGTGCAGAACTGGGGTGGGTCTCCATTCCAGCTGGGGTAGAGACGTACGGGTGCTGGGGTATGGAGACTAAATGGGCATTGTCACAGCTGGCCTCTCGATTAGCTATGAGGCTCAATAGCCCAAAGTCAACAACAACAGCATCCCTCTATGGACGACTAAGCATAACCCTTGTCCGAGCCAATGTCAGGGCACTGTTGTCCAAAGCCATTTCTCTGGATGGTTTTTAAAGCAGAACAATACATGTAGACTTAGTTAGTGGTGTTCTGATGTGCTATAATGTTATGTGTATGTATTAACAATAATAATAATAATATTGTACATGTATTTATTCCATTTGTGTAACTCTTTTAATAAAATTATTCTTTTATTTACAATTAAAATAAAATAAAATAAAATAATAATAATAACTTGGATCCCCCTGTTTTCCAGGTGGCCATCAAATGGTGGCTTGGACTTGACACCTCAGAGGGCTCCCAATGTGCACTGTGCCCAGGTAGTACACTTGATCACCTTGGCCACCATGCAGTTACCTGCAAGTATGGTGGAGATGTGGTCTCTCGCCATAATAGGATTAGGGACATCCTGGTAGAAACCTGTCGTCGGGCGCACATAGGGGTTAAGGTAGAAGTTGGCGATAATCTTAGCAGAGACCACAGCAAGACCCGTCCAGCTGACATCTTACTTCCCAACTGGTTCTTGGGCAGAACTGCAGCATTAGATGTGAGCATCACCTCACCGCTTAATCCTGTCACTTTGTTGGAAGCAGGAGTGTCGGCCACCGCTGCAGCCCAGGCCACCGAGGCTAGGAAGCACCAAGCCAATGACCCTAAATGTTCTGAACTAGGTTGGGTATGTGTCCCTATGGTAGTGGAAACCTATGGGGCTTGGGGAAAGGAAGCCACAGCCATCATCTCTTCTGTAGCCTCCAGACTTGCCACCTCCACATGCCGGCCAAAGTCCACCATACTCCACGAGATCTATGGTCGGCTGAATCTCAACCTTGTGTGTGCCAATGCCACAGCTATCCTTTCTAGGATAGCTGAACCTTTTATTATCTGGTGCATATATATATTGAAATAAGGATGTAAATAATAATGTGCATTTATTTCTATTCTTGTATCTTGTATCCCAGTAATAATTCAAAATAAAATAGTAACAAGGTCTACCCTTTCCAGGCCCATATCAACCACCCTCGACATCTAGGCAAGCATTTTCTGATCTTCCACGTCAATGTGCATCCCCTGAACCCGTAGTCCAGTCACGACCCTCGAATGCTTCATCCCCACTATCTGGGTGTCTCCCAGAGCCTCATCTAGTCAGCACTCACAGGAAGCAGTGTATAGTTGATGGATGCCAGGAGTTCATTGCACCAACTATGTGGCGAAGTCACATGAACCTCCACGCTAAAGGGGTTTTTCCTGGTGAAGTACCTACCTGGTGGTTACAGGAGCAGAACCTTACTGTCTGCACAAACTGTTTCTGCCTTGTAGCAGTGTCCCGTTTTACATCTCATTTGGATAAGTGCTCCACGATTGTTGTTTCAGGTTGTCGTAGTTTCCCTCATAGCTCCCTAGGTGTCTCATGTCCTTCCGAAAATCCTCTCCCTGCACTTCCTTCATGGGAGGAGGTATGTGAACTACAATGTCCAACAATCCGCTACATTCCACACAAGGCCAGGCCGGCAGTTGCATGTGTCCTGTCTGATGTCCTGAGGTCAATCTGCTTTGAGAACTCAGAGGAGGCATGGTTGAAACTTTTTATGCTCCCCAAATGTGTGCTGCGAGCTTCTAAGCGGGGTGGGCGCCACTGCAAGCATCCATCAATAGAGCAGCTATGCGGCTTGTGGTCTCAAGGGGACATTGGCGGCATATGGAATAGAATTAAAAGGCGTCCTGTCATCCCTCCTCACAAACAAAATTCTCCAATAGACGTATCCAAAAAGAAGATCTCTTCAGCTATAGGTCTGGGTAGAGAGGGGTTATTAGGGAAAGCTTGTCAGGCCTTGGTTTCTCCAGGCATAGCTCCTAATACCCAAGAGGTTTGGAATTCACTTCAACAGAAACACCCTAAGGGAGCTCAGCCTTCTCTACCTACATCTTCCAGTCCTCCTGTCACTCATGTGTTGCCACAGGACTTTAACATCTTATCAGTTCTTCATTCATTTCCCAAAGGTACAGCATGTGGGCCATCAGGGCTTCGCATTCAGCATCTACTTGATTCTGCTCAAATCCATCTTTCAGTTCCTCTCTGCTCCTCTTTGCGTGGTGTAGTAGACATCCTGGCCAGTGGCAGAGCTCCAATTTCAGTATCAAAGTTTCTGGCTGGTGGATCTCTCACTGCATTGGTGAAGAACAAGGAGGGTCGCCCATTGGATATTCGCCCTATTGCAGTTGGAGAGGCCTTGAGACGCTTAACAGGGAAGTGTCATTGTATCATCACTAAGCCCAAAGCCACCGATTTCTTTGCTCCTTTGCAATACGGAGTCGCATGCACAGCTGGGGCAGAAAAGGTCATTCATGGGGTTAGGAGCTGCATCAAGGAGCATTGGATAGATGATAATTTTACTGTCTGTAAGGTGGATATGTCCAATGCATTTAACTGTGTGTCTCGTCAGGCTCTCCTGGAGGAATGTGCAGTCCATTTCCCAGAACTTCTTCCCTGGGTAGGATGGTGCTATGGCTCACAACCAACTTTATGGCACCCACTTGGACAGTTGAGTTCGGAGGATGGTGTCCAGCAAGGGGATCCGCTGGGTCCACTTCTCTTTTCCTTAGTTCTACACAAGGTTGTGTCATATATCGCACAGGACAGGGAGTGTCTGCCTCTACTTTTTAACGGTTGGTACCTGGATGATGGGGTTTTGTTGGGGCACTCACAAGCGGTTAATCGGGCTTTGACTCTCATTCAAAAGATGGGTCCATCTTTGGGTCTTTTCGTCAATGTATCTAAATGTGAGTTGTTTGGATGTGGAGACCTGTCTTCTTTTCCTCCTGAGATGAAGGTGTCACGAGTACCCAACCTTGTGATTCTGGGTGCTCCAATTGGGGATCTCATTTTTTGTGCTAAGTTCGTGGCGCAAAAACGAGCTGATGCAGCAGTACTATTATCCCAGTTGGCAGAAGTAGGAGCGGAGGATCCTCAGGTAGCTTTCCTTCTGTTACGGCAGTGTGCGGCATTCTGCAAGTTAGTCCATTTGGCTCGCTCCGCACCTCCTTCACACATTGCAGAGGGCTTGGCGCTGTTTGACAAGGACGTACGCCAATGCTTTGCTGAATGCACAGCTGTAGATGCTGCTGATGTGGAGTGGATGCAAGCACAGCTTAGCCTTAGTAGGGGTGGGCTTGGCCTCCGTAGCTTGTCATCCCATTGTGTTGCAGCATACCTTGCCTCCATCAGCAGTTCTGGCTGTGACAAGTGGAATCTTTTAGTGGAGCCAATCGAACTCTTTAATGGGTTAGTACCAGCGGAGGATGCAATAACTCTGGAAACATTAGCCACCTCTAACATGCGCCAGCACTCCCTGTCCGGAAAAATTGAAGACCAGCAGTTTCGGCATCTGTTTCACATCTCTTCTCCTGCCAATAGAGCTCGCTTGCTATCAATTTCATCTCGTCATGCTGCTTCGTGGCTTACTGTTGTCCCCTCCCCAGGCCTTAACTTGCATCTGGAGCCAAATGAATTCCAGATTGCTGTGAAGTGGTGGTTAGGAATGGATGTTTCGTTTGGTTCTTGCTGTCCTCACTGCCCTGACCACAGGCTGGACCCGCTTGGTCACCATGCACTGACGTGCAAACACGGGGGGGATGTAGTCTTACGTCACAACAGCCTACGGGATGTTTTTGTGGAGTTTTGCCACAGAGCCTGTCTAGGTGGTCAGGTAGAAGTGGGAAGTGGTCAAGGTCATGACAGGCTTAACTCTCGTCCTGCAGATGTTTTGGTTAAAAACTGGCACCTTGGCAAACCTGCTGCATTTGACCTCACCATCACTTCTCCGCTTAATCCAACCACTTTGACGGAAGCGGGAGTGAAGTGTGGGTCATCTGCTCAGGTTGCCGAGGTTAGGAAGCATGCTGCTAATGATGGGAAATGTAAGGAGCTGGGGTGGGTATGTATTCCACTAGCTGTGGAGTCGTATGGATGCTGGGGCATGGAAGCCCAGGAATCTTTTAAACGTCTGGCGGCTCGTCTAGCGATCCAAATGGGATGCAGCAGATCGCAGGCTACTACCACATTGTACCAGAGGCTGAGCCTTTCCCTCGTGAGAGCTAATGCAAGAGCATTGCTCTCCCGTGCAAGGGTTTATTTGGAGGAGGGGGGTTGAGGTGTGAGTGTGGATTTATAGTTATAGGTGACTTTACTATAATTAAGGTGCATTTATTTAGACCAGTATATGTGTTGATTGTGTATTATTATAGTACATGTAATAATAATAATAATAGTGCATTTATTCTCATTAGTGTATTCTTGTATCCTGTATATTATTATTATTATTATTATTATTAAAAATAAATAAATAATAATAATAATAAAATAATCATAATAATGCTCATTTTTGCAAACAAAATGCATACACCACAAATCCATATCCTTATTAAATATATGCATAATGAAGATTTCCCTATTAATTTGCTTTCAAGAGCTGATCCTGTTCTAGAGCTTGTATAATGTCGTCATCATCGTCAAATCGGTCTTGCTTTGGTGGGCACTTGCAGATCACACATATTAAGTAATGAAATACATGATATGAAAGAATTAAAATAAAGCACAGTAGTGAGCTGCCAATACCAATCAAAACCACAATGTACTTGCTGAACTCATCATTTTCCCCGTAAAACAGCAGTAGCGTCGCCATTATTGTCATATTGATGTGAAAAAAGCTTTCAAGCACGCTCAACATCCAATTCTTGTAAACTGCTATTCCCGCAATTAGGATTATGGACACGTGTAACACAATGATAACAAGTAGAATCACATCCGGATTATTACTGTAATACGTTGTTATGATGCAGAGGATGAATCTCAAAAAGTAAAGTTGCTCCTGTCCAGTATCGGAATTGATCTTTGTAAGGTGCTTGATAGTTATCGAGGAATGGTTTCAATTTGTTCACCGGCCCATAATAGATATTTCATGTGAGAAAACCTCTGCAGCCATGGTGAAAACAGGAGTATTGCAGTGTCACGGACCAGCAGGGATTACTACGCGCTTGCGTCTCCTTATAGTCCTTAGTGCCGCGATCACCACCAGCGTCTAGCTACGTCAGCTTCCTAACAACAACTTTTAATCACAAAAAGAGTCCCCCCCCTGACCGTACCCCCTCACAATATATATCGCAACAGTAGAACATTCCAGAACATTCCAGAACCTTCCCCGCCCGCCCTCTATCTATTGCACCACAATGTGTCCGTACGGCTCCCGCGGCGGCCCCAGTTCAGAGATCACGTCACCTCTGTCTAGAGGGTCGGGTTCCCGGACCCTCACATGCAGTATATGGGAAAATACTACATAGCAACAACAAGAGTGCAAAAACTGCCAGTGCAAGGTGCCTTCCACTAAATATTCCATATTTCCATCATGCACCATGTGCAGACACTATCTTGACTGTAAATAGAGCAGCTACACTCATCCTGATTAGCTTGGAAAAAGACATGTAGATGAGTGTCGCCAAAACTGGCACTGAATTGGATCTGCAGAGCTTAGATATTGTGTGAGAGCAATGTGCACCAATAATAGTGGTGCCAATTAGAATGAAAATGAACAAAGGATAAGCCAACTGTAGCCATGTGTAATAATAGATATCCATGCCTTCATATAAACACGATACAATGCCAAAATCAAAATTAAGCCACGCAGCAAATGTGAAGAGAACTTGTTCGTATCTGTTGAAAACGTTTCTATTGAAAAATATAAAGTAGCTCTGATTAATGACAAAATTGTACCAAAGAAGACAATTCATTGTTCCTGTGAATACTGTTAAATTGAGTACATAAATGAAGGCTGTGAATACCAAACCCATTGCTGCAAATGCTATTGACAAGCTGGATGACAGCAGATACATGCAACCTCCAAGAAGTGCAGCTGTATTGTTGCTGCATTGTAATTTGCTGGATATAAAATCGGTACTTGACTGAATCTGATAGACTGCTCCACCAACATCAGCATTATTTGTAAGGAATTGTACACTTGAATTAATAAAGCTAACCACTGATTGGTTCTAGTATAGAGTATCAATCTGCAAGTTACCTCAATTGGGCGACATGGGCTTCAAACGTGATATCCTTTTCATTGCTCACATAAAAAATCATTTAGCCGCTACTTAAGTTGAGCTTCAGTATGATAGCAAACGCACCCCTCCCAGCCAAACGAATGAAAAGATACGAGCTTACCAAGTTGTTAATTATCAGTCGCATGAAAAATTAATTATTCCGTGCGTTAATAATCGTATAACATGTAAGACACAGTTAGAGTTTAGCTACATGGATAGGTGAAATTCAACTTTTAGAGTTTGCATTATACGTTCATAAAAGCTTCCGATCTCCTAGCTTTCCCTCTCGGTAAAGAGAACTAAGAGTTAATATTAGTATTAGTACATGCCAAAGTGCGTACAGTTACATGCATGTACATGTAACAGTCAATATGAATATCACGTGCTTGTAAAGTATTAAATGTCAATGCTGAAATCGGCCAGTTCAGTTGTAACTTCAGTATTTGTACTACGGCATTGGAGGAAATCTAAGATCGTTCAGAGAAATGTTTCATTGCAGTTCAAGTTGTTCAACAGCCGCGTTCCTCGTCCTCGTGATTTGGTGTAGCCCAACCGACGGCGGAACATCGACAGATGTTGGCTTCGGCATTCTCTACATGCTGGATGACACACAGGACGTGTGGTTGGAGGGAAATGCTAACACAATAAACGTGAACCCTAGTCTGCTGTTAGTTGGAGCGGCTTCTGATGTACCCAAAAAGAGATTTCTCGTGCAATTTGAATCGATACCTACAAGTTGCACCAGTATCAAATGGGCCCATTTGTATGTGTACTTCGCCTATTCTGGTCGCCAGAGTGGGCTCACTCCTAAGCAAGCTCCTGACCTGAGCCGTACGCTGCAGGTTCACCAGGTACTTGTGCCGTGGAGCGAGAGTCAGGCGACGAGCGTCTACAGACAGACGTCACCGGTTCTACTTCCCTGGTCGCAACCTTACCTCGCACTGGATGGTACGGATGCAGTCTGGTACCCTCAGGATAGCTTCACAATGTCGCAGCAGCCTTCGTCCTATATACGCTTTGATGTTACCGATGCCTCTCGTAACCGGTTGAAAGGAGATCCAAATAATGGACTTCTGGTGTGGGCGACAAACGAAGACGATCGAGGAACTGACCTGGTCTTCTACAGTAAGTGATAGATGATGTTAGGGACAAATCATGTATGCTGATTCCTGCACCATAGTATGCTTGATTTCTGTATGATGTAATATTTATAAGATATATAGATAACGTGTAGCTGTAGGCTTGTAAGTACAGCACAAGACCTGTCCCTTGTAATGATGAGACAGAGGATAAGTTACCATAATTGCAGTTTAAACCCAAACTGAAGAGACACGAAGATATGAGCAAACTATTGCTTGTGCCACCACCATTATCAATATACTGTAATAGGACATTTCCACCCATATACTGAACCTGACATGTTCCATTGCTCCTATACTCTATTATTGGATTGCAAGATTGATCACTTACAAGCTTTCTTTGCAAACTTCCTTTTACGTACTGATTATTTCCGATGAATGATGATCTTGTAATCTGTGAATTTCCAATCACATTAAGTCCCAATAAGCCGTAGCCTGTGCTATTTTGAACTGATACTCCATCCATGATTAGAGAATTGATATTGTTCATGTACATGGCGGCAGGACCGTTAAGACCACAATTAAGAATTGTGAGATTGGCAATGGTTAGGTCAGTCATGTTAGAGAAACTAAAATACAGTGACATTGTGTATGTAGATGTGTTGCAAACAATGATACTTGATGATGAGCTGTATGTTATGCTGCTGTCCATACTGTATGAATCAAATCCATACTGTTGCACATTGTAATCAATACTATGCTCAGTGAAGTCACCAACTCCAACGAATTCAAAGTTATTTAATCCATTAATGTTTTTAATATTTTGACTTATGATATGTTCTCCTGGCAGAAAGACAAATGTAGTATCATCGGATGTAAAATACTGAGCAAAATCTTCCAGGTATGTATCGAAATCGTAGCATATTATTGATACATTGGAGCAGTTTCCATTTGGTGATACATAGTATATGTCAGCACTGCTCAAAGATGCTCCATACCAAAGCAAAATCAAGGTAAATACTTGGTAGAGCATGAAATTCATGTCACAGCTACAGATTGGAAGAGGAATAGATATACTAAAACTTGTCTTTTTTAATCAACTGGCACATAATCTTTGTAGCAAGTGACAAATAAATGAAATTGAAAGCAAGATAACTATACCTTTATCCTCAGTTCAAACATATCTATTTTATACTGTATCCATACAGTGTTGCATACATTTCCTGGTTGAATTATTACTTGTGGTAAGTTGGAAAACAACATAATTTTGTATGCATATTCAGACACTCATACATATGCATCAGATGTAATTATATGCTAGTAATTTCAGTATACTAATCAAAAAATAACAATCATAGTTATAAAATGGGATCATTTGGGACCTAATGCATGTTTTTTTCAAGATTTCAAATTTCTTGATATTATTTATTAATGTATATTTCAAGGCAAGCGTTACATTTCTATTCTATTGCGTGTACTGGAAAATGTATAATGTCCCTAACATAACCACATGCATAAACGTAATGGAATTGAATTATTGACAATCATTTTGCCCATTTTATTTCAATTTGATGATGTTTTAAAGATCATTTGCCATTTTTATTGTTGTAATATTTGGGAACTTTTCTGAAAAAAGAGACCAATTGTGTAACTATTGCATTGTAAGTGACAAACCATAGGATGGTTAGTTAACCATAAATCAGACATGTTTAAAGCATCCATTTTTGACGTGCATGATAATACAATGATGTTAAATGTAAAATAACCACAAGGTTTGCCTGAATTAAAAATTAAAAAACTCAATTCCCTAGATGATAGGGTAACTCCAAGGTCTCGGATTGTAGTCATCATTTCAAGCTCATAGCTCTGAAGAAAGTAATGAGAATCAAGTTGGATATGATATTGAATTACTTTTATTGTATGCAATTCCTAATTGCCAAATGTCACTCTGGTTGCAATACCCCACTATTGCTGTGCAGTCCATACATGAGTATAACTAAAATCACCGAAATGCAGAAGGTATTTAACAGGATGAAGAGTGGTATCAAAAAGATTGTTATGTATAACACAAAAAGAAACGAGCCAAGAACAGACACCTGAGGTACTCCAGGTATAAATGGTAGTGGTCAGGAAATAGCTTCATTAACGCCCAACCTTTGAGATTGATCAGATAGAAATGAGGTAATCAGCCATAGAAGTATACCTTATATAAGGAGCTTTATGAGTACTTTGGGGTAGACACAGATTCAAAGATTTGGACAGTTTAAGTGCACAGCATCTACTCTTTTTCATAACCAGTAGCAGAGATGGTGAAAGAATAAGATTAGCTGAGCCATATTGGGAGAAAGCCAAACTATGTTAAAGTAAAGAAGGTTTTTAAGATGGGTAATTATTGCAGAGCATATAAACAATTGATGGAAAGATCAGGTGTATTATTTTCAGGGTCAAAGGCTGGGCCTTTTCTTTAATGAACTGGAATGAGATGGGCTATTACCAGTCTCCATTTACAGATTAAGTAATATGGATAAAGGTAGACACAGGACTCCAGCAAAGTTTTTATATTATTATATGCCATTTTGTGAGCCATTTTCTGCATTGCACTCTCAACATTGACAACTGTAGTTAATCGCTACCATTTATACCTCACAACTATACTCATTTACAAGAGGTTGCTTGCTACAATGAGGTTTATGAGCATCTTGACTGTTCCTCTTTGCTGAGCAGCTTACTGTCATAACAACTTTCTCTCCCCTCCATGCTCTTGCTATGGCTGTGGTTGCTGGCATCAGTATCCAGCATAGAGCACTCCCGGTATGCCAGGATTGGAGCAGTAGTTCATAGTCATTTTAAAATTTGAAATGCTCAGTCCCGCTGCTGAAAATGTTGTCCTTTCCCATCAACTTGTGCTGTAGTCTGGCAAGCTCTGATAAGTTTTGAATGGAAGGGATAATAATAGGCAAGACTCAAGAATGCCTCTAGTTGAGATACAAAGCTGGGGCGGGCCTATTGGAAACCGTGTCTGCCTTCGAGCAATCCAGAACTGTACCATTCTCTGAGACTGTCCAATGTAGAGCACCTCTTTCTGTTGCATCAACTTCAGTCCAACAAGTTGCATTCGTTCCAAAACAATGCAAGTTTTTAGTGTGGTTTTTATATTATCTTTCCATGATAATCACATCATCGAAATGTTCTAGCTATAGGCATAATGACCACTGTAGATTGGCTAGCACAAATTTTGGAAGGTTGCGACTGGGCATATACACTGTATAGTGCATCCGACTCGATACCCTGTTGATCGATGTTTTGAACTCGAGCCATGTACCTTGTACAGTCTAAACCGTTTCTTGTCAACAAAGGGTAATAAAAGTTTACCTGAATTAATTACTTAGACGTGGGTGTAGATAAATAATATTGGCTTCGCCATTTCTTAGGTGGCAAATTTGCCAATACAGCCTGGTATTAGATGAAGTAAGCAATATACGTAATTACTTTGACATTCCTAACACGCCCACACAATACTGGGACACAGTCGCCCTGCGTTACGCTTTGTTTTCGCCCTCTTTCTACTTCCCGAAGTGTATTGATCACGTACAAACGTTTTGTGTTTGAGACACCCGAGGTTACGTGTAGTTGCATTTATGAACTATATCAAAGCTTGTCCTTCAAAGTCATTAGGTCTTTCCGCCGCTAAGAATGTACGTACACAGCGTATATATAGCCAAATTAAAAATCCACCCTATTTTACACGCGAGACTAAAGGCCTTATTATCCTACACCTGTAGGATCGACATATGAATACAATGAAAAAACTCACAGAAGGACGCGCGCCATAGGCCCGAGTGTTTTAGTTAGCAAAAACCAGACTTGAATTGCACCCCGCTGAAAGTATTGACAAAATAAGCGTATACATATACATATACATGTACATGTACCATCAATGCGTTGCATGCAGACAGGCCGCGCAGACTGACTTGTGAAAGAGGACATTATGTAATGCTGCAGGACTGCAGGCTTAGAACAACATATCAATCCGATTCAGAAGTTAAATTTTGTTCAGTTTACATGACAAGCTTGACACACACGTACCTTTTTGATGACGCTGATCTGGACACGCACATCCGATAAAAACGTACTGAACTCGAGGGCTTTATATACCATGTCGCAATGAAATTCATGATTGACAGGTCATGTTCTTAAGTTCATAATACCAAAGTGCAATAATGGGACCTATTTCATTGAGACAAGTCTCTTCTTGGACTGAATACCAGCCGGACGCAATATTACTTCAATGCCATTTTCATGTATTAATATACAATCTCCGAAGAGGCAGCTGTAACTACCACTGAAAAATGCTTGTCTGAACTTGCCTATCTGGATATGGCTAAGGATAGAAATGAGGCGAGTTGTTACAGCGTCCTTTTTTGGTTAAGGAGATGGGGCGCGTGTGTGACACAATTGCGATTTTTATCAAGAATGCAGAGTGTGAATAATTTGTCGAAGTACAGTATCGGTCGAAATAAACATTACATTTCGTCTTCGTATTACATGTACTATTAATGGTGCAACGAAAATACGACTCTCCTTTTTCGGGTCGCATCTTTTGAATGGATAACTATTTTGTGCATCTGAAGTCATTTGTTTTTTGTTTTCTTCTGTTCTTTCGTTTATTTTTAGCGTGCATGCATGTACATGTACGTGGTATACATCTCTAACAATTGACAAACGTGTGCGATGCGCGTATTTGTAGTATAGTTTCTCAGCGCTCGAGACACGCCGCGGCGTCGGTTATCCATGTATACGGTACGGTCACAACGTAAACACCAGCATCAAACCACATCAACCTTTGATATTATGTGCTATTGGCGATGCATGCCTGGCCTGGCCCTCTATTGGGGAGGTACACAAATTAATGATATACAGTATACATACATACATGGATAGTGGACCTTGTGTACACTCGCCACTCTCTACTGCACACTTGCATACACGCCAACGAGGGCAAACAGGAAGGAGGGGGAGGGGGGGGGGTTGGTGTCCGTTATTGCACCCATCAATGCTGAGCACACTATGTGTACTCGTGTACTCACTTAGGTACACACATCCACACATCGCTGCCTGTAGTTACACACCACATGACTTTGACAGCACGAGTGTATAAACACTGTAGTGAGGCCCACTCATGACACACCTCCACCATTACATTGGAGTGCACACACACCATCCTCAGCCATAGCTTTCAGGTGGCAGGTAACAAACTCTTCCCATAACGTGTACTTGATTAATCGGATCCTACTATATTTTCATTAGGCCCCGTTTCAGAATGCCATAACAGGCACGCGGATGTAGGGAGAATTTGTTGGCCGATGCAAATTGTGAAGTATATCTAGGAGGGCGTATGAGGGTCCTCCTCACCACCGCATCAAAGGAAGGGCGCTGCAAGCTCCCTCTAATGGTTGAATGTTGTAATTTTAACTCTAAGAATATTAGATGTCTGACAGTTTGAAACGATCAACGTATAATAACGTCGCCGCCCAAAGCGAGTGTGAATAACTATACTCTTGTATTTAATAGCTTCCTTTTCAGCCAAACAACAACATTTACATATATTGTCCGATAAAGAAGTAAAACTTAGTTGCTTAACAGTGGGTAATTGTCGGTTCAAATACAACAGTGCATTATTTGTAATGAATGGTTAATTAGAATCAAATATAACTAACTCTTTATCAAGTGCCAAGAAATCAAATGGTGACTATTAATAACTCAGCAATGAAATTAGGGATTACAGTTTTACTGATCAAGGTACTAAAAGTGTTATTATTAGGAACCATAACTTGAATATTGGTGATCACATTATCTTAAATGAATTATTTGTGTCTATTAATCATTAAGTGACTGAAACTTAATAACTATTAACAGATAGGATAATCGAATAGATTGATTTTGTTGTTTTTTCTATTAAATGTTCAATTAAGTAATTAATTGAAGTCCAAGATTGTTCTGGAGAGAATTGCCCTGTCATTCGCCCTAACAAGAGTCAGACTCAGCCTTCCATATAGGGCTGCAGTGGCTGACTTTGGACAATTTTGTCTTGTGGCCAATCGAGACGCAAGCTGGGAAAACGCCCACTTAGCCTCGGTACCCCAACACCCATAAGTCTCTACTGCAAATGGGATGGATACCCAACCAAGTTCTGCACATTTGGCATCGTTGGCTCCATGCTTCCTTTCTTCCACTACACGTGACGGTGAAATCGGTTATTATTAATTCATTTATTATGATCAGTTACATTGCACTAACATTGTTCACATCAACACACACTAATACTAAATCGTCTTTGCAGGGTAGACACCTACCCAGAATGGCTCTGGCAATGGCTTGAACCAGTGTGAAATTGAGCGATTAGTGCTATATACTATGTATAATACACACTATAACGCATCTTATATTTGTATACCCTTTTCAGTCGGTCTGCACACCATATTTTTCTCCAGAGCCTTTGGCAGCATCAGTCTGGGACTGGTGCTTCACCTTATCCCTCACAACGACATCTTCTTTCTTCACCTCCTCTCGCACCTGCTTCATGCTGATTACATGCAGAAATGCAGGGCAAGATGAGTGGAAAATCACAAACATCCCAAATTTGCAAATGTTAGATCAAATCACAGTTGTTCTTTTTTAATTACGAGGATTCAATCGATCTGTCATTCTGTTTTGCTATCCCAATCTCATCCCCTACCCGCAGACAACCAAATACAACCTGGAACTTTGGTATAACAAAGTGAGTGTGTTCCTATCAGTTTCAATTCATCCCACACCACCACACCCACACACCCACAAACAAGTCTACCCACTCACAGCAACATATAACCCCACACCCACCCACATGCACATATAAACACACACATCACCCCACCAACAAACATATGAATGTACCAGTTACACCAAAACACACGCACGCACGCACGCACGCACGCACGCACGCACGCACGCACGCACGCACGCACGCACGCACGCACGCACGCACGCACGCACGCACGCACGCACGCACGCACGCACATACACACAAACACACGCACGCACATACACACAAAACACACACACACACACACATACACAGATACAAACTGTAAAGAGCAAAGATTATCGGAAGTTTCGTTAGAAACTTCCATATAGGATTTGACCCCGGCTATGAATATAATTAAAAATACGCGACCCATCTGTAACAAGACTCCCGATGATCGGATCGTTTAGCTTGTTTTAGCAATCGATCTATAAGTAAAAAAAATGAGCAGTTTCGTTTTTGTTTCATGTGTAGAACCGCGTGGTTGTAGAGAACAAAAGGGTACTGTCCGTCCTCGTACCCAGTCCTGGAACAATGGGCGGGTCTCCTTCTTCTTCTTCTTCTTGGCGATGCACAACTCGGGATAGGAACACTTTTAAACGATGTAATTTTCACCAATAGCTTCAGAATTGGCTGGAAGAGGTCCTTTATGGATCAAATATATATTGGTAAACAATCGACTATACGACTATACGGCTTATGTAAGACGTATATCTAATTATACGTCTTATATAAGACGTATAATTAGATATCTAAAAAATAAATGCACGGTACAGTCATAGATTATATACGAAGGGATTGGAAACGGATCACGTGGGCAATACATTGCTATAGGCCGATCCGCGGGCCGTCATCGTTGGAATGGATGACACCTTTAATTAGGTGACAACGGGCGCATTTGCGTTGTTCTGCCTCTTATTGTCCTCATGCACTGTGTAATAGTGACTACTTTCTGTTCCAACAAGGGGTACGTTTTGAGTTATAGTGGTTCCGGGGCTGTCTGACATCATTTTTACGAGGATTATAGCGTAATCTGCGACAAGCTTGGTTGTGGGCATTTTTTAATCACCGCGTTAGAGATAAAAATCCGTTTTAAGTTGATTCAGAAGCAACTAAATGAGCTTCACAAACGACGATAGGTTAAATCCATTGTGTTCGTTGCGCCAGCGTACAAGACGCGAAAAAGCACGTTTTGATAGGGTGGTGGTTGTGGGCATTTAGCGGTCCTAGCTGTTGTTGTTGGTGGGTTTGTATTACTTTTCCCTAAAGAGAACTAAATTTCCAACAAACGACTGTGACAGACCAAGTGAACTGACTCGAAACGCATTATCTGTGCGTTGACGAAGACACGTGTTCGTAGGCGCCATTGCAGGGGGCGGGTGCAACTTGAACGGGCGATGTATCTGACTCGCTTTAAAAATTTTTGAAATAGATGTCAGAGCACCGTCCACTAAGACTGAGCAGCACCAAACGTTATGAGAGGAACAAGCCCAAACAGCATTCAGAACCTTTGGTAGTGTCTGTAAGTTTGGAGCTATGGAGAAGCACCTTGGAGCTCTATGGAGAAGCACCTTGGCTCCCACTACTGAAGCTCTGCAATCCAGATTTCAACAGCTTCAAAACTTCAACGATTGCATCAAGCAGTAATTCCTTTGAATCTATATGTGGCGGGAGCACAAGGGCTTACGGCACTTATGTTTTTTTCACGCACGCTGCCATTTCATACTAACTATTTTAATAAATAGATCTTCCGGTCCAACGATGATGGAACCTGCTTAACAACCCCGTTTCTAATCCCTTCGTATATCATCTATGGTACAGTGTATGTATAAAGCGAACAACGAAAAACTCTTCGGTGATTCAATCGTCGTTTTGGTGTGAAACCTGTGAAGTTGTTTTCCTCAAAATGCCTTCACGTCAGAAAAAGAAACGAGCGAAACGACGTGCGAAATACCTTGAAGTTCGAGACGATGTTTTAGAATCGGCACGGGCATCCTACAAAGCAGACCAAGAAAAGAAACGGACCACTGAACGCGAGCGGTATCAAGCAGACCCAGGAAAGAAACGGTCATCAGCTAAACGCGAAAGCTATCAAGCAGAGCCAGAAAAGAAACAGACCGCTGAACGCGAGCGCTATCAAGCAGACCCAGAAAATAAACAGACCGCTGAACGCGAACGTTATAAAACAGACCCGGAAAAGAAACGGTCCGCTAAAGGAAACGTTATTGGGAGAGTCCTGAATGTGCTCGCTTGGCGAAGAGAGTGCGGTACGGGAAGGCTAAGCGTAGTACCGTGCAAAACCAACGAGGCCATCGAAAAAGTACTACCGACAAAGTTATTCAAAGGTATGTAAATGTAGTAACCTTCTCTTACCTTAGATATTAAGCTTAGTTTGCATATGACATTAGCTGAAACGTTGCGTCAGCGTTGCCTTTTGTCAGTGTCGTTATGTAATGTTGGAAGAGACTTTAGTTCCATTCCAGATCTATGAAATGCATGCAGTTATTGTTTGAACCATAGATATTAGACTGGAAGGGATTGGAAACCGCGCACGTGCGCCATACATTTCAATAGAACGTAGCGGGGACACTCCTGGCAGTTGCTAATTGGTTAGTCTGGCACCTCGCCCCTCAAAAGTTTTTGGTCAAGTACGCAAGAGGCAAATAAGAAGAGTAGTAAAAGGTAGCGCACGAACTGTGGATCACAAAGAAGTAAGTATTTTTTTTATACTCCATTCCTAAGAGAAGATATTAGACTTAAAGCGCTCCATGTCTAGAATTAAACTCACCGGTACTACGCCGGAACAAAGCGACGTAAAGGTACGGCGTTACGATAGGCAGATTGAGCACTGTGTTTTACGTACCACAGTATAGTTTTTGTGACATGAATGCGTCGTACTTGATATAAAAAATAAAAAAAACTTACTTTTGACTAGGTGTGATACTCACCGGTATAGCGACCGTAGCTTTGTTGTAAAAATTCTGAAAACTTGACTACCAGATAGCCAGATGAAAGATATGTGCCAACGGATAGTTAGTTTGCCGTCTTTGCGTTTTCTACGACCAAAAAAAAAATCTAAAAGCTAAGCCTTTAATTCGCGCGCAATTTTTGCCCTAGAGATAAAAATAGATGGATTATTATGCTTTATCTCAATGCAGAATGTGACAAGAGTCAGAAGAAGTTCAGACTGACCCAGTGTCGCACAAAGCACTCATCTGGGATGAAACTTTTTGTCAAGATATCTAGGGAAAAGATGTCTGTGTATCAAGCTTCCATAGATATTCGTGGTACCCGCCATTTTATCCGTAAAGGCCTGGGGACTTGAACTGCCAGGACTGTACTTGTTGATTGGTGTTAATTGGTCTGGTTTCCAATCCCTTCCAGTCTAATATCTATGTTTGAACTTTCTAGTGCAATGTGACACAATGTAGCGGTTGCTGATATCATCTGTGCATTGAATCAGAATGGCTTCAGTTTACATAGGATTTCATGGCATGAAATGGGCAACTGTTGCATGTAAGAGTATAACTTTCAAGCCTTGGTGTATATAGTTTAGCACATACATAATGTTGCATGTACGCACTTCCTTTTTCACTGTAGCTACTCTCTGTACGAACCAAAGGATATCGTACTAAGCGAGTATAAGGGTGGCCTCGAAAAGGCTATTCTTAAGAATAGCACTTTACTAGTTCAGTTAAATGATGCCTTTTGCAAGACGCACCCATGGTTAGCACAAAAGGTGTGTACCAGTTCTGCACATGCTCACATCACAGCATATGGAGCACGTCATCATGAGAGACGAAGTAATGGAAATAGAGCGGATTTTAGAAGGCGATGGTGATGGGGAGATGGCGAAGATGATGGCAGTGCTGGACCCCGTCCAGCACCACCTTCCCCACGTCCAGCACCACCTTCCCCACGTCCAACACCACCTTCGCCACATCCAGCACCACCTTCCCCACGTCCAGCACCACCTTTGCCACGTCCAGCACCACCTTCCCCACGTCCAACACCACCTTCGCCACATCCAGCACCACCTTCGCCACATCCAGCACCACCTTTGCCACATCCAGCACCACCTTCGCCACATCCAGCACCACCTTTGCCACGTCCAACACCACCTTCGCCACATCCAGCACCACCTTCACCACATCCAGCACCACCTTCGCCACATCCAGCACCACCTTCGCCACATCCAGCACCACTTTTGCCACATCCAGCACCACCTTCGCCACATCCAGCACCACCTTCGCCACATCCAGCACCACCTTCACCAACATCCAGCACCACCTTCGCCACATCCAGCACCACCTTCGCCACATCCAACACCACCTTTGCCTCATCCAGCACCACCTTCACCACATCCAGCACCACCTTCGCCACATCCAGCACCACCTTCGCCACATCCAGCACCACTTTCGCCACATCCAGCACCACCTTCGCCACATCCAGCACCACCTTCGCCACATCCAGCACCACCTTCACCACATCCAGCACCACCTTCGCCACATCCAGCACCACCTTCGCCACATCCAACACCACCTTTGCCTCATCCAGCACCACCTTCGCCACATCCAGCACCACCTTCGCCACATCCAACACCACCTTCCCCACATCTGGCACCACCTTCCCCACGTCCAGCACCACCTTTGCCACATCCAGCACCACCTTTGCCACATCCAGCACCACCTTCGCCACATCCAACACCACCTTTGCCTCATCCAGCACCACCTTCGCCACATCCAACACCACCTTCCCCACGTCCAGCACCACCTTCGCCACATCCAACACCACCTTCCCCACATCCGGCACCACCTTCCCCACGTCCAGCACCACCTTTGCCACATCCAGCACCACCTTCGCCACATCCAGCACCACCTTCGCCACATCCAACACCACCTTCCCCACGTCCAGCACCACCTTCGCCACATCCAACACCACCTTCGCCACATTCAGGACGAGGTCGAGATGGCAGACAACGAGGACGAGGAGATAGAGGACAAGGTGGAAGAGGACGAGATGGGAGAGATAGAGGACGAGGATATGTAAGAGAAGGAAGAGGGCGACGTGGAAGAGGCGGTGAAGGACGAGACCGTAATGTGAACCATTATTCGGACAATATATATGTATAACTACTAATGTTAATGTTATTAAATAATTATGCCAAATGTGCTAATGATAATGGTCGGTCTAAGTACAGAAAGGAAAGATTTCACGAATGATTCAAACACGCATCCCGGCTTTAACTAAAACTTTAGTTCTGATATCGGATTGCTTAGTTTCATTCATAGTTCTACATGTCTTAGCAAATGGCACACACATGATGTCACACAACCCGTTGTACATAGAAAAAAATCAATGAAACAAGTAAATAAAAACATTCTCTAGGAGAAAGTTGGTGGGATATAGGATTTGATGGCAATTGGTGGTGTAAAAAGCAAGGAAACAAGGTCTTATCAGAAGGGAAAATGTAATAGTCCTATATTTAGCACAGAAACAACACATGCCCTAGAAATGTGCTAAATATAGGACTATTACATTTTCCCTTCTGATAAGACCTTGTTTCCTTGCTTTTTACACCACCAATTGCCATCAAATCCTATATCCCACCAACTTTCTCCTAGAGAATGTTTTTATTTACTTGTTATAATACTAAATTGAGTTATATTATTTATTTTATTATTGATATACATTATAGGACATACGAAAACATGACCAAAACTAAACAACACTTCAGAAATAATCTTGAGGGCAATATCTGGACATTATAGCCCTCATATTCAGGTTCATGTACACTGTATGCAGAGGTGGAGAGTCATACAAATTTTCACGGGGCTAGAATGGATGGGGGTTGCAATTACCAATTAAGAGCTTGCAGTGTTTGTGCAATTTGCTGGCTCCTTCAGTCGACAGTTGGGAGTAATGTGGTTTTATCTCGGTGAGCTGCCTGTGTGCATTTAGCTTTTCCAGTGCATGCTGTACATCTAGAAACTGTCACAGTCTTGCTGTACATGCAAGGCTCTGTTCTTGTCGCGGGAAAAAAAATAGCCTGATCCTGCAGCTATCACATTTCATTTGTCTAGCGGCTAGCATTTGGGAGGATGCTTGCATTTGACGGCAAAACGCATCCTATTCATTCTGTTCTATGTGAAGAAATTCAACTATCCGATCGCCGCATGGCGTGCGCGATAAAATTTCGAGGCAGTAGTATGAGAAAATACTTTTTCTTAGCTAAATTATACGCCAGTCTATGGCTCCATTACGTCGTCATGATACCTATATATAAAAGTAGGTCCTGTTATGATATTAAATCATTACGTCTTGCCATTACAGGCGCAACCTTCGAGAATGGAACGCAACATTTGCCTATCATCATTGTGCCGTTCTGTATCATTGCTGTGCCTCGCTATCCTATCCTTGTGTGGCGAGTCCAACGGAACGACACAAACAGATACTGGCTTAGGATATCTCTACCGCCTGGAGGATACACAAGACGCCTGGGTAGAAGACATTGTTAATGTCATTGATCGTGCCCCTCAGCTGCTTGTTGGATATGCAGCTTCAAATCCCCAAAAAAGATTTCTTGTACAGTTCGAGGATATTCCTGTCAATTGAAGTGACCTCATTTCAGCAAAGATGCATGTATACTTCCTGTGGGGGCAGAGTTCTCCTCTCAGTCCTCGCACATTGCAAGTTCACCAAATTATACCGAGCTGGATAGAGACTCAGGTAAGTACCCTCTACCGACTGACGTCTCCTTCTCAAATACCCTGGTCTCAGCCTTACATCGGTCTGGATGACAAAGATGCTGTCTGGTACTCCCAGAGCAGTCTAACCATTTATCCAAGACTATGTTTCATTTGATGTCACTGAAGCCGCCCGTAACTGGAAACAAGGAGATCCCAATAATGGGCTTTTGGTGTGGGCGACCAACGAGGACATCTCTGGGAGTGATCTGCGCTTCGCTAGTCGAAGATATGGTGCGACAACATTGCCATATCTAAACGTACTGTGCCCATACTAATCGTGTATCCGTGTACAAGTACATGTATGATATTGTTATGCATGCATGACATCGAGCGTAGTACTACGATTTGTACATGTTTACATGCACGATTTAGTGTTTATTGCTGTTTGGCCACTATACTGATCTGAAAATAGAATACACTCTTGGGCCTAATAGTAAATGTTACAATAAAGAATACACGAATCATGCAACGTATACCATTAAAGTGATACTATATCCATGAAGATGTAATAGCTACATAATTGATGCTCTCGTTAACCGTCTATATACACTATCGGAGTAAATATTGCCCACACAAGATAGGCTGGCCAAATGGTATGCTCTTTTAAAAGTCTGTACATGTAGTATAGCTACATGTAACATTGCTATAGCGGTATACTAAATTACGTAACGTGGTAAAGTGCCAATGAGCAGACTTGTGTGATGAATGAAGAAAAGATTATAATCTTGATGACTCAGTCAAACGTTTAGACCGTTGTAACATTTTTGTTGGAGAGGTGAAATGTTTGAGTAGTTCATACAGCAGTCAGTATCTATCGTCTACCTTAAAATCTAGCACTCCTTAAATTTTTACATTCAGTCCTACCTTGGTACTAACTTGTAAAAAAATTTCGTTTAAGTCTTCAAATTAACGTGGCGTGGATGTCATCAATTGAAAGGAAGAGAGTTATTTACGTTGCTCATAGGCTTGGATACGCGGACCTGTACGTGTACAAGTGTGTGCGCTATCGTGACCAGGTGGACTGAACTGAAAACAGAAACTTAGCAGTATGATACATTGTTTCCTGCACTACCAATGCTTCAGCCACCTGTCACAACTTTGGATGGGATGCATGGTCTGTTGATTCCGAAACTAAAGTCCAAAAAAGGGCACTCCTTAACACTGGAGGGCGTGTTCAAGGGTGATTCACGTCATGTGAGTTGTATGTGTGAATTAGGCATATCTTTTCTGCTGTAGAGTTCATAACTTGGACAGGTTGATGTGTATCACAGCTAATAGGTTACTGACTCAAGTTTTAACATGAATGCTAGATGATATGGTTGTATAATTAAGTCTCTCATGTAGATATATTGATCATAACTATTCATTTGTACCCTGTCCATTGCCTTTTACTGAGCTGTGGTAAGTATGAAATGCAAATAACTTAGAGATGCTCTGCACTGTATTCTGAATGGATATTTGGCTACAGTACAGCTTATTTTGAACATGCTGGGAACACAGTTTGTGGGAGCATGCATACATGGATACAGAATCTGTGCATTATTCCATTACAAATCTTAATTGCCAAGATAAAGCCTTTATAGCACTGTTAGAAACTTCATGTTTACACAATAATATCCATTAGCATCCCTAGTGCTCTCTATATGTGCCATATCAAATCAAATGCCAATCAAATGGTAAATAGTTACATCAAGCAGCTGTACCTGCTGTAAAGGACTCAGTACTGCATAACCAAAAAACAAAACAAAAAGATTGCTGACATATCCATGCAGTAAGCCAACATGTCACCTCTCCACTAACAAAATGTGCAATAGTGAACCTGGGGGTGCAGCATTAACAGTTTATATTGCATAGTGGCGTTAATAGTTATGCCTAAACATAACAGTTGTAAGCACAGTCCCCACATGTTTACTTTCTCACCTCAACTTCTCCAATTTTAGTCAGAAAAAAAGAAAAAGCTGATTGCTGACATATCGATGCAGGAAGCCAACATGTCACATCTCCACTTAATAAATCTGCAAATCTATTAATAGTATTCTTTTTTCTGACTAAAATTGGACAACACTGGGATTTTTGGAGTCCAACTCAGCAAGGATACTACTGCTTATTTACAGTTTGATTGGCACTTGACTTACAATGCACACGTACAGAGCACTAGGGATGGGATGCACATCTGGCACTGGTTGAACATTAAGCTGCTAGCAGTACGCGAAGCTAAATCTTGTGAACTAAGAATTGTGATAGAACAATACACAAATTCTGAACTCATGCACACATTACACAACTATGTTCCCAGTATGTTCAAACTAAGCTGCACTGTACAGCCAACTAATATTTAGAATACAGTATGGACTCTTTAAACTTCAAGGTTCGAATTATGTGCACGTACATGATATTCTGTGCTTGGGTAGAGTGTTGTACTCTTCCAACTCTTCAGCAATGATCAATGTAGCAAGGTTATTAATAGTCTACATGCTACTAAAAGTGCTTTGATTAAACTTGGTTGTTCCACGTTCATGTGTGCAACCAGGACTCCATCTTTGTGGAGGAGGTCTTGAAGAAGTTGAGGTGAGAAAGTAACCATGTGGGGACTGTGCTTACAACTGTTATGTTTAGGCATAACTATTAACGCCACTATACAAAATAAACTGTTAATGCTGCAGCATTAACAGTTTATAGTACACAATAAGATTTTGTGTACTTATGTGAGTTCTTATGACTAAAATTGCTATTTGTAAGCACAGTTCCCACACTGTGACTTTCTCACCCCCAACTCCTCAACTCCTCCACAAAAAAGGAGTTGTGGTTGCACACATTAACATTACATAACCAAGTCTCATCAACGCTCTTTGAATAGCATGTACAATTAGACAAAATGGGTACTCTTTTTGGTGAACTGTATCATGGTAGTGAGATAGTGAGTACATTGAATTGAATCAGTGTATTTAACACCAGTTCCACGTAAATCAAATGTTTTTTTGGCCTTTTTGTCGAACTTACATTTTGGAAAATTAGTCGGCCGAGTGCCTCCTAGCTAGCTACATGTACATGTAGGTAGACTGAAAACCTTATATGTCAATGCTTGATGATATGGTTATTAACTAAGTTGTACCCATCTGTCATGTTGATATGTTGATCATAACTGTTCATTTGCTATTTTTTATGATGCCCCCCCCCCCCCCCTCCCTGAGTCACGATAAGTATGACATGCAACTGACTCAGGCATGCTCTGCAATGTATTCTAAATAGTAATTGGCCATAGTACAGCTTCATTGACATGAGTTCTAAATTTGTGCGTTGTTCCATTACAATTATAGTTACCTAGATTTAGCTTCAAGAGTACTGCTAGCAACTTAATGTTCAAGCAATGCCAGATTTGTGTCCCTAGTGCTCTGTGCATGCATGTGCCATATCGAATAAAGTGCCACTCAAACTCTAAATAGTTACATTGCATCATGCAGTATACTTGGACTCCAATAGTCAGTACTGCACAATTGAGTACTAATCCCCAAAAGGCTGATTGTTGACATATCCATCGAGTAAGCCAACATGTCACCTCTCCACCACTAAAATGTGCAGACCTTTTAATAGTGGATCTGGGGGTGTAGCATTAACAGTTTATATGTTGTACATGGATTGTTATGCCTAAACATACTATTTATAAGCACAATCAACACACTGCTACTTTCTCACCGCAACTCCTCCATGCACATGTACATAAAATGATCCTGATATCATACTTAGGTTGAGTGGATGCACAACAGTAACATCTCATGTGCCCATGGACCACGATGGGACCAGCTATGTTGTCAACCGGGCATGTTTGGCAATGTGAGTGGTCCGTACCACTTCCGTTCCCAAGCTCTGGAGATAGCAGGGCATGGTGAAAGAATTCAAAAATGGTGCCTCAAAGAATGTTGTGGCTGCGAATAACATGCGGTCCATACTTGCATGTTGTGGCCCGATGACCCAACTTGTCCATGGGTTCTTGGGGGCCACACAAAGGACAAGCCTCTCCATCCTCAAAGAGCAGGAACCCTAGCCACCACTTAATTAGGTTGCTGAAATCATTAATGGTATGCTACCGTGATATGTAACAAAGCAACATGATATTGAACCAATAATTTTTATGGACAAATGTTACTACAATACTGTTGTATGCGTATGCATATTAACATGGAAAAATCATTAAAGTTACAATTAAATGGGACAGTTCACGCGAAAATGATAACTCGCATTTATATATAAAATGTTATATAAATGCTTCTCGTTTGAATCGTTATATCTTCCGAACGGTAAACGCTATCAACATCCTATTTTCAACACGTCATACCACACCATTTCTCTATGGTAAAATACGTTTTGGGATCTTGCACTTGCTCCTTGCCAGTATTACAACGTTCGATACCCCACCGGGTTCAAACCCGCCATAACTTTCTGTAGGAGTAATGAAATCGCTTCAAATTCGGTATGTAGGTAGAGAGGTCTTATACCTATCGATTTGTTCTGTTCGTTAATTTGTATGCCATCTGTTACGGAGATACAGTTGAATAAACTACGTGCACGTTTTCCCGCTTGATTCGCGCCAATGTAATAATCCCCGCCTCCCCATACATTGAGCGGAGCGCAATTTGCCCAAATCATTGGCGCAAAACGAGCGCGAAAATGTGCACGTAGTTTGTTCAACTGTATCTCCGTAACGGATTGCATAAAAATTAATGAACAGAACAAATAGATAGATATAGGACCTCTCCACCTACAAACCGAATTTGAAGCGATTTGATTACTCCTACAGAAAGTTATGGCGGGTTTGAAGTCGGTGGGGTATCGAACGTTGCAATACTGGCAAGGAGCAAGTGCAAGACCCCAAAACATATTTTGCCATAGAGAAATGGTGTGGTATGAAGTGTTGAAAATAGGATGTTGATAGCGTTAACCGTTCGGAAGATATAGCGATTCAAACGAGAAGCATTTATATAACATTTTATATATAAATGCGAGTTATCATTTTCGCGTGAACTGTCCCAAATATTGACAATGATAATATACGTAATATGTTTGTGCTCTTTTTATTATGCCATGCTCGTAATGTTAAGTTGTGCATTACAAACTAGCGTTCCCCTTACATGTATTTCCCAACTGGATTGATGTACATGTATGTAGCAGTGCTAAAGTACAACAGCAAGTGACTCAGGAATACTTTCACTGGATTTTATAGCTTTGATCCCCCTTTTATTACATGACATTGAAGTATTGCGGGAAGGATGCCTGATCTATATAGTCTCATTAGTTAGTCTATTAATTGTTAATTTAGGAATTTTCTGTAGTTGCCTAGCTCTCCATCGAACCCTAGCAACTTCATGATAAATAAAGATCACTTCGTGACATAGTATCGTATGCAGTAATATGCAGAGTTTGCCCACGCCATGGTATGCAGATACATATCCAGACATGCACGTGTGCGGACCGATATACATACTCGTACCTAGATATGTCAATGTCAAGTATTGCGGGAAGGATGCCTGATCTATATAGTCTCATTAGTTAGTCTATTAATTGTTAATTTAGGAATTTTCTGTAGTTGCCTAGCTCTCCATCGAACCCTAGCAACTTCATGATAAATAAAGATATGTTTCTGGCTTTCATATAAAATCAGTGTCTTTGCAATGTCAAGCAACATATATGTATCAAAATCCAAGTTGTGTATTTGTGACATATTAACTGTTATATTGGTAATGACAGCACACAGTGCCCTTATTCCCAAACTGTCTGTGTAGTAGTGACTGCCTGATGCTGTCCAGAGAGGAAATGGCATCTCAGTGCAAGGCACTTTAAAGTA
Source organism: Ephydatia muelleri (assembly GCA_013339895.1). Taxonomy (NCBI): domain Eukaryota; kingdom Metazoa; phylum Porifera; class Demospongiae; order Spongillida; family Spongillidae; genus Ephydatia; species Ephydatia muelleri. The sequence continues at coordinate 21,122,709 of JABACO010000001.1, read as the reverse complement.
GGATTACATGGGTTGAAGGAGTATTTAAACTTGTGTTCCGTACATGTTATGACAAATGCATTCATTTGTTATCAAAAATATATGAATCAATTACAATTAATCAAACATTGTGCCATGTTGCATGGAGGTACTCTATGTACTTGTTTTGCGCATGACATGGAGAGTACGTCGGTAATACCATAATGCAGTCGAATGCCGTGGGCGAGGTGAACATACACGTAAATGCCTACAGTAAATGGCGTGGTAGGATACGCATTTAATTATTGCTGCAGTGCCAATTCAACAGCATGCAGGTACAAAAGCATACTCAGTATGCATATGAGATAAATAATTGAGGCTACATGTACGTACGTGTGCGTTAAGAACGGTGTCGGTATACGTCAATGAATATGTTTATAATCGCGCGACAGTAACCACTCCAAGTAGGTACATGTACATGTATGTGCATCTCCGCGATCGTAAGTGAAATTAACAACTAACACTACAGACTCTATCTCATTAAATGTGCAAATATATGCCACTTGAATTTCGCATCCAATTCAATTCTCATCGTGGAAGAGTAGAGGCATTGAACTTGTTATACTTTAAAGTAGTTACAAATTGTTTCGATTGCCAGACGAAGGAGATAATGCATCAATTATGCTTGACTGGCAGTATCTCAGGCACTGCAGGATGCGTATAGGCATGATAATAAGACGTGCACATATCTCATACGTATTTAGAGTTACAGTATATTGTTGGTCACGGAAGACGTATACATAAACGACTCAAATTACACTAACTTGCATTGGTTAAAAAAAAAAATTACTGTCAAAACACAAAGCTCCCTTCCTGCTTATATCTTTAATCTTTACAAGGGATTGGTTGGATAAGAACACATAACAAAGAGGCTGGGGGCGGGTGGCGTGCCGTTTTGCCTATGGAAAACATACATGTTATCAGTGGAGTTGCATTCTACGGAGGTGGCATATCCTATCTTACCGATGGCACTACACAAAACTCCACTTTCGGTCCTATTTCAATTTCAAATTCAATATTTACTAATAATTATGCAGGAATTAAAGGTTCATCCATGTACGTGGGTAGTCAAGTGCAAAATAATAATAATTTAATTGTATCAATGTACGAAAGTCTATTAACTTGTGAGGTTGGATATTCATCTCTGGATGTCCAAGCATCCAATTCTTCTGTTATGTTTAATGCAAGTTACATGGATTGGCACAATAACACAATATCAAATATTGCCATGTTTTCAGGAAATAATAGTCTTTCATCTGTCTTTGTAATGAATCAGTGTAACTTACAGAGTTCAGGCTATTTGGTTGATGTTACAAACAGCACATTTCATTCAAATGGCTCTAAATTCAGTGATGCAGCAATTGGAATTCAATTATTCTTCAGTACAGCAGTCATTTATCGAAGTATATTGTGTGATAATTTACAAGGTGCCATCACAGTAAATTCTAGTATTCAGTTCAATGATTGCATTTTTACGGGTAATGGTGCTGCCATCACTGCAAGTCAGACCCTATTCAATGTAACATCTGGCACGCTCCTATTTAACAACAATTCGTGTGGTGCAATTCAGCTGGTCTTAAGTACATTAATAGTGCAAAATAGTGAGATCCATTTTTTGTTCAATAATGCTTGTGTCAGTTCGGAACAATATGGTGGTGCATTATACTTGAACCAATCAGTGGTTAGCTTTATTAATTCAAGTGTACAATTCCTTGGAAATAATGCTGATGTTGGTGGAGCAGCGTACCATGTTCAGTCACGTTCAAATTTTGTATCCAGCAAATTGCAATGCAGCAACAATACAGCTAAATTTCTTGGAGGTTGCATGTATCTGCTGTCATCCAGCTTGTCATTGGACAACACATCTAATACAATATTCACACAGAACCAAGCCTACAGTTTTGGTGGTGCTTTGTTCTTCAGCGGCGATTCCATTCTTGATGTAACAGCACCATCAGAGGTTGTGTTTAGCAGCAACTCAGCTTCCCTTTCTGGAGGAGCAATCTACGTTCAATCTTATGTGATTGACAGCCATCTTCCACAGCCTTTATGCTTCTATAATTTATCGGATCCGAATGGTACATTAAAAAGTCCAAATATTGCATTTTCCTTTTACAATAACAGTGCTCAGGCAGCAGGAAGTGTGTTGTATGGAGGAAATATTGATACCTGTACTCCTCGCACATCTACATACAATGCTAATTCAAATGAAATATTTGATACTGTTTTTCAAACTGGAAACTCTACGAATGCCATTTCCTCACCTCCATTTATCATATGTAAATGTCCAATGCTTAATTCAAGTGTATGCGATGTTGTTGATATGTTTGATACTCCTTTGTATCCTGGACAGCAAATTGTTATTCAATTTGCAGCAGTTGGACAAAGGAATGGGATTGCTCCAGCTGTAGTTCTTCCTGTAGTTTATAACAGTAATAGTAAATCAATTCCAATCATTCTTCCTCCATTACTGACAGGAAGCATTTGTCACAATTATTCAATTCCACATTACTTGAATGATACATCTATGTTCGTTGTGACACAGAACTCATTCGATTCGAATGATTTGCCGTTCTCAAACTTTACAATCAAGACTGTCCTTCTTCCTTGCCCATTGGGATTTTCGTTGAATTGGACAAACAGTTCCCTAAATAATGTATCATACTGCCAGTGTAGCCCTGTATTAAGTGGACAGGTTACAAATTGCAACATCAGTGATGTGACCATACAAAAGGTGACACAATATGTATGGATTGGTACTGCATTTGATGGAACAGTAGCCTACTCAGAGTACTGTTTACAAGAAGCGTGTCAAAATAGTTCCACTTATTCTCCAGAAGATCCTAATTCGCAGTGTACAAATGGCCATACAGGAGTAATGTGCAGTAGGTGTGAGCCTGACTTGAGTGTTACCCTAGGCCTGCCTAAGTGTCAGAGATGTTCCAATTACTTTCTTTTATTGTCAATAGCGTTTGCAGCAATGGGTTTAGTATTCACAGCATTGCTTGTTGTATTCAATTTAACAGTATTCACAGGAACAATGAATGGACTTCTTTGGTACACTTTTGTCATTAATCAGAGCTACTTTATATTTTTCAATACAAACGTTTTCAACAGATATGAACAAGTTCTCTTCACATTTGCTGCGTGGCTTAATTTTGATTTTGGCATTGTATCGTGTTTATATGAAGGCATGGATATCTATTATTACACATGGCTACAGTTGGCTTATCCTTTGTTCATTTTCATTCTAATTGGCACCACTATTATTGGTGCACATTGCTCTCGCACAATATCTAAGCTCTGCAGATCCAATGCAGTGCCAGTTTTGGCGACACTCATCTACATGTCCTTTTCCAAGCTAATCAGGATGAGTGTAGCTGCTCTATTTCCAGTCAAGATAGTGTCAGCACACGGAGCACGTTGGATGTGGCTGTATGATGGAAATATGGAATATTTAGATGGAAAGCACCTTGCACTGGCAGTTTTTGCACTCTTGTTGTTGCTATGCATTATTTTTCCATATACTGCAATACTCCTGTTTTCACCATGGCTGCAGAGGTTTTCTCACATGAAATATCTATTATGGGTGAACAAATTGAAACCATTCCTCGATAACTATCAAGCACCTTACAAAGATCAATTCCGATACTGGACAGGAGCAACTTTACTTTTGAGATTCATCCTCTGCATCATAACAACGTATTACAGTAATAATCCGGATGTGATTCTACTTGTTATCATTGTGTTACACGTGTCCATAATCCTAATTGCTGGAATAGCAGTTTACAAGAATTGGATGTTGAGCGTGCTTGAAAGCTTTTTTCACATCAATATGACAATAATGGCAACGCTACTGCTGTTTTACGGGGAAAATGATGAGTTCAGCAAGTACATTGTGGTTTTGATTGGTATTGGCAGCTCACTACTGTGCTTTATTTTAATTCTTTCATATCATGTATTTCATTACTTAATATGTGTGATCTGCAAGTGCCCACGAAAGCAAGACCGATTTGACGATGATGATGACATTATACAAGCTCCTGAACGGGATCAGCTATTAAGAGAGTAGGAGTAGAAATATATATTTTTAAGTGTTTCGTTTTGCGTATATAGTACTGTAATATGAATACTGATATGTAGCTGCTATCTGTTGTAAGAGTGCTGCACTATTTGTTAATTATATCGAAACGCATATCATAAATAAGAGATCGGCGTCAATCATTTTGACAAACCGCGTCCAATTCAACAGAACAAATGAATAGCGACACGACACTCCAAATTTGAAGCGATTTAACGCTCCTACCTAAAGATGTGGAGGATTTGAAGCCGATGGGGTATCGGACATTGTAACGTCGGCACTATGATTTTCAAGTCACCAAAATAGAGAAATGGCTTAGGATGAAGTGGTGAAAATAGGAAGTCGATAGCGTTAACCGTTGGAAAGGTATAAGAATTTTATAAACATAAATCCACAAACTTAAGGTCAAAATCTCGTAGAACGCTCCATAATTATATGTCTATGAAGCAATTTGTCCCATACACTGCTGTGTTCTTGTATATGATGCTTACAAGTGGTGACTGGAAATCTGCAACTCGGCATGCACCACAGTATATTTGCCATGTGCTTTTCGATTGTAACCTATATATACGCTTGCCAATTTTTACTTTGGGCATGCTGCAGTGGCATGCGTACATTTATCTAAGGGAGTAACGTAAAGAGTACCACCTATAAACAGTATAAATAATACATGTACATAGTACTTTTGAAATTACCATCAACTCAAGGTATAAGATATAGCGTTCAATGATCATAATTATGTATTATATACATGCATGCTTCTCACAGATTATTATAGTCCATTATTGTGTTTACTTTAAAATCAGTGTTGATTGTTAAAATAGTGTATACGTCATAACGTAGGCCTTGGTCCTCGGAGAAGAAAACAACGCTGCGTCCACATCAGGCGTGTTTTCAGGCGTAATTATCGCCAGGGAGCACATGCATCACTCACATAGTTCATATAATGTAGGGCATGATGTGTCTCAAGCAAATGTGCTGAACGTCATTTGCCTACCCAGCACATGTCGAGGTACTGGATGTATAGATCCTTCAGATGTGCTATCACCTGTTCAGCTGCCATTTGTGGGTTCTCTGTTATTGGTAAATACATGTACATGTAACTACATCAAAGCTGATATGCATAACAAGTTCATTTTTACGTACCCCTAGCGGTATCATACTGCTTTCTAAATTCGTAACGTCATGGATAGTAGCCTTTTATTATCCGTATAGTACTCGGTACTGTACTCAACATGAAAGAGTAGTTACACTGCAGATAAATCAACAGCCTTGGTCCATCTCTGCTTGTCCCTCTCATCGTTACTACACTAATGATAATTTTTTTTTGCTCATTGTCAAAGATGCCCACTATGCCTCTGCACTTTCAGCATTCCATGGAACTAAAACTTGAAAGCCACTACTGCAAATAGGCCACATCTTGCATGGTGCATCTCTTGGAACACAATCATCATTACTCAATGTGTAAGGGACAAGGTTGGCACGTTAGGAATAACTCATACCCCAAGTATTGCAGTGCATTCTGAATTTACACAAGGTTTTGTACATAAACAATCTTGCAGTACTTGTCCAGAAAAATTACAGTGCTTTTAGAACCCCATAAAGATGTTTTCAGTTTTCGTTCTATTTATATCCAATGTTGAAGTGGCATGGCACCACATAATGACCTATTAATTGAACGAGACCTACTCACTACCTCCCAGATTGGGTTAATGTTGAAGTGGCATGGCACCACATAACGACCTATTAATTGAACAGAACTACTCTCACTACCTCCCAGATTGGGTGCTTGGATGGCTTCATGAATTAAACTGCTGATCTGGAATATGCCGCTCAAGATCTGCGGGCAGGCCTCTATGCAGCATTTAAACTATCCCAAAGAAAGCACATAGCTCAAAATGAAAACACAGCCAGGACGATGCAGCCAACCTATGTGTCCACAGCTAATAAATTCAACTCAACAATCTACGAAGCTGGCACAAGTAAAGTTAGGGTGCATTCAACTGGTTAACAACTGCACCTTTTGATGAGAATGTATATCATTACTACATAAAGGTGCATTTTGTGATGCTGGCTAGCATATCTACATATACATGTTGAAAATCATTCACTGTCAAACAGGCTCTCTCCTGTCAATTTGGTGGCTTCCCATCGTTCCTCCACAATGAGACCATGACTTGACAGCTGGTATTCATCTCATGGCAGACATTTGCCACAAGGTCTCAAACCTCAAACCCATCACAAGAGAGCCTTTTTTGTAGTGCTTCAGCAAATATGGAAGACGATGCTTTGTCAGCTGATGGCTTTTGGTGCTCGATTCGAATGCATATGTTTTTGATGTCAGAGTCTAACCACACCTTCTTGCCATCCAGTTGCTACCAAAGTCATAAAAACTGAGCTTTGCCTCTGTGAGGTTGAGCATGCATCGTCTACTCCCATATTCCTCTCTTCAACTGGAGGGATGGCTACCTATAAATGTTTAGCATACTGTACCATAGTGTGAATTATGCATGACAGTCTAATTACGTATTTGTAGCATTTTGGATATAGTGTGTATTAAATATCAGTGCACTTTATTTGCACGAGATTAGTATTTTGAGCTATAAGTGCGACCTAACTATGGCATTCCATGGGCTTTGTAAGCTAACCATCATGCATATACTGTGGATATACAATACCGATTGCAGTGTTGAATCCAGGTTGAGGAAGTGTAGAGTAAGAGAGGAGGGGGAGTTGGGGGATGATGGGGGTGCTTGACAATGCTATTAGGTATGTGGGCAAGCACTGAAGCTCCCTCACTAAGATGCTTTTTCCTACACTTAAGTCGCAGTACTGACAGTGTAAATGAGACTAAAACTGCATTGATGTGTGTGGTAATGGGACTTAATGTGTTAGTACAATAGGACTTGTAAGGTCTCACATGTGGAAGCTTCTAGAAGAAGTTCAAGGTGTAATGGACATGCGCAGTTGGGAATGATTGCTACTACTTAAGAACCCTCCAGACTCTTATCTCTCTCTCTCTCTCTCTCTCTCGGCGGGTCTGCAACAACGGCGCTGGTAGCTGTTCCTTGTCAGCGTGCGCACTGGTTACTACCTCCTTTGTATAGTTGTGTGCTTTGTGATTGTTAGTATTTGATATCTCCTCTGTCCCTACGAGCGCCTCGCGTTACGTACTCAGTTGGAGTTATCACAATGTGCTACAGAGCAAACACAATAAGCCACACCATACAACATGCAGTAGTAGGGTATTATTGTTTCAGCTAGTGCCGTATCAACCGGTTTCAATGCCCATTTATAATCCCATGGCTGATGCAACATTAGATGTCAAGTTGAGGCCCTCACACATATTTCAGCGAACCTTATGTTACCTTCTGCATAATTGTACCCTAGCACAAATGTTTTCACCAGATTATCAAAGCGGCTATTATGATGTCCTGCATACTCTTTGTTCCTGAGGATATATACCATCTTGAAGATGGCATATGTCCTCGGGGACAAGAGTATGCAGGAACTTTGGAATAGCCACTTTAGTAATCTGGTCAAAACATCCGTGTCCACTGGACACTACCATCAGCATCAAATAACATGACAGCAATATCACATTTACAATAGTAGGAAAATCTCAATTAATTTATGTGAGGAATTCACACATAAAATGCAGATGCTTAAAACTGAAACATAAGAACATCTAACAACTGATTGTCAGACATCTACTGTATGTATCTATTGTAGGTATCCAGACATCTATTGTAGGTATCCAGACATTTACTGTAGGTATCCAGATATTGTGAAGACATTTGATGACAACAAAGGCTCATTTTCTAGCCATCCCCATCGAGAATTGTGTGGCCACAAAAGAATGCAATGCCTACACACTAGTAAAGACATGCAGTGTCAAAATTGTGGGTGCACACCTGTACTAATACAGCTGCATTTCCCAAAGTGCATATTAAATTCTTCCTGTACCGGTACTTTGGTGCCGTTATGTTGCAAGTTCAAAGGTGTTAATTTTTTAACGTTTCTGGGTCGATGGATTTGCCAGAGACAGGGCCCCGCATGCAGGTGAGGTGAATTATGTGAAAAGCGTTGGCTCCTGGGGCTCCGCCCTAAACCACGATGTGGGAGATAGCATTTTGTGTCAGGGGGTCCGTTGTGAAACCTCGCCCTCCCCCCCCCCCCCCCACTCCACAAATACTGCATAAGACAATTCCTGGCTGAATATTTATGAAGCACGAACACGGGCACCGCATGCATGCCTATTGAGTATTGATCCGTGTTGCAGTGAATTTGTCAACTCACAGTAGATATCCAGGTAGTCGTCCTATTAGCTCAGTGGCGTACATATTAGTATAGCATTCACGTCACTAGAGGGGAGCCACTGACGACATACATTGTTCTTCATGCAGAGCATGTATTCGTGACTGCGATGCCTGTACCTCTCCGACTGTCGCGTGAGCACGTTCGGCCCCGCGAACGGCACTCAGCTGGCCTGCATGGTGCCACGGAAAGAGCGTGCACGTGATCGATGCAACGGTACGACGCTGGAGCAGTGTGACAGACCAAGACCCAACACATCTACTGTAGTTTTCGCCACTCGGAACGTACATGCATGTAGGCACGTGGGAGCCTTACACCATTCTTCAGGGACAGTTGTTGAACTTAGATATTCGGACTGGTGGAGAGACGAGCGAGTTAGGTCGCAGCACAACTCATGCCCACAGTAGTGTGACGACGAGCAGCTGTGCGCGCGAAACGTGACCATTGAGGTCACTTCTTCGACGGCGCGCTCCTCCCGCGGGTGCCTCCGCCGCGAGCCCACGGCTGTATGCGGTTGGAACCTAGGTTTATAATTAGAAGAATATTACGGTGCCAATCTAAAATTGTGAAGAAACCACTCGTTACAGACACCCTATGTTGTAAAGCGCACAACACCTCAGAACAGCAAAAAAAATTCACATAAAAATAAAATACAGCACAACACGGGGTTCCCTTTTATGTACAATGAACACGCACACTTATAATCGCCTACCAACTGTGTACGCAAGCCGTGTTTACAACGCCACGCGGTAGTTATTTCCCAAGGGCGGTACAAGATCCAACACTGCATGTTCTCCTGCACAAGACTAGGAGGTAAGACTAGTGGTTTCGTAGGCCAAAGGCATGCCAGCACAAGATTTGACGGGCTACATCAGCGACGAATTTTCTGTCTTCAGGAAAACCCGAAGTGTATCTTATGAACAATCCATGCATGTTGTTGTCATTGCTTGATGATATGTACATAAACCATAGATAGTCTCTAAACTATCTATGCATAAACATAGGTAACAGGAATGGATTATTACCACGTGCACCAGAAACAGCTGTGTGGGCAAAGGTTGGTGAAGAGGGGAAAAAAAGGAGGGAGTGCAGTTGATCTGCATATCGGAAGTTTCGTTAGAAACTTCCATATAGGATTTGACCCCGACTATGAATGTCATTAAAAAAACGCGCGCGACCCGTCTGTAACAACACTCCCGACGATCGAATCGTGTAGCTTGTTTTAGCAATCGATCTAGAAGTCAAAAATGAGTAGTTTCGTTTTTGTTTCATGTCGCAGAACCGCGTGGTTGTAGAGAACAAGAGTGTACTGCCCGTTCTCGTACCCAGTCTCGGAACAAGGGGCGGGTCGTCTTCTCCTCCTTGGCAACGCATAACTCGGGACAGGAACACTTTTAAGCGTTCAAAATTTCACCACTGGCTTCAGAATCGGATGGAGGACTCGCTTTTATATAAATAATCGATGTTATACTCTGATACACAATCGACTATCAGCCTATGTCTTGTATAATTAGACATTGGGTGTGAAAAAAAAATTAAGAAAACAAGTAAATAAAAACATTCTCTACGAGAAAGTTGGTGAGATATAGGATTTTAAGGCAATTGGTGGTGTAAAAGCAAGGAAACAAGGTCTTATCAGAAGGGAAAATGTAATAGTCTTATATTTAGCACACAAACAACATACGCCCTAGAAATGTGCTAAATATAGGACTATATAGATTTTCCCTTCTGATAAGACCTTGTTTCCTTGCTTTTTACACCACCAATTGCCTTCAAATCCTATATCCCACCAACTTTCTCGTAGAGAATGTTTTTATTTACTTGTGCTTTTACCATCAACACCCTTACTGATAACCCTCAAGTGCACCTTGAACATTTTTGCCACTGCTGTCACCATTCAATGCAAAGGGTTATCAGTGCCAGGGCAGGAGGAGTGCACCACAGATGTGCACTGACACAGTTTGTATGGGCAGTACATACAAATGAAGGGTGTAAGGTATATGCTCTTACGCAACATCATCTTCAGGTGTGTGAGCACTTCAATGTTAGTGCAAAGGGTCATGCAAGAAAGCACACAGTTGGCAGAGGTCATCAACCAGGCCTCACACCTAACCAGCTCCATTGCGCATCTTTTGAAGATTGCCCCTCCTCCAGTCTGCCCTACCCACCATTGGCAAGCCAAAACAATGCGACCGTCTTGAATGAGTTGAAGTGTGTAGTGTGCTCAAACATTTGGTCATGGCCCCTTGAACTGCCATGTCGTATGTTGGTCTGCACCAGGTGTGTTGTGGAGCGAGTAACAGCATCAACCACAGTGTGTCCTTGCTGCTCTGCGGACGGTTCCTTGGTACCCAGAGTGATCAGACCAGCATCAAATGTTACATTACTGTTGCTGAAGGATGTACTGGTACAGTGTATGGAATGCCACAGAGATGTGAAGGCTGGTTGCTATGACTGCCGATGAATGCACACCATCTCTTACTTTTGGTGAGAAAAGAGAAGCAGCAGCATTACTGAAGGGGCCATCTCCACCAGCCCCAATAAAGGCATAATACAACTGCCTACAGAAGGAGCAGTTACTGTATTCAGTATCACTTATCTAGCTATGTCATACGTGACCATACCTAATATAGCCGATGACATTCATGCACCTAACAAAAGCCGGACAACTGACCACAGCTGCTTGCTTCAGGACTGTGAAAACCAGGTGTGCAGAGATGCAGACCTGTAAGAAGCATCATCAGTGGAGGGGAATCATGTGTCCTGATGGAGAACGAGATGCTAACACTGAGTGATGAAGAGCGAAAGTCTCTATTGCAGAAGGCAGGCATCTGAAACATTGCAATCGGCTCTGCTGAAGTATTGGCTATAAAAGTTGGCATGGCTATTCCCTGAGACGGAAAGTCTTATACACAGCACCAAATAAAACTTACTGCTTCTCCAGGTGGCTCAAAGTATCAGGAGTTTCTCTGGCTGGGGAGCAGACAAATTATGGGTGACAACCTGAAAGGAGAGATGGCTCTCTTTTCATTTCCTCTCCATTCTGGTAGTGAGGAGCTTAGAGGAGCTCCTTTGGTTTACATTCCAGATCTAGTCAAAAAGGTTGTTTCCTCTTGGAAGAGAATCAAAAGTTAGAAGATCATGACATACACATGACACGATAATTAACTTTAACCCAATGCAGGACAGGACGGCTTACCTGGCATAATGGGGTTATACAGCCAGTGAAGTGTGGATAAAAATTGGAGATGACAAAGGCGACAAAGGAGGTGGCTCATTCAAAATGAACTTTCAGATTGTAAATGTTGCAGCTCCTAACTCTGTCCACAATACGTGTGTGTTTTGCTGCTATGAAGCAAGTGACACTGTTACAAACCTTCACATAGCACATACCGCTATAAAGATTAAATAACACATCTGCAAGGAATGAAGTGTACATGTAGGTAGGAACGGTTAACAACAAGATTATAAAGAATTAATATAATTAACATGACACGCATGCACACACACATGCACGCACACACACACACATGACACACACACACACACACACACACACACACACACACACACATGCACACAATGCTAAGGTTTGCCCACCTGGACTTCACGTCACTTTGGGTGTCTTTATAAAGCTGTATGGGTTACTTGAAGACGAGTGTCATAACCTTGACCTTGAGCTGGCTCTGCATTCAAGTGAGGATGCACACTCCAGCTTTTCCACATACGAATATCTGCAGGAAAGTTAGAATACTCTGATCCAAAACAGTTTATTTTTTTCTCACAGGTTTTCAGGGGTAGAACTGACTTAATATGGTCAAGCATGATAGTTTTTCCATTGTGAACATCTCCATCTAGCATTGTACACAAAGCAGCTTTGAGTGCTTTTTCAGCAGGACTGTTACCAATGCATTCGATAAATGTTGGAATTTCATGACAATGAAGGAGCAAAATGGTTAAAATGTTGTCAGAGGTACAGGTATTTGTGTAGTTTGAATGTGCCCATGAAATAGTCAAAGGAATTTGGCACGTTGGGCACTGAAAATCATGAGTGCGTTTGGGAACCTTTACATCACATTTTCGTAGACAGAAATGATAGAACCAGTTTTTACATTTGCAACATACATGACTGGCAAAATCGTTCTGCTTGTCTTCATATATGGCTCGTGATGTACTGCCCTCAATCCATGGTGACCGACAAATGCATATAAGTTTGACGATTTCGGACTTTGTTTTGCAAAATGGTCCCCTGGCATAGGTAATTGTTATGTTATCTTCTCCATCCATAAACCTGTTGATTTCACCCAAGAGGGTATCTTCATTTTCGAATCTCAAGTGAGATAGGTCTTGATCTTTATGCAAGCGATATAAATTAGACCAGCTAGCAATAGTTCTTGTATTGTGTACCTTGCTAAAAACTTGTCACAGCTAAGATCATTTCTTATAGATATTCCTGCATAGTAGTTAAGCTCTGATGTGTCTGGTGTAGTCTGGTGCTGGATAAGTTGATATGATCTATATGGAACAATGAACAGAAACATTACACATTGTCATGTAGAGGCCCATTCACGTGTGTTATATCAAAATGCGGGACCTTTAAAGTACCCTTATAAGTAAGTGTGCATCACATCCTTTACCTCAACTTCTGGAATTCCAGAAACATTGGTACTGAGCCTTTTAATGAATGCAATCTGGTTAGACCTTGTAGTTTGAAGCATACCTTTAGGTTCACCAAAGTCATGTTTGCGTGGCTGTTTTTTTCCAGATGGTCTCTCCCTCTTCCTGCGATCTCTCCTCTGCAATTCAGCTATATTTGTACCACCCTGGAGTTGTGGGGGCAATCCAACCATTAGTCTACATGCTGTAATGTGATAACATGTTTTAGTTGAACTGCATGAACACGTTTCCTTGGGAAATAATGTAACAGCATGTGGAGTTGTGCCTTCAGCTTCTGTAACCACCCATGCACCATTTTGCACAAGTTTCACTCTATTTGCTGTAATTGCAGCTTGAGCTAAACCTAAATGACCACTGCTGCTAACTGAAGTGTCTTTTGACCTCATCAGCAACAATACCAGCTGTACTTTTTGCATTCATACACATGCTTACAATCTGCTGTGGATCAGGAACAGCTTCCAATCGTGGCATTAATGATGGGTCACGCTTGCAATGATCATACTCTTCCTTAACTTCCCAGCGTCCACACTGATGCACAGATCTTTCAATTTCACGGTAGTAAAACACGGAAAGGTGGTATAGAGATACAGCTATGACATCTAATGGTACTTGTTTCCATTGCTGCAGACGGTGCAAAACAGCATTCATTGACTCTGAACAGTTATTGGTGACACCCTCGTTTGGATTACTTATGCCTGCAGACTTTAATATCCAAATTGCTGCGAGCAGTTTGAACATGGGAATGAGACTGTTTTCAAAGAAATGAATAATAGTAGGTTTAGACATGAAGAGGTCTGCGTTCTTTAATTTATTCCATTCAACCTCAAATTCGGCCTCCGTAACCTGGTTATGCATAAGTTGCTGAAATGCATTAACAAATTGATTCAATTTTTCAGCTGTACATTTCGCATGATTCCTCAGATACCAATGCACATCATTCTGAATATGGTTCTAGCAGAACAAATGGTTTCCAACAGGGAAAACATCAGCAAACTTAAACTCTCTATCAGTGATAATGTTAACTTCTTTTGTCTTAAGACCAGGAACATTATCAACAATATCAGAAAGAAAAGCTTTGTGATCTGAATGATACCGTCTTGAGTGCACTCAATATGCACATGGAATTATAGGTTCTCCAACGAACAAGCTGTTATTGAATGTTAGAGTGGACAAGTAGTAGTCACCTATATTAAAAACGGTATATATATCATAGTGCAAAACTACAGGTTTTGAACAAATATTCAGTAGGAATTCTAATGATCCCAGTAGAGGCTGAGCCCACAACTGCACAACGATGCGAGGGTGCAACAGAAAATGTCCTTACTTTCTCCTTTTCGATTTGTTAGCTTCAATTGAAATGATAGCTGATATGCATTGTACAGGGCATCATGTGATAAACGAAGCTTCCGTTTAGTCTCATCTGATCTCTTGCATTTCTAACCTAATAAACAATATGGCACATGAGAAAGGGCAATAGTGATAATAAATTATGGCACCCCAGATGTCACGTTGAATCCATTTACATTTGTCCCCATTTTATTTCACATCATTTTTATGGTTGTATATGTACACATCTTATCACATGCACATATTTGTAATGTATAGAATGGTCATTACCTGTTTGTAGTCACGTGGTGTATACACTGAATGCCTAGGTCCTCCTTCATCACTGTTTATTATATCTTGGTACACTTGTCTGCATGGCTTCATGAGATTCTCAGCATGTATCTGTTTAGGAGGAATGTGTATCGTTATTGATTGGCTATCTAGGAGCAGCAATCCTCAACTTTTCTTTTACGTACGGAGCTGATCGTATGAATGGTCTCGATATATTGCTAGAATTCCTGTGTGCAAACCCAGAAAACACCGTGTGGTCTCCAGTGTAGTGTAGTATGAAAAGACCTGAGAAGCCCCAGTACTCCCATCGACGAAACTGCATATCACCTCCTCCTTGAGGTGACTGTTCATTATCAATAGCATTTGACCTCTTTTTCACTTCATATACTCCACATTTGATAGTATACACCCCTTTTGTCACCCAGCGATACTGATCACATCTATAGCGAGGGATTGGGGCCGGGCGAGTGGTAAAGCTAGAACTTAAATCGTACCGATATTTCTTCTTCATCTGCTCCCACGATGCATTGTCGGGGCCTAAATCAAACAAATATACTTCCCCTTCCTTTGGCAACACTGGCGGAGCCTGGGCAATTGAGTCTCGGTACTTCGTAGTATAGCATTTTGGAAGATATCAAGCACTTGATCGCCATCAAGATTCTCATAACAATTACTTCTGACTGGAGCTGTTATCGCCTGCTCCATACCTACGGTAGAACTAAACAGGCACGTGTGGAAGTCTTAGTTTAATAGCTCACGCGCATGTATGTCACAAACACCTTTGGGTGTTAAAAGCAAAGATTGCAACCGATGTACTTGACTTATACATATATTTTTCATTTAGACGTATTAGTAACACTTGAAATAATCATCTGCGGCTGGATAGATCCTTTGCTCCTGCTCCTGTTTTTAGGTAGCAACTCCTGCTCCTGCTCCTGCTCCTGCTCCTGCTCCTGCTCCTGGTTTTAGGTAGCGACTCCTGCTCCTGCTCCTGGTTTTAGGTAGCAACTCCTGCTCCTTCTCCTGCTCCTGCTCCTGCTCCTGCTCCTGCTCCTGGTTTTAGGTAGCGACTCCTGCTCCTGCTCCTGGTTTTAGGTAGCAACTCCTGCTCCTTCTCCTGCTCCTGCTCCTGCTCCTGCTCCTGGTTTTAGGTAGCAACTCCTGCTCCTGCTCCTGCTCCTGGTTTTAGCTACACCCGAATGATAGCCGGGGGCGTCTGTTGCCTTTTGTTGGTACTGAAATGTTGGTGGAGGTATGAAAGAACCGAATTTGAGGCCTGCTTGTGGAAGAGCATTCCTAGAAGGACGATAGCCCCGAAAACATGGATTTCTAATGGCGGCCAACACCTAATTACCGTATTCACGACGTTACTACCAACGAGTGAAGAATGATAATGGAAAGCAGGGTTCATAACCTATTAGCACTATGTGGGGATTCAAACTATATCACTTACTATCGAAAAGCAGGGATTTAGTTTTCCGCCTTTTGAGACTTTCACAGTGAGTCCATCAATGCGGCCATTTCATGTTTTCAAGACGGCCGATTTCATTTTGGCGGGAGCGGGGATACTATACGTCTGGCAGTGAACTGAACTTTCCGTTCTCATCACAGGTTATATCACAGGTAATAGGGCAGTCAAAGGTAGCGAATGTAATCCAGCCGTACTAACTTAGAATCGGAAAGCTCGAATCGCGAGACACCATGATCTTCTCTATAGCTGATGCTGGCAAAATGCTAACTAAAGTACTTTTATCTATGTACTGTATGAAGCTGATGCGTGGTGCTAGTATGTGAGCGCGTGGCTCACCAGAAGTAGCTAAGTGCTTCTTAGCACTCCAGAAGAAATTAAGACGGGGAATTACAAGAAGCTTTCGGACATCCATAGACGTCCGTACTTTGGAAAACATATGTAATGTAATTGATTGTTTTCAAACATGGACACGATAGTATTAATTTTCTAAGCAATAATGCCTTTTCGCTTTCATTTTGTGAGCAGCAGAATCAACAACATAGGACATACCAATGGTATTATTATAGTCTTGATAGCAATGTCAGGAAAACACTCTGGACCACTCTCCCAATGTCACTGAAGCTTTGTGTAGTAGCACCAGTCTTGTTGCCATGATGGCTATGTCTATGTAATTTCAAGGACTGGGGACCCAAAGACCTCATAAACACCTCCCTGTATCAAATTAGGGGCAGCTCATGAACGCAGGTACAATGTGACCTAGTTCTTACCAACAGTCTCCATGTCCAGGACGGGTTTTGGGTTGTACTGATGTCATGCTGACTGTAAGCTAAGACAGGGCATTAAACGTGTGCATGAACATAGGGGTATTGTTATTGGATTGATAGCAATGTCAGGAAATAACTCAGGAACACTCTCCCAATGTCCCTGAAGCTTTGTGTATTGGTACCAGTCTTGTTGCCATGACGGCTTTGTCTAGATAGCTTAGAATCTTTCCATTATGTAAGGACTGGGGACCCAAAGAGCTTATAAACACCTCTCTGTATCAAATTAGGGGCAGCTCACGAACGCAGGTACAATGTGACCTACTTCCAACCAACAGCCTCCATGTCCAGGACGGGTTTAGGGTTGTACTGATGTCATGCTGACTGTAAGCTAAGAAAGGCATTAACCGTTTAACGCCAAGAAAAGCATATCTGCATCAAAGATGTGTTGACCGTAACCAAAGACTTCTTCCAGACCCTTTGAAACATTACACCAATTAGAAGTTGAAACCCTCCTTCCTGCTACCTAACATTCCTCTGTTGCCTCATTTAGTTGATTTTTGACAACTCTACTGTAGCCAAACAAAAAATACTTCGGCGTTAATCGTGTGCATGAACACAGGGCATACCAATGGTATTGTTATTGCATTGATAGCAATGTCAGGAAAACACTCTCCCAATGTCCCTGAAGCTTTGTGTTTTGGCACCAGTCTTGTTGCTTTGTCTAGGTAGCTTAGAATATTTCCATTATGTAAGGACTGGGGACCCTAAGAGCTTATAAACACTTTCCTGTATGGGCAGCTCATGAACACAGGTACAATTGTGACCTAGTTTCAACCAACAGTCTCCATGTCCAGGACGGGTTTTGGGTTGTACTGATGTCATAGAGCATTAAACGTATTGAATATGGTGCCGAAGACACATTGTGAAAGTGCGTGGGTGCGATTTGACGACGTAGGCACCTTTGGCACCCCCCCTGCTCCCACCCCAACCCCAAGGGGTGTATAATGGCGCCGAAGAAGGTGTCGGACGAGTGCGATTTGACAAGTTGGGTACCTTCAGCGCCACCCTAAACGCTAAGGGCATTTGACCCGCTAATATACAAGTACTCAGAACTTCGTGCGTACGTATCAACGTCGATTAGGCGTCTTCCACATTTTTTCCACCCATCACATAGCGATATGGTACAAGAGTAACACAACTGAAGAACAGTTCACAAGCACAGGCCGAGTCTTTACAAGAAATTTTTGGACCCGCCCTTAAGTCCCCTGAGTAATATATTATCTCTGATTCTTGGCACCTCCATTAATTTCCTACGGTATTTTTGGCATCCTTTAGGATTTTCGGTACCCTCGTGTTTGAGGCGACAAAAGTTTTAGTTGTGTGCTTTTCGAGAAGTTACGATGGAAAGAGGGCAGAAGACGAAAAGAATGAATACGATATAACTCTAAAGAATCATCGCACGTGGAAGCTACCCTCAGGATGCAACTAAACAAGATAAGTGTGCCATTCGCAAAAGAGCAAAGCAGTAGCGAGTGCAAGATGGGAAGCTGTATCGAGTCATCCGTACAGATTCTAAGGATGGGGATGCGCTTTCTCTGTATATAAAAGACGCAAAGACAAGGAAGCAGATAATTAATGGTTGCCATATCGGACTAGCGGGAAACCATTAAGGTCGCGACAGAACGCTTGCAAAGATTGCGCAAATTAAGTATTTCTGGCCAGAATCATCAAAGGATGTGAGAAGTTTTTATCTTGCCATTTAAACTACTGTCAGCATCTCCAATGTTTAAACCAGGTGCAGAATTGTGATCAATGCCAGAAGACGAAAAGAAAGTTTCATCATCCAGCTGAAGAACTGCATCCGGTACCAGTTCCCAACAGTAGCTCATGGCCAGAAATGGAGGACATGAGTGAATATGTAAGGTTGTGATAGAATTCTGATTTTACCAATAACTTTGCCACCTTTTTAATGATTTATCATGTTTCAAGACAAGAAATTATTAACTCAAATCAATTAACTAAAATTATTTTTTTCAAATTGAATTCCAAACAGGTTTAGTATTCTCTAAAAATCGGTCTGATTATAATATACGTGTATCATGTAAAGAACATAAAGCATCCATTACTTAAATTCAAGACAAATTAACTAATTACAACCGAGCATAATTAATTATTTCATAAACGTATGTCATTATGTGCGTCATCTTTTGAATATTGATGTATCGTCTGCTCACGAGACTTCTGCTCACGAGACCATTAAAATAGTAAGACTACGATATAGTGTGCCAAACCTCCGTTTCTGCAACGAGAAAAACAGTACTCCCACCTGATGTGGATTGATGCAGCGCAAGTGCGCAAATTAAAAATTCTGCGTGCCAGACTAGTGTATAAAAACAACAGGTCCTGACATGTTTTTGTTGTTGCCCAAACACTATCAAAACTATATCCTACATACGCATGCACAAATTTAGTTAAGCGTTTTGTTTGTTCCCAGGCCATACCAAGTAATTTCTTGCATTCTCACGCGACACAATAGTGGAACTAATCATGATAACCGATTGAGTATTTTAACGCGAGGTGTCGCTACATCAGGTGGGAATGAGAATAGTAGTGCCGTTTCGTTGGCGTAAGTTAAGCCAAAGCGTTCGAAGCTATCAAACAGCACATGGAGAAATTTCTGTTGTATACATGTAGCTCACGATTATTTACCCATCTAAATCATTTTTAATGTGCTGGTGCAATTTGCATGGTCATATCAGCAAAAAGCATAGTGGGTTTTGATAATCGTGGGATTCGGGGATAAAAACACGAAGTTAAAGCAAGATCCCACAATATACATTTTACCATACAGAAAAGGTGTAGTATGATGCGTTGAAAAAGGAAGTCCATAGCTATAACCATGTACAAGTTGTGTAACATGTGTGATTACAAGGAGATGTACATTTACGATTTTTAAAATATCCTAAACAAATTTAGGAAAGCGTCATATCATGCACACATACGAACGGCTTAAAACCCTGGAATAACTCTTGTGCATGGATATTAGGTGCGCAAAAGTACAGTGGTAAAGCCCGCTACATGTACATGATTATCTGTTGGAATGCACCCTTTTATCACATTCATAGACCAGTGGATGTTTGAAGGCAAACATTATGACCTCCTGCAGGCAACATCATGCAGAGCTCATTCAAAACATCTATAGTACACAACCGAAAGTTTTTTCTCGGTACACTAGTGTATACAATCCGCAACAGGATGTCTACGACCTTGTTACGATAAATGTTTAACAATCCGATACAGGCCCGGCGGGCAATCACCCGATAGGCTACTGTTAACCACAGACTGTATAGAACCTGTCAACAACCTGGAACGGGATTGTAAACAACCTGCAACAAGCCGTTAAATTCCTTGTATGGGCCTTTGACTGCCGTAATGATTAGTTGTTTGTTTTTAATATACAATAAATATTACAACAGTACAACAGTTGTGTCCAATCGTGTTCAAACACAAGATTGGTATTTGCTACCTCTTCCCATTCAACCATATTGTAAGCTTGAGTGTCTTTAAATTTGCAGAAGTCTTGACATTCATGAGGCAGCCATCGTTATTCTCGTGCTGTCCACAGTGAACAGTGTGTGTGTCAGAGTGAACAGTGTTCAACGTTGTTCAAGCATTGCTGTCCATTGGATAGCTTGAAGGTTTCAAAACCTTGTACAAGGCACAATGTATGTTCTGACTTGGGTTTAATAGTTGCCACAAGCTGGCCATATGTGAACTGCAATAACCAATAAATGAACATGATTAGTAACACCAAACATAGCTTTACCTGACAGAATGATGGGTGCAATTTCACATAGTCTCCAGAATGAACCAATTCTGAGCTCTGAGAGACGACTGCTCTGTATTGGTGTATGTCACCATCCATGACACCCATGTGCACAATTATACCAAATGGAGGATCCTGCTGCTCAAGTTCCATGCGTTGCAGTACAATGGATCTTGAGTGCATTGAATGGACCATGGTAGGAAGTTGCCTATGGCATGGGCAGCCAATAGTCACATAACATCCTTTACACAGAAAGCCACTCACCATCCGTGCTGTGCCTGGCTTATAAATTTCTCTATTGGCTTTCAAAACCTTGCTCGGTACCGAATTCAAAAACTCTGAACCTGGTCTGAGCTGTAAAGGTCTTGAAGGCCTTTGCTGCACCTGTGATAAAGTGGCAGTTATACACAGATGCACATGCATATTAGACCACCTTTCATTGCTGTCATAATAGCATCCATTACATATGTAGTGCAAGTGCTCAACAATGGCAAAGTGATTTGCATTATCCCGACTAGGAGCTTGCTTATTGCTGTAGATGTTTTGCAAACGTACAGTGGAGTTAAATCATTCACACCTAACAGTAAGGCAATACATTTATATACATGGACATATGTAAGGACTTACAGTTCTGCACTAAAGGTGGATGAAGGACCATAGTTCTTCATTCTCTCAACAAGATGCAGAAGGTAACGAACCTTCTGCTTGTGCAACAGTTTTGGCATAAAGGTTCTTATGGAGTGCACAAAATCTATGCATATCTGCTGCCATGCATTTGCCTCAGTAGGATCAAAGAAATCGCAATATGCTATATGTGAAACACCTACCAGAAATAATGAAGTACCATATGAGATACACATTCACTTAGAATACATTGTGTACTTACTTTTGACAAAGCCAGTAACACTTTCCGTTCTCCCTCTCCAATGTACGGACTTATTAAAAACAGAGCCATCTGAGACCAGGCCTTGTAGTCTCTCCCAACAAATGATTTGTAATGATAGCACAAATTTCCGTGAATTTTCACACGAAATCCAGAACAGCTAATGCTGTGATCCGAGTAAGTATTTCTGCCTTTTGCACTTTGACAAGGTGGGCATTACGTCTTTCAAGAAATACTTGCAAGCACCCATTAGTATGGTATGTAATACTTGTATCGGTATATATGTGCATAGAGAATGGTGTTCATAGCATTAGTGCTTTACATAATGATCTCACCTGTATATAATTACCTGGTACATGCAACATTGGATTGCTGTCCTCTCTAACACCAAACAATGTACGGTGATCTGCTTGTAATTGTTCTGTTGGTTGAGAAAGAATCACTTCCATCTGCAATAGAGAGTTCTGAATCGTCCTTTCGGTAGATATCAAGTGTGGAGAAGCTAGCATCTCTGTCAGCCTACATTTTAGATAACAGAATGTTTAAACGCACACAGTACAATACGCTGAAATGCGTACCATACACAACCTACAATACTTCTTAGCTGAACCACCTAAATGGTTGAGCAACTGGGATGCCATAGGATTATCGCAAATGATGCACAGCAAAGGAATTGTTCATTCACACCAACTGCCGGCAGTAGCAGACCCAGGATTGTGTGTGTGTGTGTGTGTGTGTGTGTGTGTGTGTGTGTGTGTGTGTGTGTGTGTGTGTGTGTGTGTGTGTGTGTGTGTGTGTGTGTGTGTGTGTGTGTGTGTGTGTGTGTGCTTGTGTGCGTGCGTGCGTGCGTGTGTGCGTGCGTGTGTGTGTGTGTGTGTGTGTGTGTGTGTGTGGAGGAGGGGGTAGACTGTGATTTATTGAATAATTTACAAGGAGGAGGGGGTTCCTCTCTGGGGATATGGGGGGAGCGCTGAAAGGTCCCATTAGGGTCGGACTTCACCCCAGAAGCTCAACATATAATAGTCACACAACATGCATTCATAATCAGTATACAGTGTGTTTAGGTGAGATTAACGACTTACTTTTACGTCTTTTTCCAACAAAGTCCGAAATGGAACCCGCTTCGTTAAGAGTGCTGCCATTGAATAACTGCATGCAAGCTCATCAGATTGTATTCATATTGTTACTAGAGTTTGAAGGTCCAGACAGACACACACACACACACACACACACACACACACACACACACACACACACACACACACACACACACACACACACACACACACACACACACACACACACACACACACACACACACACACACACACACACACACACACACACACACACACACACACACACACACACCCGTGGATTCGCCGCGGATTTGTCTCGTCAGAGCGCGTGGCTGCATCCCTGCACAGTGGCGGTTTTTCAGTGGGCTTTGATTCTGATCAGCAACATAGATCGTTTGGCTGCATAATGCGGTAAACCTGGGACCTAACCATGCAGAGTCATCGCTACATGTAGTGTAATAAATAATGAATAATAAATGCAGAAGAGCTGGATGATATAGCTGCACATGACAGTGACTTCGACTATGTGGCAGTATCTGTCAGTGCAACTCCGCGTGCAGCAGTCAGCAATAGTTACTGCAGGTCAAGCATGACTTAATTTGTCCGAATGTGATTTATTGTGCAAACGAGCTGTGTGATCATATAATATTCCATTCCGCCTGTTCCAACTGAAATACGTAAGTCAAATAATTCTTTACATGTGGGTACATAGCTGTCTACAGATCGGAACATTAGAGTAATGAAGCTGGTACAGTATGTAAACATACACTAGCGCACTGTAATTACAATCAGTAGCGGGTTGTATAAACGACACCGTTCCGATCTGATGCTACGCCCGATGCCGTACCAGATTGTATTACGATCGGTGTACCATTATGTAATGTAATACGGGCCTGTTACAGGGCGAAAACTTTCCGTTGTGTACAGGAGTAACAAGAGAGACAATATATAGATCATAATTGCAGACAACCTATAGACCTTATTCACAGCATGGTCTAGCCAGAGAATCAATTCCTGAACTGCTTTCACATTGATCAGCTGAATTAAGTCAGGATGAGGTGGATACATGCATGTGGTATACACGTAAAGCCCACTACATGATTATCTGTTGGAACGCACCATTTTATCACACTCATTTAAAGTTCATAGGCCCGTGTATGTTTGAAGGCAAACATTATGAACTCCTGCAGGCAACATCATGCAGAGCTCATTCAAAACATTGCAGCTCATTGTAAACAACATTGCAGTAATGTTATACATGTAGTTGTCCTCCAGCAGTACTGTAATCATGCTTTAAGGATGTCTTGGCAATGTTCATTTGATGTAGGTGTGCTTCCCGAGTTTCAGACCGATGGGCCTCAATCCCTCCTTCATGCCAGTATGCAGAATTATGCTTAGTGTAAGACCTCCGTTCTCTGGCATACTCACGCAGCTCTTCCAGCCTGTACTCTGTCTTCTGCTGGGGCATCCCACTGGTTGCTGGAGAAGTAATTTCTCTTGGCGTCATCATTATGCTTCTCCACACCTGAAAGAATATTTGACGTTTGCATACTATTACTGTACAATTTACCTTGACAAGAAAACTGCTTCATACTTCCATGCTGTTTGGAACATGATACACCATGGCATGAATGTATGGAGTTACATGCTTGAGTTGGTGACCATCCTCTTTGATGCTCAAGAATAGTTCAACCCATCTCTTGCTCTATATAATATATATATACACAGTATGACAGTGCTCATTGTTTGGTGTACCTGACAACACACCTTCTGATGAATGTCATCTGCAGCAATTAATGGTGATGACTCACTGGATATCATAGTGTACAACTCTTCAAAATCTTGTGTTAACAGAAACCTGCTCAATATTGATTTAATTCTATCCACCCCCACCCCCACCTCCCTCTTGCATATACCGTCCACAGTTTAACAATAGTTGCCAGCAATGTACTTGGCAGAGGGATAGCTTTCATTTTTGGCGGAAGTAGCTAGTGTAAGTAGAAGATGACGGGATGCAATGTTTGTACATAGTGTGCATGTGTAACTTAAAAACTTTCTTCACACTTTCACCCGTTAAGGATATTGCCACTACTTGACACTGATTCCCAAACATTGAATGAAACACCGCAACTTTTAACGCATGCCACCATGCAGTTGATGTATATGCAAGTTAGTGTGAAGACGAAGCCGATCATCCATTGACTTCATAATCATTATAAGGTTCCGTAGCATCACATCAAAAATCCTTAACAATACATGTAATTCATCAAGTATCACATGATGAAGTGGTATACATATCGAGAAATTGGCGGTCAAAAGGATTACGCGGTATTCGGTCATTGCGTAATTCAATGTTCATAGAAAATGTATGGACGCATTCAGAAAACTGCAGCTAACTGCAGAAAAAACCCAAATTTTGACTAGCTGCTCTCGGATTTGCAATGTGGGGACTAGTTGACATATTTTGTGTAGTTTTTCGCAACTTAAGTACCTATATCCGCACTTCCACATTAATTATGCAAGGTTTCCAATGTCCATTCATTTTTTCTCATTTCCTTATTCAGTCATCAATAGTTTCCAAACCAAATGACATTTTCCTTACCTGCTCACGGATTACATGAGAGTAATCAATGAACTTATTTATCATTATTTTTTCAGAGCTTAGGGCCTTCAAATCGCACTTCCCTTGAATGGTTAGTGAGATACACCCCACATTCAATGTGCCTACCACGATCATCACGTGCCACCCTATCGTCAGTCAGCCGTGCCCAGACCTGTTTTTTTTTTTTATGTTGTATTAATGACCAATATGTACTGACTTTAGCATGACCCCTTGTAAGAGTGGGCACTAATTGGGATTATATGTTGCAAAGACGGAGGTGGCGATTACACAGAGGAGTTTGCCACTTGTAGCATCGACACAGGAGTGCCTGGGCATGACAACCAACCAGTCTTCTTACGGAAGCATCTTGCAAGTCTCAGAGTCCTAGGTTAGCATGAATGTGACACGTACATGATTACAGTAGCTACGTCCGTAATAGGCTAAATGGTTGTGTAACTGTACTATACCGGAGCGTTAGTACATATAAGCAGGCCCGTAGCCAGGAAGTTAGGCGGGGGGGGGGGGGGGGGGAGATCGATTAATACTTCAGAAAGCATTTATCCGGGGGCGAGAGCGGTGGGGGAGGGGGAGGGAAGTCCGTCAGGTTCCCCTCGCGTTTAGCGGGCCAAATACGAAAAGGGAGACACCTTCGGGCCTCATGCATTTTTATAAGTACCATAACTAGAAGAGGCAATGTCCAATACCCCACCGGGTTCAAACCTACCATACATTTCGGTAGGAGTAATCAAATCGCTTCAAATTCGGTTTGTAAATACATGTAGAGAGGTCCCTATATGCACATTTTCCCGCTTGATATGGCGGGACACAATTTGCCGCGATAGGTACAGGAACCTCTCTACCCACAAACCGAATTTTAAAAGCAATTTGATTACAGGAGAATCGAAAGGTATTTGGCGGGTTGAACCTAGTGGGGTATCATACATTGCAATACTCCAAAACGTATTTCACCATACAGAAATGGTGTAGTATGAAGTGTTGAGAATAAGAAGTCAATAGCCTTAACCGTTTGGAAGTTATAGCGATTCAAACGCAAGGGAATTTTGAGGGGCAATTTTGTGGAAACTGTCCCATATATATAAATGTGTGTGCATACATGTATGTATATGTACATGTATGCATGTATTTTATGTACATGTATATATGTGAAAATTCTATGTTCTTGACCTTCATGTCTTCTCAGCCTTGTAGAGACTCACTGATGGAAGAACCATGTGTGTAGCTATGTTGGTGATTCAGTGTCAGCTCTCTTGAACTATTCGGCATGCTCCCGCCTGAAAGAGTGCTGCAAGATGTAAAACAGGTCACAGTCAAGTTGAACTTTGATTTAGGAGTATTGGAGTTAATGATACATTAGTGTGTGCTTAATTGTAGTCATTTCAGTACTTCACCACAGGCCTATTGCTTTCTGGCCACTTAATTATATGTAAGCTTTTGTTTTAAGTAATGAATTACTTCCAAAGGTAATAAAAAGATCTTGTTAGGACTGATGTTTGTTTTATGGGACACAAATATAAGGCATAATCTCCCCGTCTGAAGTAATCTCTGTGGATGCTATCACAGCTTCAAACGTCCACCAAAGGATACTGTCAAAGAAACTAGAGGACCCAGTTCTCATTGTTGTTGAAAGCATCATCACCTGCTGACAGCTCTCTGTGTCAGCACCTCATGCTGCATCCTGGCTACTGGTCACACCTCTTAGTCTTGACCTGAACTTTGAACCCAATGAAGTGTAATTCTCCATCCAATGGTGGCTAGCTCCTCATGTTCTTTGTGCCCTGGCGCTACTAGGGTGGTGATGTTGTCCAGTGCCCAGCCATTGAATCACATATATGTTAACAATGAGTAAACAAGTACATACATGTAATACATGTACGTTGTGGGTGCAAGGGTCAAGCATTTTAATAAAAGATGATTGCGCAGGGACTGATACAGAAAACAAAAGATAGAGGCAGCAAAAACTGTTAATCATTTGCAATCACCCCAATGATGGGTGTAGCCTTAGGAAGAACAGTATCAAGTTTTTGAGGGGTGACTCTTTCATTGTAAGGGCTTCCTGTTCAGCTGATCCTGACAAGAGAGTACACTCAATTTCAGTGATGGATCCAGAATTTCCAGTTTGTGGGGGAGGGGGGGGGGGGGGGGGGGGGAACAAACCCACGTCCTGCTCCAGCTGGGGTATGGGGGAGTGGCTGTAAGCTCCTCCATAGGGTCTAGGGAAGAGCACATTACATTGTACTTCGACATCAACCCATATTTCAACAAGTCAAAGAGTGTATGGAAGCACTTGTGCCTACAGTACATGTACACAGATAAAGCCCATTACATAGAGGTGTAGCTCCTCCCATGGATGTGAGATAAGATAACCACAGGCATTACCACTTATACACACACACACACACACACACACACACACACACACACACACACACACACACACACACACACACACACACACACACACACACACCCTCCTTCACAAGAAATCCAATCTTCATGTAAAGGTCTATCTGCCAATCAAGTGAAGGTCAGTATACACAGCTCACAGGATGCTTATTCATTTTAGCCAGGACAATGGTTGTGTACACCTTGGATTGCCCTTGTGGGTTTTGTGGTAGTGGTCAGGTCCCAAGGCCAACATAAAACAACAGTACCTAAGAAGTACTGAGTATACCATATCAAGGCTAATAGTACATGGCTACACTACACCCTTCTCCTACAACTCTCCTCTCTGCTAGAGGAGCATACTGCCCCAAACATTCATGACTCCAACAAGTCAGTACAGGGAGGATAAATGGTATGTGTAATTTTGCCAGAGATGTCCCTGCTGGTGTACATGTACATGACTACAGGAGGACAGGAGAGAGGGAGTGAGGGAGGGGGGAGGGGGAGAGAGGGAGGGGGGAGGGAGGGAGGGAGGGAGGAAGGGAGAAAGTGAGGGAGGGAGAAAGTGAGGGAGGGAGGGAGGGAGAAGTGAGGGAGGGAGGGAGGGAGAAAGTGAGGGAGGGAGGGAGTAGGTGAGAAAGGAGAGAAAGAAAGGAAGGAGGAGAGAGGGATAAGAGCAAAGAAAGATGGAACACAAACTAAGTGATTGAAGTATACACAATGTACCTGGGCAGGCTGGCTGCAGCACTGATGACGCCCAACACCACATTTCAACTGGAGTGCAATGCCTGCGGGCGTGACTGGAGGACCTGTCCAACAGATAACGTACTGAGCACAGATCATATACATGTACCATGCACACTGTTATTTGCGCATGTTGCACACAGTAGCAGAGAAGACATACATGTACATGTACAAAGTGAAGGGGAGGAGGCCGGTGGTGTTGTAGCTGATCACAGTAAGGGGCAGGACACCCGCCAGAGCACCATTGCAATACAAACTGAAGTTGATGAGGATGCCATTACTGTCAGTTGGCAAGTCCCAAGACACAATGATGTAGGTGGAGCCCACATTCTGCACCGACATAGCATCAAATCCATCCGGTGCTGGGGAAAGGAGGGGGAAGGAGGGGGAAGAGGATGACATCACATGCACACAATGACATCACACATGTATACACAGTCAGTGACACACACGTACACACGCACACACAATCACGCACACCGAGGTACCATTCAGGAGGGGATAAGACACATGCTGTAAGGGGTGGCAATGCCATATCTGCTCGACGTGCTGGGAAATCCCTCAAAGTAGACTTTCATGGTCAGCAGTGGGACAATCATGGCAGTGATGGCCGCCGCGTGCACCGTATCCACAGTGACGTAGAAGGTATTGGAGGCCTGCTCAAACAGTACCATGTGCCCTTGGCCATCACAGAGGTTACAGGAGGGGACTGCACCACACTCGCACCGACGTACAAGCTCAACATGACCGATGAGTTCTGAAGCTCACAGTGTGCCACTGACCATCGTTGAAGGTTCTGGTACTGTTGGATCCAACGACAGCTGGTCCAGAGCCCACATCAAATATTAACCATGGCAACCCACCATGAAGCTTCACCCCCAGGAAGTCAGTCATTACACCGTTGGTAGAAGAGAATGCCGCTGGGGTTCTAGGTATGGAACTGGACTGTGGCCTGGTTAATAAAACCACAAAGGAACATGTGCCCGCTGAATGTAGCCAGGCCCCTACCGTCGAAAGAGGGGGCCCACATCTCTGACTGGGACTTAAGGCTGGGGACTCGATGGTGCAAGGTGTAGGCAGTGATGACATAGTCGGGTTGGAGGGGAGCATTCCATTGGAGGGACATGGAAGAGGGGATGAGGGGGGAGCTTGGCCCACAGGTGCTAAGGGTGTGAGAAAGATACATAGTGGTTGTCAATGACCACTTGGGATATAATTGAACACATAACACACACACATCATGTGCACATGGCACACATGCATGCAAATGCTGCTTGTGTCTGCTAAGTTGTACAAACTGAATGATGACTGTCACTTTCTTTACGCAAGGTAAAGAGAAGGCCATAAAACATGTACCTACAACATCAAATCATACGCATGTACATGTACCTGCAATACAAACAACATCCACACACATACATGTAAATACACACCCACATACATATGTGCACATGCACAGACACACACGCATGCACACACACACAACACACACAACACACACACACAAACACACACACACACACAGACACACATGCATGCACACACACACACAACACACACACAAACAACACACATACAACACAACACACACAACACACACACACAAACACATACACACACACACACACACACACACACGGTCCACATACACAACGTATACGTACCACTATCCAGTGTTGTGACATTGGCAACACCACCAGTCTGACATCCAGCTGTGGTGCATGCTGCTTCCACAAAGCTGTACTGCGTTGACGGCTGCAGGTTATGTACCACGGGACACTGGAGGTAGTGAGAAGGACGTTCCCCAGTACAGAAACAGCTTACACATGTATTGCAGGCTGTGAGATCCCATTGGGAACTGAGGGGTTAAACTACATCACATTGACAGAGGAAGAGGAGAGTGCCAGAAGCTGAGGGCTTGGAACGCCCAATGGTGCTGTGAAAGGGACCAAGATGTGACAACCATACACAAATACACACACACACACATACACGTGCCTCACATTGATTTTCATTGCAATACAGGGGGTGTGGCACCTAAATGTACTTACACAGCATGCGGCGTGAGCGGGGCTACAAATACAAGTCGTGTTCACAGTAAATTGGGGTGGGGTATATATAATAATCGGAGATCAAACACTTCCAAAGGGTGGGGTTTCCCCAAGAAAGGTGCCCCCCTATCCCACACATCATACTGGATCAGCAGGCCGTTTGGATTGGACAGTGCAGTCACAGCGTTCAGAGCAGTAACATTGGGAGCAGCCTGGAATGTGGGCATAGCTTGTAGTGTCTTCAAGCTGCTGGAGTTGCTTTGGCCACACCCACCGGATGTGCAGGCCTGTACCAGTATGTACGCTGTAAACAGTTGACAGTGTATAGTATTGGACAGGGTAGGATTTACCGCTCCCACCCCCTATCCACCCCCTGGTTTGCCCCTAATTTGAATAACCCAGGGAGAAGGCCAATAGTATACCATATCCACACTCAACAAGGCCAACAGAATAGGGAGAAGGCCAACAGTATAGGGAGAAGGCCAACAGTATAGGGAGAAGGCCAACAGTATAGGGAGAAGGCCAACAGTATAGGGAGAAGGCCAACAGTATAGGGAGAAGGCCAACAGTATAGCGAGAAAGCCAACAGTATAGGGAGAAAGCCAACAGTATATAGGGAGAAGGCCAACAGTATAGGGAGAAGGCCAACAGTATAGGGAGAAGGCCAACAGTATAGGGAGAAGGCCAACAGTATAGGGAGAAAGCCAACAGTATAGGGAGAAGGCCAACAGTATAGGGAGAAAGCCAACAGTATAGGGAGAAGACTAACAGTATAAGGCCAAAAGTATAAAGACAAGGCGAACAGTATAGGGAGAAGACCAGCAGTACAGGGAGAAGGCCACCAGTCTAACAATAAAGGAAGAAGACCAACAGTATAAGGAGACGGGCAATTAACGGTTCGGGAGTAAAGGGAGAAGGCTACCACTGGTTACAGTACAGGGAGATGTGCACAATTATAGAGAGATGGCCAACTGTACTAGTATAGGGAGAAGGCCATATCTACTTCTTCCAAGATATGCACATACATGTAGGGCCGAACACTACCCACTGCCGAACATACCCTACGCTACTAAATTCACATAGTATACTCACCATAACACCTGCGTCTCAGAAGATGAAAGCATGAAGGGCATACGTAGCTCGATCCCTGCATGCATCATTGTGCCTAATTGATGCGCTCCACATCTCCAATGCAAGTGACGCATAGCTGATAAGTTAATTTTTAATTTGGTTCAATTAGTGTGGTAATTCATTAGCTAGTAGGGGTTAACGGTTATAAACTTTAATGTCTGTAACGTTAGCCGACATAAGTTTAATAATTATAACTCTACTCTGCAAGTTATTGCACAATGACTACTTCGTTT
Organism: Ephydatia muelleri; assembly: GCA_013339895.1. Lineage (NCBI taxonomy): Eukaryota > Metazoa > Porifera > Demospongiae > Spongillida > Spongillidae > Ephydatia > Ephydatia muelleri. The sequence continues at coordinate 21,090,812 of JABACO010000001.1, read as the reverse complement.
ATGAATAAATTATGCGCGGTAGAAATTAAAAATTTGTCTTGATTGTAGTTTACGAATGGTTAATGGTATAATCTTATAAAGCACAGATTCACAATCAGTCTGATTTATCGTAAATTATACACGTGTTTGGAATTCAATTTGAAAAAACAAAGCAAGATGACCGCCTATGTATGGGCCATTTCTCCATATGAGAAGTGAGTGGCCGATGTATTGAGCCTTTGTGCTGTGCTGCCATTTTGCCATTGGTAGCAAAGCCGCATCTGCAAGATTGCAGTTAGGACATGTAGGAATTTATATATATATTCCTCACCTAAGAGTAGCAAGTGTTCTCACAACAGTGTTGGTAAAGTGCGCTTCTGCCTTTGACATGTCCCATCTAGAGAAAGGCATTATGTACCACATTTCACTGTAACAGGCTTAGTACGTTCAAACCTGGTGCATCGTGCAAAATGGGCAAGCGTATATAGAATTTGCTCCATTTAGACCCAGTGTCAAAGCGTAAACTAACTATTAGAACATAGAAAGAACGTGCATGGGGTACCTCCTTAAACTAGACAACACCGACCTTCATGTCTGAACTCAGAAAGAGTTCAATAGGGTAAGGGTTACCATTGACATTGACAAAGCTGTCTGCTGAAGATGGTTAATTTCATCAAAGGTCACAGAAAACGCTGCGGAGATTGTTTAGTAATCTTCCATACCTTTGACTACTGCTGCAATAGTATGGTTGCCTGCATGCACCAACAGTATTATCAATAGTAAACATAACTGCATGAGTAGGTCTATTCACTTTCTTACCTAGTCCGGATAAGTATTGTCCAATGGAAGGTTCCAGGATAGCATATGATAACAGAATGAAATTAGACGTTCTTGAGAACTTAGCACCATCCCCAGAAATCCTGATTTTAATTTTTTTTACCAGATGCAAATACTGCTGGGTTCTTTGCTATCTGCATTGAGAAGAATGAATTATTACATGCATGCATTGTTTGTAATGTTTACTATTACCAATATTGACAAGTGTTTGCACAAAGTACTTTCAAACGGCCGATAGGCACCTTCATATCGCTCGATGCGGATGAGGTCCAAGATATCATTAAGTTCGGTGCGCGTTTTTTTTTACGGCATTAGACCTTGGAAGCTCTGAGAAAAGCATGGAAAGTTCTTAGTAAAACTTGTCGCTTACTCCGAATCTATCTAGCGGATACAAAACCCTTAGATTTGCCTCGGTGCTGTCGGAGTTATCGATATCAGTGGTTCCTGATAACAGAGGCATAGTTAGAGGTTTTCCAGTGGTGGTATGACATGTGAGTCAAGAGTAATCCCGTATGATGGCATGCAGGAATTCCAACGCTCTACTTGTGCAACTAACTACATCTAGTACTTTCCATCGAGCGTGCCTGCATGTTGCTTAATTTACCTCCTTTGTTACAATACTGTGAAGCAAGCGTTTCGTGTGCTTCAGTCAGTTCCTGCCTCACGAAAATTAGCTGATTCTGCAAATCGTATATCATAGCATCGATAAGTCGTTCGCTACGCTTCGTTCTTCAACAAGCATGGCAGCAGGAAACAACTCACCTTTATAAATTGTTGTGATTGTGGAGCCAAATAGCACATCGATCCTCTTTGCACCCCTCATTTTTCTAAGTTTAGATGCAACACTCAGCGATCTGCGATATCGTCCTCAATACGTTCATTTAACAACGCCACGAAGCTTGTATCGCGGTGCTCCGTGAATTTGCCCAGTCTTCTAGCAGACGGTTTGGTTTCGCTAAGATAGTATACCATCAAGTTCAGTGGCCCCCACAATAGTCACCACTAGTGTCTCCAACGGAGGTAGCACATCTTTCGAAAGCGTATAACTTCTTCGGCTGCTAGCTGGTTGCACGTTCTCATCCAATTCCATATAGATATATGGTTGTCTTCACAAAGCGAAAGCTAGAATGAACGCGAGGATACAGTGAATACCATGTACTCGCGAGGTACAGCGATTTTAGAAGTTACGGATGTACATGTATGTATAGCATGTAACGACCAGTGTACTGTACAATAATTAACCATAACGTTTAATAATGTCATGCTGCACAACCTAGAAAAGTCCATTTTGAATCATCTGTGTATGTGGCAAAATTAACACCATAGTATAAGTATATGGCCAGATGATTTGGCCTTTAGGATCTGCCTTGGAAACTTGAGTAGCGGGTCTACACGGCGTGCTATAAGGGAGAAACGGTTGATAAATGCACCATCTTCCATTCAATGTATGTATTTTCATAAAACCCAGTTTCGAATTAGCTGTGTGCACATTTTGGCGGAACAAAATAATACAAGAAGTTCCATTCAGAGTACCTTTATCACAATTTTGCCTCGAAACATAGTTACGGGTCTCCAGCAAAGAATTGTACACGTTTGAATGCAAATCTCCATAGACGTTCCATACTTCAATTTTTCATGACGCGCGTCGCGGGTTTCAAGTATTCATGTCCGCTATTTCTGGCCATGTGGAAGCAGATAGGAATTGACCACATTGGGCCTCTGGCCAACAACCACAAATGGTAACAAGTAAGTGATAGTTGTTGGCAGATTACTAAGTGCCAGAAGCACGGGCATCTCCAACAAAGAAGCCATTAATGTTACAGAGTTTCTAAATGACCTCATTCTTCGTCATGGGTGCCCTGATAAGATCAAGGAACTGAGTTTTGTAATCAGGTATGTCCACACATATTATCGAACAAATGTAACATTTGCACTGAAACATATGGCTGATTGAAAATATAGTTCAGGCCTTGCAATTACATTAGTGTAACACATCATTGTGTTGATTAGCTGTATGCAAGCTGTATGGTCATTAATACTTTTATTTCAATAGACCCTTCCCTTTAAGAACTCCGGACGTGACATCACTAATCAACGTACTTCACGAATTAATTTATTGGGTTAAGTATACATTAATGAGTGATGTCACGTCCGGAGTTCTTTAAAGGGAAGGGTCTATTGTAAGGTTGTCAATCATCTTCTGAAGTTAACAGGCACTGAGCACAGAGTTGCTAGTGCACATCATCCACAGACAAATGGATTGACAGAGAGGTTTATTCAAACACTAAAAGGTTCCATGATTTAAGTTGTAAATGAGAAACAAAACGACTGATTACATTGAGAAAATCATGCTTAGCTGCGTTCTGCATTTGCATAATTAAATATGTTTATTTACAGGACATACATTCATACTTCTACTGGCTATATACCCCATTTTTTCTAATACATTTTAGGGAGGCAAAGGTTCCAGTTCATGTGCAAGTGGAAGGTGTTGTGGGTTGTAGTTCATTGCCACAAATTCTTACAGAACCTGATGAGTCCTTATGATCTAGATGAATTGTGCAAGTGGGTCAGAAATAAAAGAAGTGTTGTTTCTGATAAGGATTTCACCATTGATGGATTACTAGAATATGGAAAACAGTGTAGCAACATATCACCTGAGGTTTTAGAGATTGTCAAAGAAGAGCATAATGATCATATCAACTACCACAAAAGGAGAGGTGTGAATCACTCTCACTACCAGCTGGTTTGCAAAAGGAGAGGTGTGAATCACTCTTACTTGACACAGCCATCAATGATTAGTGTGTCACACTGCCCATTAGCAACAGCTAGGATTGCTGCAGATGGAAATTGTTTCTTTCGGTCTGTTTCTCTAGCTGTAATAGGATCACAGGAGTTTCATGAAGAACTGCATCTGCTGATCACAATGTACATAATCCACACATCAACGAATGCAATGTTATCCTCCCTTAGATCCCCAGATAACACTATGGAAAGCTATATGAAACGAGGCAGACACTGGGCCCTTGGGCTACAGAATTGGAAGTCATTGCAGCAACATCATTGCTTAATACAACCATTTATATGTATGCCAAATATGAAGAAACATTCAAACGGCTCAAGCATTCACCACAGGAACCAACCCTGGCTTGCATCAAGATGAAGGCATATATATATAACTAACTTCAACAAACATTTTGAAACAGTTAAAAAGATGTAACATCCATGCGTGTTGTGTGTCACTATCTCATTCAATGCAGCTGCTCATTCTTAACATATCAGATCATTAATTCAAAAATTAAGTGCATACACGTAACAGCCATGAAAAAGCCTTGAAATGGTCCTCCGCTTGCTTATACACGTATATGCCAGAAGGCCAGTGAATATTCTGAATATAATCGTACACTTTGATTCATTATTATAAATAAGAATGCAAATAATTGGAGTGGGGTTCCAAAATTCCTAGGATGGCTATGCTAAGAGATGCCTATTTTAAAGGATGCCGAGTTTTCCTGTGAAAATTGTGCCAAAAGTCCATTTTCATTTTTCCTGCCACACCGGTGTTGTGGTACAGTTTATCCCGGGATATTTTATCCGCCCGGATAATTCAAGCTAGGATATTTTATCCGGCCGGGTATTATGTCCTAGTACGTTTTACCCTACCCTGGTATATTTTATCCTACCCTAGGATAAACTATCCTAGGATACTTTACCCTACCCGTATTTACTACACTATTTGTTTATCCTGGATGTACATGTGATGTATAAACGCATATAATGTTACATGCATTATTCTTTTAAAATCATTAAAATAATTTAATTTGTCATAAAACACGTATATGTTAAGCAGTTGTAATATTATATCAATATGATATTAGAGCTCCTACCTCCACTTCAGTTCATGTATATGTTCTATCAGCTCTTTGAAGCGATCAAGTGCCATACGAAAGTTGCAATATTGCCAGCACCAAAACAGCTAAATATACACAGGTATTGTGGACTGCATTGGCATTCACAATGTTTAAATGCTGCACCTTTCTTGTCCCCTCCGATCTTTATTCACACCTCACTGGCTGGTACAAACCCTTCATGCCAGGTAAGCCTGCCAGCCCTGCAACCATGATTATAAAGTAAGATCATTTGTATTTCACTCTTACCTTTCAATTTCATTTAAGAAGTCGGCAACTTTATCTACCAGATGGGGAATGTAAACTAAAGGAGCTCCTTTGATTTCATCTACACCAGAAGGAAGTGGAATGTGAAGGGGCAACCTCTCCTTTGATGTTATGACCCACAATGTGGCTGGAGATGTAAACTGAGATTCACTGTAAAATTTCATTTTCAAAATGACTGTTTATGAATGGACTCTTCTTCACCCATTCTGCTTGATGCCACCCTTGGAGAGTGTCTTAGCCATTTGAAGGTGATCCAAGATGGTCTAAACTCTAAGTAGGATTTCAAAACTTTTAAATATATACACGCACAATACCATTATTACCTATACATGTACATGAGAGTGCCACGTTTCGCATTGTATTGTGCCTTTTGTCATTGCTGAGCTCGTTCAATGCTTTTAAGGACCTTCTGATGGTATTTCTCCCGGATTGCAAGTAGATTACCATAAGTTTCTTCAATATCATATGTACATGTGTTCTCGCCTGTGACATTAGTGGTTGCCTTGCAGCTGAATTCATGATCGATTGCTATATGAGGGTTACGATTGTACATAATGAAGAAGGGGCTAAACTGTGAAGAATCCTGCTTTGCTATGCGATAAGCATACAAAGCTACATCTATATTTTCATCCCAGTTTTCTTTAGCCTCTGAAAATTTGATCAAAGCCCTTGTCAGTGTTTGATTAGTGCACTCATCCAAACCATTAGTATGAGGGTGATAGGGACTGCTAATCCTGTGCTCAATCCCTGTCAGCTTAAACAAACACTGAAAAAAATAATAAACAATAATGGTTTAAATGCATGAAACTATTGAAAATTACTTTGAAAGTTGATTTACAAATTCCCTTCCCTGATATGATATGATGATGTCAGGCCAGCCATGACGACAAAACACTGTAAATAAGAAATCAGCAACACCAACTGCTGTCTTATCTTTAAGTGGAGCACCTTCAGGCCACTTTGAGAAATAATCTGTTACTGTCACAATATACTTATTTGTCCTATACGTTTTAATGGACCTACAAATATGAGAATGATTGGACATAAAAACGTTCTCTAGAGAGCGTTGGTGGTGCATAGGATTAGGCAATGATAGTGTAAAAAACAAGGAAACAAGGGTCTAATCAGTAATACAACAATCTTATATGTTGCACACATGCAATATATCCTACAAATGTGCTAAAAATAGGATTATTACATTATCTCATATTAATGATAAGACCCTTGTTTCCTTGCCTTTTACACAATCATTGCCTAGGAATCCTATACACCACCAAAGTTCACTTAGAGAATTTTCTTTTTTGTTAACTTATTAAATAAACCTATCAGATCAATGCCTATTTGACTCCATGCATACTTTGCTTGGAACTGGAATGGGGTGAAGTTCAGCTTTCTTCCCTTCAACTTTTGCATTGATCCGCTGACATACATCACATCATCTGCAGTACTGGTCTACATCTCTGTCCTTTCCACCAGTATGTTTGTCCGATCTGCAACAACATCAGAAACACAATAGTAAATGAACTATACATTTTAAAAGTATTTTAAGGTCATGCCTATTTATGATACTTCTGGTGCATATGTGTTAAAAGGTGGTGTAATAGACAAAATGACTACCAGACATGCATGTTCGATGCACTAAATGTTTGGTCTTTATCACACGAACGTCCTCCATTTGTAAGGCATTCTATACAAGTACTCTGTTGCATGTCAATGCAATTTTATTCGAGTGCATGCTTGTACAAGACCATTTTATGCATTATATTTTAACCTACCCTAGGATACTTTAAACACGTGTTGTTTGTTCGGCTTGAAAATGTCTTCGCATATCGCACATGAATGTATATGCCTCCTTCCTCTATCTCTCTTGTATGCAGCATACACGCATATACATGTTTATATATATATATGGGTCAGTTTCCGAGAAAATGAAAAGCGGCCACGGCGTATATAATTATATATATAAAGTTCCGTTATGGAGATACAGCAATGCAAAGTAGGTCCACATTTCCCGCTCGAATCACGCCTTTCTCAGTCCCACTCGGGAGAATGGAACATATCCAGAAATGAGCGGTCAAAAGTTTACTCGCGGTTTGCGAATCACCGAATATTCCCGTATACCTTCCCATACCAATGTATGGCTTAGTTGTATACCAAGGACGCCAGATTTTTCCCAGGATTTGAAATTTGAAAATGTTAGTACGCTATGATTTTTTGTGGTGTCACCGTATTTTTCCTATTTAAGCTGGGGCTTCCCTAGGATTGTCATAACATTGTCCCATGTACAGGTAGTCAATGAGAAGGGTTTCTCATTACAATATTCCACGGTCATTTGTGTCAATTCCTTTACGATTTACGATTGTGATATTTGAAAATAATATAGCTAGTACATCGAAGAACTATAAAATGTACTAAAAACTAGGCCTTCCTATTGAAAAAATCGGCTTCCATACCCGGGAGAAGCATTTCATGTTGAATCTCCATCTCGTGCCCTCAAAATTGACTCACGCGCGGATAGTACCATACAGATAATGCTGTGTAGTTGATCTGCGTTATGAGTGTGGCCCTCCTTCAGTTTTTTGATGGCATGAAATCGGTCCCAGACCTCTCGTCGCGCTGCCCAAAAAGGTTTTCTACCAGTTGAGTTACTATGCGATCTTACCCGATGCGATCGGGATCGTTTGTATAAATCGCGCATACAGTACCATCCAGCAGGCCCGGCGCAGCACCAACTTTCGGTCCCAAAATGGGCGTGTCTTTATGTGGGCGTGCCTGATGTCATATCACATTACTTCATAGTCTTATTGTATGAATTTCCCGCTGCGCAATTATCGATCCCACAATCCAACAATGTGAGCGTGTCAGTTCTCACATAATAATAAATATACATTTAACCATTGAATGAATTTCCTGCTGTGCAAATATGGCCAACTCTTTGCTCTCAATAAATGATCTGCCTCAGATCCCCGACATCCCGCACCACCCTAAGGGCTTGACGTTCCCTAAGCGTTCATTTGGAGAGAAAAAACCTGTCTTGCGATCGTTTCAGGCAACATGGTTTAAGGCATGGTCATTTCTTTACTATGACGAAGGTAAGGACTTAGCATACTGCCACATCTGCGTGAAGGGATTTATAGATGAAGTCCAGTACAAGGGCTGATCCTGCATTTGTAAGTTTCTCTTATGGGTTTCCATTGACTGTTACTCGCCATCCTATTTTTTTGCAGGTTACCAAAGGTTTTTATACTTGGAAAGATGCCACTCGAGCCTTTAAAAAGCATCAATTAAGTGATTGCCACCGTGAAGCTGTGGAAGTAGTTGTAAGTCTTCCTAAAACCTGTTCAGATATTGGTGAACAACTATCAGAGCAGTATTCTAAGGAGAAGGTAAACAACCGTGTCATGCTAATTAAGATCTTGTCCTGTCTTCAGTTACTAGCTCGTCAAGGCATACCAATCAGAGGGGATGGTGATGATAGTGAGAGTAACTTTATCCAATTGTTGAAGCTATCAGGACAGGGGGATGCCAAGATGGATGAATGGCTGAAGAAAAAGACAGACAAATATACATCGCATGACATCCAGAATGAGCTTCTCAAAATTATGGCACAACATGTGTTGAGAAGCATTGCTGTTCAAATTCAGGATTCTAGGTTTGTCACAGTTATGATAGATGAAACCACAGATGTATGTAACCAAGAGCAGGTTACTGTTGTATTTAGGACTGTAGACGATAAACTCATCGTCAATGAAGAGTTTATAGGGCTATACTCGGTGGATTCATTCACAGCTGATGTTTTAACTGCTGTTATTAAAGACGTTATGTTAAGGTTAAATCTGGCTATCACCAAGCTTCGCGGACAATGTTATGATGGGTGCAGTACAATGAGTGGTTCTAGATCAGGTGTTGCAAAAAGGATCATGGAGGAGGAATGCAGGGCAGTATACGCATTACTATGGACATTCGCTAAATCTTGCTGCTAGCTAGTGATGCTATAAAGAGTTCAAAAATAATGAAGGATGCTCTAGAAACTACGCATGAGATTACAAAGCTCATTAAGTTTTCACCGAAGCGAGAAGCGATTTTCAGAGCTTTCAAGCAAGAGAATGACTTAGAGTCTAACAGCAGCAGTATTGGCATTAGAGTGCTGTGTCCTACCAGACGGACTGTTAGTGCAGAGTCTTTATTCGGCATACTGGAAAATTACTCTGCACCTATGCACACATGGGATGAAGCCATTAGTGTAGCAAGGCACGAATATATGGAGTTCAGGCTCAGATAGGGTGTGTAACCGGTTTTCAGGTTTTGTAGGTTAACCGGTTATTCGCGATTACCTATTCGGTCGACTATGCACTTAGTAGAGTAGCAGGTTACCGATTTCAGACTTTCCTGTAGTCGAAAAAACCGATTCTGTTTTTCTTAGTCGCGATTAGTCGATATTCGTTTCCTTCATATGCAGAAAATCGGTAGGAAATCGATTACCTTTTTATGCTGGCACCCTACGCTTTTCCCAGATATACGGCAATAGTTTAATAACTATAATGGCCAGTCTGTTGACGTAATCAAATCAACATTGTCAAAATACTGTCCGGGCCCTGTGCATGTTTTCATGCGCATGCATGGATGCACGCGCACGGCACAATAGAATATAGCTCGATCAGAACTTTTTATATACCCGCACGCTCGCGCTAGACCATTCCATTCTCTGCAGTGTGCATTTAAGATCACAAGTTAACAAAGTGTTGATACAAGCAAATAAGCACTAAACTGTTCATTAGCAATTTCCTACATTTGAAAGCCTTCATACATTGAAGGGGCATAGTTGTAGGATGCAAATAAGGCAAAGCTTAACGTTTCCTCCTTCATGGCTTTAGCTAAATCACCATGTGCGAGGCTTGCCTTGCTAAACAGACGTTCCACCCCAGCTGAAGTTGCAGGAACTGCAAGATACTGCCTTGCCATCAGTTGCAGCTTAGGCCAAGTGCTTTTTGTTTTCCACCACATCAAGATATCAGTTTCCTTTGCCTCATCAGGACACACCAGGTACGCTTCCAGTTCATCTTCTGCCATGTATTTTTCAGTATCAGTGCTGTCAGTAGCTTCAGCTTCAGCTTCATCTTCAGAAAAAAAGGCACTCAAACAATCCACCGGCACTTTGGAAGTCGAAATAATGGGAGGAATAGCCACACTGCCAACTACTTTCCATATACGCCACTCCGCACGTAGAAGCCTCAAAGCACAAACCCTTCCTCCATGTAAAAGGAAATCAAAGGACTTAAATCTTGGATCAAGGAGAGTAGAAATCACTAATAAGCGCCTTACATCTGGGCTCAAGTTATCCACCCATCTGTCTCGGAGATCTGCAATAAATGCTGCCCGAGCAATTGCACATTTGGTGTGAAGTCATCAAATGTATCTCTTTTGTCCCAGGGCTTGCTCAGATAGGGCTTTGCAGCATAGTGAATGACATGGGTGATCATAGGGAGGACAAGTGGCAAGGTGGGGTACTTGGTACCTTCTATGAGGTTTGTCATTTTTTCAGATGGGTCTAGGACAGCTACTGTTTGTTGTATTGCTTGCCAGTCATCATAGTCTAGCTTGTGCTCTTTGTATCCTTCACCCCCCCCAGTTTGTCACATCAAACATCTGTACTGTCTGCTGGTGCATCCTATACCAGTTGAGAGCATCATGAGTGAAATGCCAGCGGGTTGCATTCCCTGTACTAGGTGGTTTGTGTGTACTAGTGCCTGGATTACTGTTGGTCACTTGGATCTTCAGCATCTCTGCCATGGCTAATGGAGAGCGATGGAAGAAACTAGTGATAGCCTTTGTCCTGCCAATGGTTTCCTTCACACCAGGTGATTCAGTATACACCAGGACAGAACGCTCCAAGGTATGTGCTGAGCAGAAAAGGCCCTTTAGGACTTCCAGAGCCTTTTTCATATTGGAACCATTGTCACACACTCTAGCAAAAACGCTATCCAATGTGGTGTCTAGGGATTTCATCAATGCCTCTGTTTCTTTGCGTATGTTCTCACCAGTGTGGCGCATACCATGAAACGGTACACATCCTGCCATTTCTTCATGCATAACCCACTCTTTGTCAATCCAATACAGGAAAACACCGAGCAGGGCACAATCAGTTCCATCAGACCACAAGTCTGCAGCAAGTGCCAACTGGAGACCATCATGCACCAAATCACTTATCTGTTGCTTTAAACATTTTGTACCAACAGCAACCATCTGCAGCAAGTGCTTCTGGATCTCATGGTGACTGCAACCATCAAAGCGTCCACCACTAAGCTCGAGGAAGACATCTCGCAGTTCTGTGTCACGCTCTACTAAGGTTAAAGGGCGGTTTCGTTTAACAAGCCAGTATGCAATCTTCCGACACAGTAGGTGTCGCCTCTCTGGTGTCCATTTTGCCATGTTCCCCATAAGAAGTGTATTTTTGTCAGTGTCTACTTTCAATGTGTTTGTCTGGCTTTTCATTTCATGCTCAAGGACATATTTGCTGTGCCTTGTTCGGAGATGGGTTGCCATATTAGTTGTACCTCCACAATAAACCAATACAGTGTCACATTTTGCACCATTGTCCAAGGATAGCAGACATTTGTACCGAGGTTTGTCAGCCTTCTGTTTATCATCGCAAGGAGGGAGATAGTAAAAAGCTTGCCAGACCCATGAAGTTTTACATTTAATAGTCTCAGGTTCTCCAGACTTAGAACGAGATCCCCCAGGTACATCATTATCAGCAGGTTGAGATGATTGCTGCTCTGCACATTCACGTCTCTTAGCTCGTTTTGCTGCATGTTCTTCCTCAGATCGCTTGGCTGCCGCATTACGCTCCTCAACGAAACGCGCTATGTACTCCTCTGCACCAGCTAAGTGTTCTATTGGTTCCCAGGTGTCATCTTCAGGCCCGAATCCTTCCCAGCGCACCAAATACTTAGGCACACCTTTTTCCTGTCGTTCGGCGATGATATCCTGAACGTTATACAAGTCCTGGTTGGCAGCTTTGTCGTAAGCGTGAAGCGGCGTTCGCTGAATTCCACCAGGTTTGCCATGAGGTTTCACAGGCTTTTTTGGCTCTGATACTTGTCGCTTTTTCGAATTCTACGGGGGAACGGGCAAGTGTGATTTTAATAATTTCAAGTTGACGTTATCTGTTATGAGGCAAGAGGATTCATGGCGGATGCTGTTGAGCCATACAATATTGCGTAATGTTTGTCGTAGAGTGCGATGCTTTGATTTGCGCCTTATGTACATCTTCCAAATAAACTAAAATGAATAGCATCTATAATAATATGGGCTGAGTATCTGTGATTGACGTGCTAATATTAAATTAAAATCGGATAAACCTGAAAAACCTAGGTAATCGCTGGCAAATTAATGATGCATAAATCGCCAAAATCGATTGCATGTTTCTAATAACCGATTTGCAAGTTGCTATAAACCTGATAAATCGATTAGACTTTCTTTCATAGTCGAAATAATCGATTTTAATTTTTAAAAAAGGTTACACACCCTAGGCTCAGATGAAAAAATTTAGCTTTCTGTTTGGTGTCTATTAGGCTGAGCTGGTACTTAGGCACACTGATAATCTGAGTAAGACACTACGATGTGACATACACAGTGTCTGCAGCTGAAACTCAAGATACAGCTGCCATGGTGGTGCGCACTCTTCAAAGTAATGAAGAAGCATTTGATTTGTTTTGGGAAAAAGTCATTAATAGTGCAGAAGCTTTTAAAATTGAACAGCCTGAACTCCCTCGAAAAAGAAGGATACCAAGCAGGTTCAATGATGGAATTGGGGTTCATGAGTATCACTCTGAACGTAAAACCTATCATCGACAGGAGTATTATGAAGCATTATACAAGATACCAAGGCTGGTAGAACCTATCTTTGATACAACCAACGGAAAGGTCTATTGTCACCTACAGAACTTGCTGTTAAAAGCATCACAAAGGAAGGATTTCCAGGAAGATTTTGAGTTTGTCTGCTCATTTTATAAAGATGACCTCCATCCAGAGATATTACGCTCCCAATTGTCAATTTTTTGCACGGAATTTCAAAAATTCTATTCAACAGTTCAAATCCCGCTGACAATTGTGGACATCATAAAGTACACTTCCACTTTAACAGCAGCTCAAAAACAACTTCTGTCTGAAGTTTGCACAGTAATGAAGCTAATTCTAGTGATGCCTGCTACAAATGCAACTTCCGAGCGTACATTTAGCGCGCTCCGTAGGATTAAAAGCTATCTACGCAGCACAATGAGCCAGGTTAGATTAAATCACCTAATGGTGTTACACGTTCACAAAGCTCTCACTGACAGCATGAAGCTAGAGAACATCGCAGATGAATTCGTTAGCAGTTCGCAGCATAGGACAAAGGTATATGGCAATTCATGATTACGAAATCCAAAGTCCTCCAATAGTTACAGCACTTGAATTTTGATAAGCTAATTTGTTTTTGCCTCACCCATGCATGTCTCATTGTCTGGTTACATGCATATATGATTCTGTTCATGCATTTTTTATTTTAAAGACATGTATTTCGTCTACACGGGATCGGCTGACCGGGCATGCCCGTGATAGAAAACTTACATGCCCGCGCGTTTTTTGCACGAGGGTCACGCCCATAATTATAATCAACAATTGGCCGCACCAACTTTGGACCGAGTGCGCCGGGCCTGTCCAGACCATAGATTATAGAGGGGGGGATTGGAAGCACTAGCAATTAACACCGTATCACACGGGCAATGCGAGTAAAACCACAGAAACCATTGCAATGTTGCATCAATTGTAAGAGACACTTCTAAAATAGGTTGATGATCACCAGAAACTTCTATTCTACACAGAATCAGTGGTAGATAAGAAGTAATAACCCACGGGAGTGATACTGTAAGCATGGACACACGGGATGTAAGTTGCTGAAGAGATGTGACACGGCTGTTGACAAATGCAGAACGGGGCAACGACACAGTGAGATGTTGGTCATCTGCAGGTTTGCCAGGTTGTTCTTCCGAGCACAAAGAAAGGCTCAGTTGAGGACAAACATGAATCTGCAAGATACTGCGAGGAATGGACACGACCAGAGTCGAAGCATTGCGTTTCTTTATTTCTGCGTTCTTTATTGGACGTCCAAGATGAAATTTCCTTCCACCCATATCTTGAAAAATTCATAACGCATATTATAAGCACGATGTGAAGAAAAAAAACACATACAAGCACTCTACAACTTTAGTACTACTCATGAAAAATACAAATAAAGCCTACGGTATGAGCGCTATGCCTTAGATTTTTGGAGAGTCTTATTAGTAGCTTCTTTGTACTCTTCTATCCATGCACTGGCAAGTGAAAAACCACAGCTCTACAATCATGCTCATCAACTTTGCAGCCAGTTCATCATCCCATGTGGCTGCTATCAATGACCAGTGAAACAAGACATCCTCACTCTGTGTAGATCTTACTTTAATTAGTGCCGTTCAATTTTAAATTTTAATTTCCTTACATGTACACCCGTGTCTTGAAAAATTCGCAACTCATGTTATAAGCACGATGTGAAGAAAAAAACCACACAGAAGCACTCTACAACTTTAGTACTACTCATACAAAATACAAACAAAGCCTACGGTACGAGCGCTACGATGAAACTCCCCCATAAAGGCATGGTGTCTAATCTCATGAAACTACCACTAGATCGCTAGTTGATAACGAATTAACCAGCGTCGTGCACTCGTCACATCGCAAAACGAATTTTCGTTTTGCGTACATGGCCAAAGAATCTTTAACTACCAAGTTGTTACCCCATTAAAAAAAATCATGGTAAGTTTAGGATTAAAACAACCGGAAAAAAAAAAAAATTCTTTCTAGGGGGGAAAATAAAAATAAAAACATAATCGCTGTTCATCGGGGAATCGATTGATAGTTCTAGCATAAATTTGGCAGTTACCTTCGCAAAGCTGTAGCGATATCTTTGTGCACGAGTCAAAAAAATCCACCCCTTGCGACACCTTTTGAGGTGTGAATACCACTACCTCGCATAGCCCGCGCGCTCTCAATGTATTGCGTGATTGCTTCCAATCCCCCCCTCTATAATCTATGTCCAGACGTAGCTTGACACACGCGTGCGCGCGTCACGAGCGATACCCGTGCGTGACTCGAGCATACTTGTGTTCAGGGTTGCCGTAGGCCAGCCAGGGGTCTGGCCTGAGGCCGGCCGGCTTGACTGCCTGGCCTGATAGGCCGACCTGTCAGGCCAATCAATGATAAATTATTCGGTGTTCAATTAATTGATACGCATGCAACGTGATTTTGCCTCCGCTATGTCGATCGACAATTCTCCTGCATGGTCCATCATCTTTAAACACTCCTCTGCCTTCCACTCGTCACCTCAGACCTTGTCCTAACCCCGATCTGAGGGAATACGTGTATTTTCAAGAGCCAAGTTGATCCAGGAGTGTCAACGATGGAATCTACTTCCCCAACGGCTGGAGCATCATTTATGCTAAAGCATAATGCATGGCTGCTTCGAATGCATTAAGCCAATATTACGTACACTCTTGCTCAGTCGCTACACATGCATGTATACAATGTATTTGAAATTCTGCTGTTTTTGTCAGTTATTAATTATGAATGATTTACAATCGTGCATTTGGTGAATGTGTAAAGTCATTTCAGTACTTCGTATTTATTGATTGCACCAAATCCTCCGTAATAAGATATTATAATACTTGTGTATACTGAATATGATTGCAGTTGACAAAATATAAAAATGTAATTAGGAATGAAGGATTTGTATGCCGACAATAAAAATTGATGATTGAGTTTTCAATGAGAAGCCCGCCTAACATATTGCATGATGCTTAGGGTGGGCGTGGTCCGGCCTGATAGGCTAGACCCCTGGCCTGACAGGTCAGGCCAGGCCCCTGGCCTGACAGGTCAGGCCAGGCCCCTGGCCTTCGGCAACCCTGCTTGTGTTTCACACGCATCAGGTTAGTCGTGGCACGAAGCTAGTTGGGCGTAGCCCGACCTTCGCCAATACGCGAAGGTCGGGCTACGCCCAACTAGCACGAAGCGACATTTTCGAGACACGAACTCGCGTGCAATTAAGGGACACGACTACACACATTCGTGACACGACTTCGCCGCACATTCGAAACATGACAATGTAACTACGAGTCACGATTGTTAACCGTCGTGTCACGAACTAATATACGAAATTCGATTTGAAAAAAATTGCAAGATGTCCTCCGATGTATGGGACATTTCTGGATACGCGTTGCTTTGTTCGGTCACATAGCCTAGATGTAACACCACAGAGACCAGTCTATGGAAGCCTTTTGGTGGCTATGGGTAGGAACAGGCATTATCTATGTTTTGATATGAAACCCTGTGCACTTTTGTGGCTGTTGTTAGAATACCGTATAATCCCAGATAAACGCCGCGGCGTTTATTCGGAACAATTTTTATGTTTTCTACCCCTCGTGGTTTAAGCGTTTTCTCTTGAACTATATGTACAAATCAGATGCTATTTTAGAATCACATAGCCATACACCCCTACTACTGTGTTGCATTCTTGGTAAGTCTTAATCTTTGTCCTGTTTGAAGTAAGGACCGACGACGTAGGTAACGGTTGCGGGCGCCGCGACCCGTAGTTAACGTAGCTATAAATTTTTTGTATTGGTACATTGCTCACCTTGTACCCTAGCCTGATCGATCTGTCAAGTTAGTTATTGCGTTGCGTTGCGTGTTGATTTTTAGCAGAGCGTACAAAAGCCTTGCTTCTTCCCGCCCTGTTGCTGGCAAAATGGGAGTTGCCATTTCAAAATTAATAACGATCGTTGGCGAATAATTTCATTCCCCGGCGCCACTACTGTTTCAATACATTGAAGTATGGGTCAAAAAGACCTACGCCCAGAAGTATTGAAATGGCTGGGTGTGCTTAGCAACTTAATATTGCAATCGAACAACGTTGGAATGTGCGCTACTCTTTTTGAACACGACACTTGGTAGTATCTTTGACGCTGTTTTATGGTTATACAACTTGTACTCTATCCGACGCCACAAGTACCATGATCGTAGCTTAAGCCACTCGAACACTATGCGACTTAAAAGATATACACTTTTAGCGGTACGTCATTACTCATTGGCTTGTGTACAAACTGAGGAAGTTTTCTGGCTCCAACGGCGCATAGCTTTGTATTGTAGATGGAATGAACTTGATAATTATTTTGTTTTCGAAGCGGCTCTGTTATAAGTTTTAAAGTTACCAGTTCGTGCACGAGACCTAGCAACTAGGTCAAAACGGTTGATCACTGCAATACTACATTTTAGTTGTGCACAGAATGTTTTACACAACAGACACTGGCATTGTAGAAAATGAAAGATTCTAATGTCCATGCATACTTGACATGGTCTCACATACTAGCCCTAACCCCATGCACAACCAGCTCTACCCCCATCACCCAACCCTGTCCTCATGCACAACCAGCCCTGTTCCCATGCACAACCAGCCCTGTTCCCATGCACAACCAGCCCTGTTCCCATGCACAACCAGCCCTGTTCCCATGCACAACCAGCCCTGTTCCCATGCACAACCAGCCCTGTTCCCATGCACAACCAGCCCTGTTCCCATGCACAACCAGCCTTGTTCCCATGCACAACCAGCCCTGTTCCCATGCACAACCAGCCCTGTTCCCGTGCACAACCAGCCCTGTTCCCGTGCACAACCAGCCCTGTTCCCGTGCACAACCAGCCCTGTTCCCGTGCACAACCAGCCCTGTTCCCGTGCACAACCAGCCCTGTTCCCGTGCACAACCAGCCCTGTTCCCGTGCACAACCAGCCCTGTTCCCGTGCACAACCAGCCCTGTTCCCGTACACAACCAGCCCTACCCTCAGAACCAATCCTGGGCCCAGAGTAAAAAAACTTTCTGCATCTGAATTAGGTACGTATGTGTACAGAAAGGGTCTGTCTACATGCCTAGACCGTTCATGTTGCTGCATTTCATTCTGGTTGTGCAAACAGTGGCTCCAAACAATGCACTAAGATAATGAGTTTAATGACGCCATTATTACGGTATGTTTAGCATTGTTCTAATTATATCCTTTTTGACCCACTCGGAACAATAGTGGCGCGGCAAGCTAGCTAGCTAGCTACGTATAAAATATATTAAATTGTGTAAGGGACCATTCATCATCGACTTCACTCTCATCTTCTTCGCTGTCATCGGCATCTGGCGGACTCTGCATAAATTTTACAAGTCGTTGGTGGGCATCATTCTCTAATCCCCCTTCTTTGGTGTAATGAATCACCTTTGGGTCACAGCTTGTTACACCACACACATCAAATGAGTGACGAATCGTTTCAGAAGAGAGAGACTCCCAAGATCTTAACACCCAATCCACCATAAGAGCCTTTGACGGAGCTCGCAAATTGCCAGCTTTAGTTCGCTCGTGGTTCTGTGCAGACATCCATGCTGTGTACAAGTCGCGATAGCGTGCCTTAAACGGTGCATTCCAGCACACATCTGCAGGCTGCAGAATTTTAGTGCATCCACCCGGTACTGCAACGATATCTGTGTTGCTCTCTTCCAGCAGAGATTTCACACTGCTAGTAAAGTGGCATTTAAATGTATCCCACACTAGCATTCGTTTTGCACTTCCAGGGTCAACCGAGTCATTCCACACTGTAGCTATCCATTCCATGGTGAGATATTCATTCATCCATCCATTGTCGCTCATTTTAATTACAGCAGCATGCACATTACTTATTTCCTTCGGGATCTTTTTCCTTTAAAGACTACGAATGGTTTCAACTTCGTGCCATCGGCAAACGCGGCTAGGCAAATAGTGATTCTCTGTTTGTCATGTCCTGTTGTTGCGATTTGTACAGTGTGGGCCCCTCGTACTTCCAATAGTGGAATTACCTGGCATATCAGCCCAAATTGCTGTTTCGTCCATGTTGGCAATGCAGGGGAGAGGTAGCTGATTCCTTCTTATGCGCTTGCTGTACATAGTCTACAATTCTTTCACTCACATTTTTCGGGAGACTTTGGCCAGCTGTTGTCTTCACCCTCGTGACAAACTTGTGTCGCCGCATGAATCTAGAAATCCAGCCAGGTGAAGCCTTAAAACTTGGATTTGTGATGATGTCTTTAGCAAAGCGAGCTATATTCCTGCATGCGCAGCACACGAACATGCAGGGCTCTCTGTTGCAAGATGCGGCGCGCAATCAATTTTTCTTGTACCGGGAACTGAACCTTTCTCCCACCTCCTGAAAGACCTTGCATGCTATCTTGCCTTGCTTCTTCATCATTTCTTCCAATTCCATTTCCTGTTTTTTTCCACTCACGAACCCGTTTCTCATCTACTCCCGCTTCCCTTGCTGCAGCTCTAATACTACTAGTCTCAGTCTAGCTCACAACCTGAAGTTTAAATACTACACTGTACGACTTCTTTCTAATGGGGCCAGACATCCTTAATGAATTCCAAGTTGCAAGTCAATGCGCTATCTCGCTACGTATGTACGCACGTACGCGCACATGCTCTAATAATGATACTAATTTGAGCAATTACGCTACCGCATAGCCGGATGTATAGTACTGGTGATGTCATAAGGTCGGGCACTAAACATTTACATTGGTTAATATGCTGCGCTTGTAATTTAGGGCGGAATGAAAATATTCGCCAACGATCGTTATTAATTTTAATATGGCAACTCCCATTTTGCCGGCAACAGGGCGGGAAGAAGCAAGGCTTTTGTACGCTCTGCTAAAAATCAACACGCAACGCAACGCAATAATTAACTTGACAGATCGATCAGGCAAGGGTACAAGGTGAGCAATGTACCAATACAAAAAATTTATAGCTTCGTTAACTACGGGTCGCGGCGACCGCAACCGTTACCTACGTCGTCGGTCCTTCAAACAGGACAAAGATTAAGACTTACCAAGAATGCAACACAGTAGTAGGGGTGTATGGCTATGAGATTCTAAAATAGCATCTGATTTGTACATATAGTTCAAGAGAAAACACTTAAACCACGAGGGGTAGAAAAAATTAAAATTGTTCCGAATAAACGCCGCGGCGTTTATCTGGGATTATACGGTATGTAGGACTTGTACAACTTTTTTTACAGTGGCCATCATGACCTGGATGCTCCAAATGCACCCTGGTAGCACTTTTTAACCATGCTGCATGTCAGGTGGGCACTGGACACTATTGTTGATGACCTCTGACGGTTATATTGTTGCGAGCTGTTTTGATTGGTTTCTCCATAGATCGAAGA
Source organism: Ephydatia muelleri (assembly GCA_013339895.1). NCBI lineage: Eukaryota > Metazoa > Porifera > Demospongiae > Spongillida > Spongillidae > Ephydatia > Ephydatia muelleri. Next base: position 21,070,525 of record JABACO010000001.1, on the reverse strand, counting down.
CCTTACGGAACGGGATTGGAATACATTGCAAGGGCATTGACACTGTTTCACGTAAATATGACGTCATGTAAATTTTATGAGTATTCATTACATGGTGCGCTAC
>JABACO010000001.1:21042922-21067922 GCA_013339895.1 Ephydatia muelleri | reverse complement strand
TCGGTAAGTACACTCTGCAGCAAGTTTCCTGTTATATTAATTTAAGGCGATCGTATACACAATAACTATTGCTTCATAGATCTAACGCTAAAGGTTCCACGATACCCACAGAGGGCGCAGACGTGGCTCAGGCTAGCTGTTCAAACAAAACATCACCACTGACCATGGCTGAAAACAATTGTGTCAGTGTGCCGCACACTATGATATCAGAATCCTGCACAACACAGTCAGTTGTCAAAGTGGGCACACTGGGCGAAGCTAGCATGATGACAGGCAGTAATACCGTCACAGTAAGCTCAACACTGCCTGCAGCTGTGGTCTATTATACGCAGGCAATCGAATCAGACGCTGTTGCAAACTACGAGATGCAGGAAGCTGAACAAACATCCTTACTTTCATTCCCTGAAAACAGTGCTGGTATTTCAACACAAACACTGATTGAAACCAGATGTGAAAACAAACAAAATGATGATTTGCACCCTCCTATTTCGTCAGGAGATTTTGGAAGGGTAGTAAAACTAAAGTCAGAACGTAACCTGACTGATAATGAAAAGTATGTCCTGCTTAAGATGCACTTTATACCAGCTAGCTGCAAGTTACAAATTTCCTTGCCATAGTCTAAATGGGCAAAAGAGAAGTTTTCAGCACTCATGGCTTAGCAAATATAATGGGTTAGTGTACTCTGAATCTCAAGATGGTGGTTATTGCAAGTTCTGTGTGTTGTTTGGGAAGTGTGAGTGTTCAGTGAATGAGTTTGGGGGTCCTTGTTGTGAGACCATTTACAAATTTCAAAAAGGCAAGTGAAAAGCTCAGTGAGCACTTTATTCATCAAACCCAGAAAGGAAAGAGATTTCACCAGTGTGCTGAGGTGTTACTGGTGAAGCAATTTCAGAAAATATCATCTCAAACCTTGCGGTCTGGCAGCTACAGCCACACTTACTTCGCGGACAGGCTTATGATGGTGCTGGAGCAATGTCTGGATTATCTAAGGGTTGTAGCAGCTCGAATCACATCAAAATACCCAAAAGCTTTATACACACATTGTGCATCTCACCGTCTGAATCTCTGTGTGGTGAAATGTTGTAGTGTTAAAGAGATCAACAGTATGATGCAGACTGCTGATTCTGTGTCACGGTTCTTCAGTAATTCGCCTGAAAGGCAACTTGCATTAGAAAAATGGATAGGAGAATTACTTCCTGAAGAAAAAAGGTCAAAGATGAAGCAGATGTGCAGAACACGTTGGGTTGAACGTCATGAAGCATTTGAAGTTTTCCGAGACCATTTTATGCCAATTGTATGTTGTATGGAAGAAATAGCATCAAGCCACGCATCAGAATGGAACAGAGAGTCACGGTCTGATGCAAATTCTTTTTTGCTTGCCATCTCTCAGTTCTCTTTTGTTGTTGCTTTAGTTTTAAGTCACAATGTCTTATCTTACACAAAAGGACATTGTAAAGCTTCATAGACGATATGTTGATGTAGTTCGTGCACACAATGATGTAGAGGCTGTAAAGTCAGCTATTAAAGAAGCTCGATCTAAATTTGACAGGTTGCATGCAAAAATATACCGTGAGGCTATAGCATTGGCCGAAAGTGTTGGAGTAACAGAGTCATGCCCTCAAATATCACCTGTGCAACTGCATCGTGCCAATCCTCTAACTGATAATATAAGTGACTACTATAAACGAATCCTTACCATCCCTATGTTGGACCATCTCATCACAGAACTTGATATACGGTTTGATAAAGAAACTATCAGTATCATAGTTGAATGCATTCAGCTGATGCCATCCGAAATTGTAAATACCAATACCACCATCTCTGAACCAGATTTTTCTAACCTACTTAAGCTTTATGGTGATGATCTTCCATTCTCCAGAGGCTTAGATTCTGAAATGGACATGTGGAAGATAAAATGGACTAAAATGCCATCAGAAGCAAATGAGTTGGACACTCCTGAGAAGGTTCTAAGGCATACTGATAAGGATTTTGATCCTAACATTCATGCTCTCCTTGTCATCATTACTACACTTCCTGTGACAAGTTGTGAATGTGAGAGATCTATCAGCCTTCTAAGGCATCTTAAAACTGCTTTACGAAGCACCATGGGGGAAGACAGGTTGAATAGTCTAGCTCTGCTCAAATGTCATAGAGAAGTGGATATCGACCCTGAAGGAGTAGTGGAAGAGTTTTCACATCGCCACCCTCGTAGAATGCTACTAATGAATCCTTTTGTTGATTAGAGATGAAAACTGTTGTAACTGTTGCCTTTGCTAATTTTTAGTTTCATGTTAACAAATGACATTACATTAAGCAGTTTTGATATCTCTGTCAAACTAAAGTATGAATACTTTCATGCTAAATAAGTGCAAAAGTAAGAAAAGCAGCTGGGGCTTCGCCCCAGACCCCCTGGCTGTCACAGGAGGGGGAACGCCCCCTCCCGTACCCACCCCCACTTGTGACTATAGTTATTAGACCCCCCCCTCCCGAAATCCTGGATCCGCCCCTGGCAAGACGGACTCCTTCCCCTGCTCATATTTTATCGCAAGGGGGGAGGGGGGGGGGGGGGGGGGGGGGGACTCGTACTTGGCATAGAAGGGATTGGAAACGGATCACGTGGGCAATACATTGCTATAGGCCGATCCGCGGGCCGTCATCGTTGGAATGGATGACACATTTAATTAGGTGACGACGGGCGTATTTTCGTTGTTCTGCCTCTTATTGTCCTCAAGCACTGTGTAATAGTGACTACTTTCTGTTCCAACAAGGGGTACGTTTTGAATTATAGTAGTGGTTCCGGGGCTGTCTGACATCATTTTTACGAGGATTATAGCGTAATCTGCGGCTAGCTTGGTTGTGGGCATTTTTAAATCACCGCGCTAGAGATAAAAATTCGTTTTAAGTTGATTCAGAAGCAACTAAATGAGCTTCACAAACGACGATAGGTTAAATCCATTGTGTTCGTTGCGCCAGCGTACAAGACATTAAAAAAGCACGTTTTGATAAGGTGGTGGTTGTGGGCATTTAGCGGTCCTAGCTGTTGTTGTTGGTGGGTTTGTATTAAAGAGAACTAAATTTCAAACAAACGAGTGAACTGACTCGAAACGCATTATCTGTGCGTTGACGAAGACACGTGTTCGTAGGCGCCATTGCAGGGGGCGGGTGTAACTTGAACGGGCATGTATCTGACTCGCTGCCATTTCATACTGACTATTTTAATAAATAGATCTTCCGGTCCAACGATGATGGAACCTGCTAATTGGTGTTAACAACCCCCGTTTCCAATCCCTTCGTATATAATCTATGTACTTGGCAAGCCAGATGTACTGTAACTGTACTATGACGACTAGCACTAGAATAGTACGGTCACGTCGAACTACGTCCGTGACTAGTACTTGGTCCCCTCCTCCCGTTTGTATTTTATCGCAGGGGACAGTTAGAAACCCTCTCCAGGAAATCCTGGATACGCGCCTATTATTACTATTTAAGGTGAAAAGAGGTTTTAACCAACCCATGGCATGGCAACGAAGTTCCGGCATTAACTACGCCCCATTAATAGCTGTGATGACGTAAATATATAATCCCTAAGTCTCGTGAGCTTGCTCTCGCCATTATTAACAACTTTATTGATTGGATTACGTATAATGTCATTTAAATTATGCGCGGTAGAAATTTAATTTTTTGTCTTGAATTTAATTCAAGAATTGTTCTTGGTATAATTTTTTGAAGTACATATATCATAATCGGACCGATTTATACTACATTGTAAAGTAGTTTAAAATTCAATTTGAAAAAAAAAAGCAAGATGACCATTGACTAGCCTTAGAGAAATTAAACAAGAGCTAGATCTCCGGAGTGGACTCCTTACGTTATTTTGCGACATTCAGTCACTCAGTCACTTACCTTAGCTCGCGTTTTGTCCCTGCCGTTGTGGCAAGTTGGCAACCATCAATCCCATCATGCATATGGCGGCATAATGATATTGGTTCTCTCCTTTGCGTTTGCAATCACCAGTTTGAGACATATCTCATTCACTGCATCTGTTGCTCTGTAATACAGCAATCGTTCTTTCAGCACAAACATAGCAGCTTGCTAGCGTATTCTCCGTTTCTCGTTTGCTGTAGCTCCCAACAGGATACACACGTGAATCCTAGTCTGGCGTAGCCACACCCTCGCGCCTATACTGGAATGCGTTCTACGTCACGCTGCGTCACGTATCGAAATTGGCTTGTAGATTAGCAAACAACACCCACGCGCACATGGCGGTTGTAGGCGGCAATTTAGAAGTGGTTGTAGCTGAAGTGGCGAGAGAGCTGGGCTATTCCGGACTGAAAGAAATGCAACTCAGAGTGATAGTTGAGTTATACGCGAGGGTGTGGCTACGCCAGACTATGTTTTCCGCCATGTGCGCGTGCATGGGTGTTGTTTGCTAATTTACAAGCCAATCTTAGCCCGCATTCCTCATTACGTGACGCAGCGTGACGTAGAACGCAATAATTGCTCATTAGAACAAGTCCAGTATCCCCAGACCCTACGTGTATACGCGAGGGTGTGGCTACGCCAGACTACGTGAATCCCGAAGGTCACCACTCTCTTTACAAGAAGTGAGAATCCGACCGGATTAAAAAATACTCGCACATTTTATCCCCCCGGATAAAATATTCGGGAGGATAAAATATGCTGTGACACCGGATCAAAATTTTGCTCGGATCAATTTTTTGCGTGTCACACCCTTAATTTCGAACAGATATGGCATTTCCGGTGTAGACATTGGGAAATCAATCATTGCATTCGTGACCTCACTCATTCTCAATGCTGTTGCGGTCAATTGAGTCTGGATACTCTACAGTAAATGCCATCAGAATATCTATATTACACCAAATCTGGATACACACTTAAATCAAAATGAGAGCAGTCTCCTATTCGTTGTTGAGGCATTTTGCTATGTGCCTTTTGAAAATGGCATTTGTTTGTTCTACGCCTCCGTTTCTTACAAATACACCAGGTCAGGAGTGGAAAATGGTCGGCTATCTGGACATGACCGATCCATCGCAGCAATGCCCCGACTCGTGGCTAAAGATTGCATCACCTAGATCATCGTGCGGAAAGAGAACAACGCAAACTTGCGACTCATTGAGTATACCCACCGCTGGAGCCAGCTACCAAAAGGTGTGCGGAAGGTTCAGAGGTTATCAGATAGGAACTCCTGACGCATTCTACGATTATTTTCACCTCGGTGTGAGCATCGAAACGCACTTTGCTGATGGTGTCATAGTCACCTATGGTTCACCTGGAAGAAGACAACACGTTTACTCATATGTCGTTGCCTTATGGGAATTGCTTGGTGGGGCTAGCTGTCCATGCGCTGGGGGGGCAGCACCACCTCTGTTTGTGGGCTCTGATTATTATTGCGAGTCAGGAACTCCAGTACAAGAGTTTCACCCAACAGATATGTACTCCTCGGACGTTCTGTGGGACCGACAACAGTGCGGAGGAAATGAGACCACGTGTTGCGATCCACCAGACATCCCGTGGTTCTGCAAAACGTTCTCAACCCCAATCTCTGAGGACTTGGAGGTTCGGATATGCACGGATGAAAGTTCAGTTTACAATGAGAATGTGGCGATTGAATCATTTGAACTCTACATACAAGGTGAGATAAGCGTTGTGATAATGTACAGTATGTTTAAAGCAGGAGTTGCCGTATAAAAGGAGCTTGGATCCAAAAATTTCAACCGGCCGTGCGGCTGTTTTAGATTAAAAATGGTGGCTTCATATACATAGAGCTAGAGGCTTGGCAACAACAGTTACAGCGTACAAGTTCAAGCACGCATGCATGTTTTGAATGCCATTTCATGCAACAATACCATTTCTGAAGTTAATAACACTAAGTTAACAAACTGGATCACATGTTCGTATAATGGCGACCTCTTCACCAGAAGATACGTACTCTAGGTTTAGACTGCATCTGCAAGGGTCCTTTTCCTCTTGAGAGGAAAAGGAAATTTTTCTGAGTAGATTTGAGGCAGCGAAGCAACTACTTGCACCCGGTTGCAAGCGGAACGCTACTATCAGCGTGTTGAATACTTTGCTGGACCGTGTATTGACACAACCCGAGAATGTCCAGGCCTCAAGTAGCAGAACATTCTTTTCTAGGAATGAAATGATGTTGGATTCAGCAGGTTAGTTGGATGGATATATACATGTACGTTCGGTTATACAAAATTTGGTTTACTAACTTACTAAGGGATCTATACGGGAGACGAAGACGCTAGTGACCAAGACCTCTTTGTGGTCGAGCGCAAGACCTTCAAGAGTCTTTGTTCGGGCCTTGTCCAGCAGTGTGGCTGTCTCTCCAACCCATCTTGGACTATAGCTTCTTTCATAAAGGTATGAGTACCGTAAGTAATTCTCTGTATAAAACTCATTTACTACTCACTTAGAAGGGACATGTAGCTAGGGTCCAGTTTGTTTGCCCACACTGCAAGCAGTCACGTGTCTGGGCTAGTTCCAGAGTGCTGTCTCGTCATTACCTTGCTAATCAGAAGTAAGAGTACCATTTGGATTTAGTAGTATCAATGTAAACGTGATTCTTTTTGCAGACTGGTCCATGCTTTCACCTGTGCTGGCATGTTGCCTCGCCAGTACATGAATTTCTATTTATTTGCTGGTATGGGTGTAGTGAAGCAGAAATACATCAGTTCAGGTGGGTGCTGAGATGATCGATTTATTTTATTTTACATCCTGTTCTAATCCATGTTCATTCAGTTTATCAGAACAAACTGTACCAGCAAGTGGTGGCAGATGTAGCAGAGGAGTCTATGAAAGCTGCTGTTGAACGTGTGAAGGAAAGCCCTCACCATGCTACAAGTGGAGAGGTTAGAGTGCCACATAAAAAAAAAGTGTATCAATATATTTACTATATAGTGGGTTATAACTGATGCACGTCACGATTCTACGTCAAATGCATACCACTCAACGGTACCTTGTCTGGCTGGAAGGTATGCACATAAGTTCTAAATGCCCATGTTTATCAGCGTATTGTCCATTTCAGTACACATAGGATTGTTGGGAATTTCCACTCTTTCCAGACAGCAGCACAGAGTTGCTCAGACCAGGGGGGTGGCATGCATAAGATAGTCTTGCCTCAAGTTATTGCCTGAGGTTTGCTCTTGTGTCCCAACATTTTACAATTTCACATTTTCTTTCTAACAAAGGGTTAAACATCACAGAGGTAGCCCATGACTCAGGCTACTATAAAGCTGTATGTACGACAACTCGGGATGGTCAATTCCTACGACCCTTGGCATGGTAAGGTATCTATTGGTTTTCAGTGGTGAATTGATTGGAGTTATTGCAGGCACTAAGAATGTGGCGAAGCAGTTGCGTCATATCTGTGCCGGTACAGGGATAGGACGTGGTTCACTGAACTTTCTGATAAGGGTATGTACTTTCTGGACATATTGATTAAAAATGAAATATCTGACTATTCAGCAAGGTGCACCAAGGTGCACTTGTATTGGTGCATGAGGAACTGTGGTGGCAACCCTGTCCGTCTACGTGCAATGATCATGAACATCAGCAAGCACTTTCAGGTTTGTATTTACATAGTGGGTGGGTGTGTATGTGTGTATGTTCTGTGTATGTGATGTGAATGTGTGTGATTGTATGTCTTTTATGTGCATTAGTGCATTGCATACGTGATATGCATCCCTGTCTGTGATTCAGGGTGATCACCAAAGTTGCTATTCTGAGAGTCCCTGTCAACAGCCAGGTTACGTTCCACAAAGGAAGCCTCTCACTATGCCGGCAGCCATTAGTGCATATGAGGCTGCACTACGAAATACCCTCATCTACAAAAACGCTGATTCGTGCCATCTGGTATGTAACATGAACAACATATTATGTGAATGTACATATTTGTGTTCTTCCAGTGTCGGGACACCTACTGAATTGAGTCATTTAACCATCAGCTGCTCACCTACCTCCCAAAGAGAATTCTCATCCACACCAAGACATTTGAAATGCGTATAAACTTGGCTGTGATGGATTGGGTGAGTGCTCTACTTGTTCTGTATGTGTTATGAGATTATGCATCCACATAGATCAGAATGAAAACTGTCAAAGGATGGCAACAAGTCACCACGAATACACAGATGTTCGCCGACCAGACCATCACTCCACATACAATGTGTTGGTCAAGAAAACATATCGTTTTGTACAGAACATCTGGAGTATGTACGTTCTCAGGAACATCACGTCTCAACAGTAAGTGACGATCAGTGATGCCTAATAATTGTTGTAAGACAAGTACTTTTTAGGATACTTCAGGATGATGAAGATGATGATGATATGGTGTTGCCAGATGATGCAGCTATGTATGATGGAGACTATGTGGACAGTGAGGATGATGACTATGTTTGTTCAGAGGATGGTGGGGATGACGAGGAAGAAGATAACTGAAGTTCTGTGGCTGTAGGTGATTTCCTATATTTACATAATTTTAATGCCCAGATGTCTTTTGTCAGCCACAGGTCTCATTTTATGAATTGATATCCCTGTCTTTATCTCAAAACAGTTCTTTTTAGAACTACCAGTACGAACAACAGATTTACTTTGTCAGATCTGCATCTGACAGCCAATGATGTATGTACATTATGAAAGCAAATCAATTTCGTCTCATTTTCCTTGCAGATCTTGAACCGTGGCTGCAGCTGGCACTTGATGGACTTGTGTGACTACTAAACTACATGTACATCCTACCACGTTGTGGTGGTCCATGACCTGCCTGAGGACAACCCCAAAGCCTGCACATAGACACTTGGAACTTGGTGAAATGTGTGTCTTGAATGGACTGGAGGCTACTAGTGATGCCCTTTGTAAGCCTAAACATGGGATTGATAAGTCTTGGCAAAGTCGTATCTCTCATCTGCATGAAATACTGTAGGAAAGCAAATGTATATGTTTTCTATATTGATTGAGCTATTTCAGCTAAAACAGTATTGGAAACCATTCAGTTCATTCATTTCCACAACTTTCCCATAGCATGCAGATGAATGCCCCCTCGTGCTATCTGTGCATAATGGGATAATCAAATGAACAGGCAGCAATATGAATACGCACACATTCATGAGTCAGGTACTGGTCAGCAACACATACAATACTGTTACAAAAATGATGATCTGTAGTTAGTGTAAGGAATGCCCACTGGATTTGGATACCTGCTTCTGATTTCCTATGTAGCAAAGAGATTATAAGTACACTTTCTAATACGAAGGTTGGATCATTCACATTTTGTACACATTTTGGCATTATCTCTCTTCTGTCCAATGGGTGCGTCACCAATCCCTTCCTCGCCAGGTATGTTGGGTGGTCCCACAACCCCAGGTCTTTCAAAAGCTTCCAGAATTGCTGGTAAAGTTTGTACCGCTTTCTGTCATTGGCTAAGGATGGGACAGCTCTCCCAGTGAGGAACACAGGTGGCCGACGGATTATGCAAGGCCCAAACAGGCAGTGTCGACAACAAGGTTCATTTGGAGTGCCATTCAGCACTGGTGGGTCTCCTCCTGATGGGATATTGTTGCTATGACAACCAAGCAATTAACCTCGTGGGCACTGCACTGTATAAGTTTCTGAACTGGCTAGCATTTGTAACATCTTGGAGCCCTGTACAACTGGAGTTGGTGGCTGGCACTTGACAGGTATCTTGGCATGCTATTTCTATGCATACATTATCCACCCCTCCTGCGTTGTGATGGTCTATGACTTGTCTTACAGTTAGGTCAGCCACAAATGTCGCAGGCAGGCATCCATGGCCAGTGGTACATTCAACCACAACCTTGCATAAATGAGTGTGTAGGAATGTGGGTGATCACTGGTACAATTGAACTACAGATGAGTAGGAATGTGGCTGATTCTGGCTTGTGTATGAGTATACTAACTAATTGCATTGCTCTATATATTACCTGTGTTAATTATTTGACTAATTCGTTTTGCTGAATCATGTGCCTGACAACATATAACCTTACCTTTATTCTAGGAACGGCGCTAGGTTCGGAAGACATAATTCGCAGAAATTTCAGCACGTGGAGATGTGGTTTTTGATTTCCAGTAAATGAGACAGCTGGAATCAGGGCTTTCAAAAGTTTTCTCCTGTTTTGTTTGCTCACGCAAATGCTCATATTTTGTTTGCTCACGCAAATGCTCATGCAGCCACGCTCACCTTTGAAACTCACGTAAAGCCTCGCAGAGCTTGTAACAGCTATCAATGCACTCTCCAGTATAAACTGAAACACAATGCGAGTCTGTTTCGAGAACAAATAAACACGCGCGATAGAGTACTAAGAAGTACTTGATCTGCCCGTCTTAACGATGTAAAAACGATGTAGCCAGCAAGTTTGGGTGAGAATCCTAACAGCTTACAAAACTACGCCATTCTGAGGATGTTGAGCTCACGTGATTTCCGGTTGGATCCAAGCGCCTTTTATACGGGAGTTTGAGCACGGCCTGCGCCACTATTTACGTGGCGTCTCCTCCTTTAAGGGGGACCTAACATGACAAAGTCTTAGTCGTGATTTGGGAAGATGATTCATGCAGATTTGAATACTGAATGATGGTTGGCCGTTGTCGCTAGTTTTCTTTATTAACTTTGTTCATTTATTGAATAGGTGTGGCATGACTGCATTAAATTTATATATATAGCATACGATGGTGCTTATTGTGCTGTTGGCAGTTGCTGCAATTCTATTACAACGTGTGTAATACGATTCTATGCAACTGACAATCTCTTTATTTCCACTCCAAACACATAGGAATACGCACTAGCTTTAACCGATTAACGCCGAGAGACGCCGATCTGCGTCAAAGATGTGTTTACCGTAACCAAAGACTTCTTCCAGACCCTTTGAAACATTACACCGATTAGAAGTTTTTCACGTTAGTTTATATTGTTGAAATCCTCCTTCCTGCTACCTAAAATTCCTCTGTTGCCTCATTTAGTTGATTTTTGGACAACTCTACTGTAGCTAAACAAAAATTTTTTCGGCTAAACAGTGTTTCTTAAACATCCCTTGAGCCCCTATCCCACGGGTGAAGTACTATAACAGGAAGTTCAGTTGGAATTAGTATTAATCCTCCACAAAGGGTTTAAGGGTCTATTCAGGCCTTGCTGTCTATCACATTACATTCGTCCCACTGTACTTTAAGCTTGTCCTCAAACTTAAAATTGGACCTAGTAATAATCAGGAGGTCGTCGGTCACGTTGAGGATAGCGCCTCTGTCCTTGGTACAACGTTGGTGGGACCTCTTGTCCTTCTGGGGGCAGGACTGCTGGTGGAACCTCCAGAACAATTTCTGGTTGTGGAGTGGAATCTGCTGGCACTGAAAAGAGTTCGATGCTTGTTGGTTCCCACTCAACCTCTCTTGACAGTGTGCTCTCCTTCTCCCGTAATATACAGCGCCGTATTCTGTTAATGTGCACCACTCTAGACCTCAGTGACTTTCTGTGCTCAATTTGCAAAGTTACTGGGGAGTGAACTTTCTTAGCAACCCATCCACCATCCCGCTTTGGATCTACTTTTCCCGCTGCTGGGTTTGTAGCCAAACAGCATCACCTTCATAAAACTCCCTACTTTAATTGGGTATGTGTGTCAAAATGTTCCTTTTGACGCTTAGCTTCCTGTACTATGTGACTCTCCACCATGTCACGCAACTCGGCCATTTTAATCCTAAGGTTGCTGTCATATGAGGTGGGGTCCTCTGCACTACTGTTAGTCATAGATGGCAAAGATGGCAGAACAGGATCTCGTCCCATCATAAGGACAAATGGAAGATGCATTAGATGCTGTTCTGTATGCATATAGCACCAATCGTAGATTTCCTTCCCAGTCTACGTCATTCTGTTCTGTATAGCACCGAAGCAGTTGCAGCAAGGTTCTATTAAAACGTTCTATCATTCCATCGCCTTGCGGGTGGTATGCTGTTGTTGGGGACTTGAGGACTCCAAATGCTGCACATACCCTTCGGATCATGGTGCTCTCAAAGTAAGCACCTTGGTCAGAGTGCAATATTCCAGGAATCCCAAAGCGTGAAAACAAGTCAATTAGTATCCCAGCAATACACTCTGCAGTCTGGTTAGGCATTGGTATACCTTCAGCCCACTTCGTGAAATAGTCTTGTAAGACTAAGGATAGCGATTGCCTCTGCTGGATACTGGCACTTGCAATACATCAACAGCCAACATCTGCCAGGTGTCCAATTGGAATATTCGTCATTGGAATGGGTGTCGGCATTGGCAGCTTGGACCTTTGGCACACTATACAACTCCTGCAGTATAGCTCTGTGTCATTGGCCATTCCAATCCAATATGCTGTACGCTTCAGCCTCTGTAGGGTTTTCTCTACACCTTGATGTCCCGAACTTATGATGTCATGGTTGGCCTTGAGGGCTGTAGGCTGCAATGATAAGGGAACTACTGGTACAATTTTCTCCATCTCCAATGGTCCAGGTGTGTACTTGCGGCAATGTACACCGTTAACTACACAAAGCTGACTTCGAATTCGTGAGAAGTTTCGAATGGGATGCTGATTCCAGTGTCGTGGGTGATTGCTTAAGCCAGAAGAAACAAGACGTCTTACTTCATTTAACACTTCATCTTTACCCTGCTCTTGCACAACATCTTCTAAAGTGACTGTCACTGTTCCTGCACAGGTGCTAGGAATGGTGGGCACACGAGAAAGGGCATCAGCATTTGCATTGGAAGACCCTCGTGATTGTAAAATCAAATTCCTGCAATGCCAGTGCCCAACGACATAGCCTACCCTCCATCTTTTGAGCAAACAGCCATTGTAGTCTGTATGCAAGACAAATGCTTGTCCAATAGTGTCTGAATTGCTTCACTGCACAGGGGCGGATACAGGAATTCTGAAGGGGGGGGGGGGGGTCCAACATGAAAAATAAATAGAGGGAGGGTGCGGGAGGGGGATGTGCCCCCTCACGCGCGAAGCGCGGAAGCTTTTGGGGGGCTCTTACTTGGTCATTTTTGACGCCTGAAACTGGTACGATGGGTTATGAAATGCATATGATGCAATAATGGGTTGAACCTAGTATTGATTATGTAATAAAGAGGTTAAATGCACACGTCGCACGTGATATAGCAAGGGGAGGGGTCGGGGGGGGGGGGGGGGGGGGGGGGTCCGGACACCACGGACTTCCCCCCCTGCGTCCGCCCCTGCTGCATATAGCACTGCCAAACATTCCCTCTTAATGACACTGTATTGTCTCTCAGCATGGGTCAGACTTCTGCTGGCATATGCCACTACATGCCCATCCTGTTCTAATACCGCTACCAAACCAACAGCACTGGCATCAGTCTGCAACTCAAAGTCTTTTGTAGGATAACATAGCACAGGAGCCTGAGATATAAGATCTTTTAATCTCTGGAAACCCTTCTGGCATTCTTCAGCCCATACAAATGTGGCAGTCTTTTCAGTCAGCTAGTGTAGAGGTGTAGCCATGTCTGCAAATTGTTGTATGTATCTGCGATAGTATGAAGCTAGACAAAGGAATTGTCGTATTTCAGTAACAGTCTTAGGAATCGGCCAATCCTTGATAACCGCTATTTTCTCTTTGTCCGGAGACATTCCTGACTCTGAACATACATGTCCCAGGTAGTGCACTTTGTCCAGTCCTAACTGGCACTTGGATCCCCTCAAAGTTAGTCCAGCATTGGCCAGTCGCTCAAACACCTGCTGTAAATGTTGAAGGTGACACTTCATATTGGGTGAATGGACCAGCACATCATCAATATAACTGGTTGCAAATGGTAGTCCATGTTCAGTGTAACACCTTGTCCATCAGTCTCTGGAATGAGCTGGGTCCACCTGCTACCCAAAATGGCATCCTGCAAAACTCATATAGACCCATACCAGGACCAGTACAAAAAGCAGTCTTCATGCAGTCTTCCTCCTTTACTGCAATTGCCAGCATCCAGAATGTAGGTCGAGCTTTGAGAACACTTAGGATCCTGAGAGTCGGTCTTGAACTTCGTCTGGCAGCGGCAGTGGGTAAGTTCACTGTCTGCTTATTCAGCTCCCTATAATCAATGCAGATCCTTATCTCACCAGACTTCTTTGGGACATATACAGCGAGCCATGGGCTGCTGCTAACTCTAAGGATATTGCGATCCAGCATTTCTGTTAGTTGACGCTCGACTTCAGTCCTGTAGTGAGCTGGTACTCTCCTGGGTGGAACTCGCACTGGTGGATGGTCAGCTGTTGGTATGGTGTGATGAGCTACTGTCGTTGATCCAGGTACTGTTGAAAAAAGTACCTCAAACCTTTTCACGAGATATCTTAGCTCTGCGGGTGCCGGTGAAATACCATACTCCACCTCGTCTCCAAAGTTTGGACTAGCAATTTCCTCCACTTCATCATTTCACCACCTGCAATTGAAGCGACTTATACATGTAGCTTGGTGTTGCATTTGAAGAACTTCCTCATCCTGATGTGACAGCTAAACCTCCAACATGGATGCTTACAGGGTCTGTCCTATAGTCCAGTCGTACTTTGTGCTTGGATAGAAAGTCTATACCAAGTATTACAGGAGTTATTAAACTGTTGGTCACCAGGAACCCGTGCTCAGTACTAAATTGTTCTAACTGCAGATGTGCTTTAACTGTTCCCATGACAGTCAGTTTATGTCCGTCAGCCGTCTGTAGTTGGGGCATTTGTCCGCTCACGATTGGTACAGAGCCTTTATCAATATGCGCGAAACGGAAGATCCAGTATCCAACATAATTCGTACATCGTTTCCTTCCAGCTATCCATTAACTATAGTTACTTTGTCTGTCATTGCAGCCGTAATGTATTCCCGGGGCTTCAAAAACTGTCGGGATGTGCTGGAGCCCTTGCAACCATCCCGATACCGTTTTCCGACGGCTGTTGTCTACAGTTGCGAGCAATATGACCAGGCCGGTCGCAATTGTAACACGTCACCTGTTGCTGGCGACAGTTCCTTGATATGTGGCCCGTTCGATGACACTTGAAGCACCTGATGATAGACCTCCCATCAGAGGATTGAGGCCACGCCACTGCAGCAACGCTTAAACCGTCTAGCCTGTCTACTAGCGATGACATGCATGTTCCTTGAGGTGCCTAACATGCATGGCCTTGAAGGGTGTCGATAGCTGCTGTCTGTGAATCTTTTCCGCCAGCGTTTACAGACGCTACTGTGGGCACGCTTGCTTGGTGCGAAACCGTCATGAGCAGTCGAGCTCGAGACACTGCATCAGCTGTAGTTTTTTTTTCCGGTATTGCCCTTAGCGCGCGACTGCGGGGAGTCCAGCTAATAGCTGCTGGAATTAACAAGATCCTGTCCTGACTATTCGCATCAAGATTAGGCATGGCATCTTCCAGTAGGCGCTTCAATTCATGCACATACAGCAGTGCTGTTTCTCCACGACTTAGCTTCCGTGCTTGGAATTCGGCTAAAGTGACGAATCCGCTAGGCCTCAACTTGTCTATCAGTAACCGCTTCACATCCTTGAAAATCATTTTAGTCTCTGCAGCAATGTCGAGACAGCATACCAACGCTTCTTTCTCCAGCAGTGTTGGCAGCTTCCGCGCCATTGCATCTTCATCCCATTCGTTTGCCATTGAGCAAATCTCAAAACGCTGAATCCACTCACTGAAGTCTCCTCCGGTAAAACGACCAGGAACACTTATGTGACGATCAATCATTCTCTGCTACCAATGTAATAAGATTGTATGCAACTGACAATCTGTTTATTTCCACTCCAAACACATACAGGAATACACACTATAGCTTTAAATAGTGTTTCTTAAACATCCCTTGACCCCTATCCCACGGGTGCAGTACTATAACATGCAGGAAGTTCAATTAGAATTAGTATTCATCCACAAAGGGTTTAAGGGTCTATTCAGAGCCTTGCTGTCTATCGCATACGTGTAACGAAGGCACTTCTTTTCATCGTTTTCCTCTTAAAACCATTCCTCTATTGAATCTCGTAACATTTTTGTTGGTATGTATTAGTACATGTGCGTCGTAAGGCGTTCTCGACTCGTCACTATCTCGTTGTCATAGTGGTTTGCTGCGCTAATCCTGCCTCTGGGCACACCATTGAAGGAGAATGCACGTGTTTGTATAGTGCTCATATATGCATTTTAAAAAGCGATTTTGCATGTTGTGGGTACGTTTTTGCCTGTTCCTGGACACCAATCTTATGTTTACAAACAGGCTAAAAAATGCCACCAAACCTGGCATTCCATTCCAACGCTAGCACCCCCAATCTCCGTGGCATGCGGGTCATGCACACTGATCCGATCAGTGTGCATGACCATCTCCGTATGCGCATCTCCAATACGGTTCGCAGTTGGATGAAGTATAATTATATGTCGCTTTCGTGTTCTCCAAGCAGCAAAGGTTCAAAGAGATATGGTCACCACATAAGTAGCAATGCGATTGCTAATTTTTTTAAATATAGCATAGCAATAATGTACACCGAAAGATGACGAAACAGTGACGCACTAGTGACGCGTTATGGGGTACAGTTTTGCACATTTATATCAGCAAATCAAAACCTGCAGCGAAAATACGTGTATTACAACATAGAAATTTCTGAAAATGAATTTAATAACTTCGCCATGTCAGCTCCCTAGTCTCGTATCCAGACCATATGACGTCATTATTCGTTATATAACGTACGCATGCATTAAATAACGCATGATCATTGGGAGTGGTGCCCCTAATCAAAGCCTGTCCACTCTTCTCTGGATCCCCGCCTCTGACAACACGCCCTTGGCCAAATCCCTATTCATCCATGTAGGCCATCACAACCCTCCGTGTGTGTGTGTGTGTGTGTGTGTGTGTGTGTGTGTGTGTGTGTGTGTGTGTGTGTGTGTGTGTGTGTGTGTGTGTGTGTGTGCGCGTGTGTGTACGTGTGTGTGTGTGCGTGTGTGTGTGTGTGTGTATGTGTGCGTGTGCGTGTGCATGTAAATGCGTGCAGGTCTGTATTTACTATATGCCGACATATATATTTTTTTTAAACTAATTAAAGTACAGTTGGTTCAAATCAAGCTAAACGTCGCAACAGATGAACTCTAAGAAGCAGAAACGGGCATTAAGCAATATAAATTAGACCCTTTGATGTGAATTTCTTCGTGGTCACGGCTGACGGCTCTGTTCAGTGCCGTGCAGTTATCGAATCGAGTATGTACGATGCACGATGACATTTCCATTTTTGACAGTACACGCATAGAAGGTGTACAAACTGAACGGATTCATATCGATGAACAGGGGAAAAAATGGGTCGTTTTAAGTTTTGATTTTATAAAGGATTTTAAAATCCTCTGTAAAATCATTGTGTGATGGAACATTAAATCAAACACGTGTGATTTTTACTGTTCAATCACATAACGATGATTTTGCAGTACGCATTTTTTCCCCTGCATGTGATATAGTCATTACAGATACGTGTATAGTGATTACAACAAGATTATATATTAGAGGAACCCGCCAAGGCAAACATACATTGCATTGAGCATTGAGCAGTTTTTCTAGACACGTGAGAGTTGTTTTAAAAACCGGGAACAGCTTTTAAATACAATATATTAATGCCAAAAGGTTGGCATATGTCCATGCCCCCCTTAACTATTAGTTTGCCAGTTTGATAGGTGATGTGGTCTGTCACGCCATACACTGTGCCTACTGCCCCCCCCCCCCCCCCCACACACACACACACACACGAACGGTGCCGTATAAATGCTCCGGGTGGGACTATTTACGGTGCCGTATAAATGCTCTGGGTGGGACTATGTACGGTGCCGCACGTGGTCCAGCCTGACTAACTAGGAGGTCCCTCTTTCCACAGTTGCATGTTCCCCCTTCTTTTTTCAGCTATACTCACACGCAAATATTGTCATGTTTAACGAGCAAAGAGAATTATAAGCATAGTGTAATCGTACATCTTACATCATTTGCTGATGACCAATCAGTGTAAGAACAGCTAATCATATAAGCAGCTATGAAAAGTTCATTTCAGGGTTTAACACCCGTTTCGTCCGGGTGTAGTGGCTGAACAGATATATATTGTACCACCAGCTAGCAGTTATCAGTTTCTCTCCTTGTTTTTCGTTTTCTAATTGACTGTATGTCACTTTGGTTAAAACTCAAATTGCTAGCATACTTTAATTCCTTCC
The DNA here is from genome assembly GCA_013339895.1 of Ephydatia muelleri. Lineage (NCBI taxonomy): Eukaryota > Metazoa > Porifera > Demospongiae > Spongillida > Spongillidae > Ephydatia > Ephydatia muelleri. The sequence continues at coordinate 21,049,707 of JABACO010000001.1, read as the reverse complement.
ATCACTCACTGACTAGCCAGCTTATAATACGTGGAAGCAAATTAACCCAATTATTACTCTGTATGTGACAACGGATACTAAAAACATGCGGCGAAGATTTTAAAATGCAAACTTATTGTTAAAGTTTGATGGGAACTATGGCAGAGGGGGACCATATACGGTAATAGTCTTAAGATTGGTCCGGGGGACCAATAACGTAAACCCTGCGGGCGATACCTCACAGGGGAAAAAGGGGTTTTGTTTATAAACTATTCTAAAATCCTCTATAAAATTGTTGTGTGATTGCACATTGAAATCATACACGTGTGATTTTTAATTTTTACCGTTCAATCACATAATTATTTCCACACGTTTCTATCCTGTATACAGCGATCTGGATTGGATGCTCTAACATGTAAATTACTTTTGCAAGGGTCAAAATCTCGCCTAACGTTCCATATATATGTAACTGCAGCTTACGTTACCTGTTCACAAAAGCTGTGTGTGTGTGTGTGGGGGGGGGGGGGGGGGGGGAATGCATGCTTAAATGATGTTCATTCATCATTACATGTTATTGTATACAGTAAACTGTATTTGTGCTCAACGTTTTCCATATATATGACCATGACATTATACGCTTCGACGTTTTAAGGCTCAATTATTGCACTCCATTGGCGGTTAATTCTTTTTTGTGTGATTTCGAATCATTTGCAATAGTGCCGTAGACCAGCACAATCTGGCTATCAAGGTTATGTCTATCTCTCATTGCAGTGGCCATCCCTTTCATGAATATTCAAGTTGTGTCTGTTCACAACTCTGACAACACCCCTCGCCAGCTCGATATATCATGGACTCCAGTGGTACTGAACCAGGCATACATGTATCTGGTAGCCATGTTACGTGCACAATTCCATATTTCCCACTGCAGGGAAGCAATGTGACCACATACACAGTGAGAGTTCTTGGTGCTGACAGCTCTGTTGGTCAAGGTTGCACTGTCTGTACCACTTCACCGTGTCTCTATGTCCACCAAGTCACACGCATGGCTAACAATTATTACATTTCCGTGACATCAATAAATCGAGATGGAACTTTAGGTTCCCAAAATAACGCAACATTTGGTGAGTTGATCATCCATCACAGTATACACCGGTATGATAGACACAGACAATTTTTTTCTCTAAGCTTAGACGCGACAACATGGTACATGTATGATACACGTATTTGTGCAAAGCAAGTAGTTTTTTTTGTAGTTTCGTAGACTTTTTCCTCATGCGTATATATTAGATTTCATCGTAACTTTTATGTTCCTCCTTAAAAAATAACAACCAACAGTAGCAGAGCACTGGAAAACGGCATCTAACTTGCACAGCTGCAGTGGCGGATCCAGGATTTCAGAAAAGGGGGGGTTGTATAATAATAAAGATCAAAGGCGGGGGACCGCCAAGCTAGGGGGTCTGGGGGAGCCCTGTAAGCTCCCCCAGCGGGGTCTGTGGCGGAGCCCCAGCCGCCAACGCTTTTTAATTATATAATGGTGAAAACACTACACAAAACTGCATGTGTGCACAAACGGAAACTGCATGAAAATATCATTTAGCAATTTACGAATATAAGAATTGCTGGAATTATGTACATATAACAGTTTTCTGGCGTTCTTCCGTCATAACTGATCATGATCTTGCACATGTTTCATTAATTAAGTAGCAAAACATGTTTTGATCCTTCTCTTATTAATTAAGTAGCAAAAGTACTAAGTTAACAATATATCAAGCATTTACATGTACACTATATGTCTATTTTAAAACGGATTGAGGCTGATTGTCACGTTGAGCGCCATGCTGTGTAGTATACCGCGTGCATAAGAGTAATGAATTATTCAATGCTGTTGTGGCTACGTTAATGGCTACGCTATAGCCACAATAGCCATCCATGTGGCTTCTGGCAATCAGCTATGTCTAAAACTTTGGTGTATGGTAATCCGACATGCTCACTTTTGAACAAAGATGGTATTTTCATACAACCTCGCGCAATTTCGTTCCTTTTCGCTGCCATCTTTGTCTTTGTTGTAGATTTTTTTTGGTTAAACCACATAGATGTGTGGTTAATTAATGTGTAGCGTGTTATGTAATAGACCCAAAGGGGGGGTTGTCAACCCCCCCCCCCCCCCCTCCGTCCGCCAGTGGCAGCTGTCCAATCATGGAGAGTAATTGAATTACGTTTCATGTTATTACGAGCAGCTTTGTTAATGTCATCACAGAATTTTCTTAATGAGCTTCTCCGTTTGTATCTTCATGAAATTTCACGAAAGAATTTAGGTTCGTGAATATGTAAATGAAGCGCGTACATGTATTTTAAAGATCAAAAAGCATTTTAACTAATGCGCGAAAAGATATATGTAAATCTTGCGGACTTGTGGCAAAAGTGGTCCTATCAAAAACTAGTTCGGGTGCACCACTTTTCGTTACCAAAATCGGTCGCCGGGACTGATTTTGGCTGCCTGCAATTCGTTAATTCAAGTTTCAGTATTGTATACGCCATTGAGTGCTTGTACATGTACATCAAATATCAGAGCACCAAACATGGATATGTAATGCATGATCACTTTTAGCAGCGAAAATAGGTCCGGGCAGTGGACAACTTTTGGCAAGGTCGCAGACCACTCTGAATGCGCATAATTATGTAACGGCCTGACTTGAATTCATGACTCGCTTTAAATTAGGTCCACCTAATTTAAAGCAGGTTGACCCGATTCAAAACTGGTTGATCTGGTGTTGATCATCTTTTTGGCACTCCACTTTTCTTGATCCAATTTTAAATCTATATATTTTTACCAGCTATGTAGTTGTCGAGAATAGAGCACGTTTTGATAATTAGAAAACGCCATTGAGTTTGTACGCATGCACGTGGTATTTATAATGAAAGTGAAATTGCATCATTGTCATTTATATTCGATCTAGCTGCTTCTGATCAGCCTTTGAGAAGGGAAGGGTTGCATCACTCCATTCTCTAAACACTGGGTACCTAGGTTTCTGGCCAAGTACTAACTTATATGAGCTTATTCCTACAACTTCATAATTCAGTCTGTGTGTTCATAGCATCTATAGGAGCAAAAAGAAACAAGTATTTAGTGGCAAATGTGATCAACAGCAATAAGATAAGAAAGAGCTTACGTACTATTTTGGGCAGTCACTCCACGGTGGTGTTTTCACCTTGCTCTTCATCAGCTTAATTCTTGTGCAGTGTTTGATGAGCACGTTCGACTAACCTCTGGCTCTGTGGATGACGAGGTCGACCACTCCATAATTATATTTCTGCGTACCCCATTGCCTGAAAACTTCCAATTGCATGTTTTGCAAATTCTCGGTTGTGTTGCACAATGCTGCCATTTCCAAAATAGTGACATGCATGCATGTACACTGCATGATGAAAATCCGGTAGAGCAGATTTTAACGCAGCTTTTACCACGCTCTATCCATTCCTCTTGAAATGTGTGGTCTTTTGGCCGATGGTAAGGCTCAATTGCGGCTGTATGACCACGCCACTAGACGTGTGTGTATGTGTGTGTATGTGTGTGTGTGTGTGTGTGTGTGTGTGTGTGTGTGTGTGTGTGTGTGTGTGTGTGTGAACGGAATGTACTCTTTTGCAGCTGTCTCTTGCATTACCTAATTCCAGAAGGCGCGGTAACGGAGTTTGCACGACGAGTCGATCCCATGCATGCCCATCACCGATATGCAAGCTGCAGCTGGCGGAGCCGTGTCTCATTTCGAAACCTTTTTCGACCTCAGAGCTGCATGATATTTGCATGTATACGGGTCTACATGTATATATATATAGACCCGTATAGAGAATGTATTAATACCTGAGTAAAAAAACCTGCATGGTTTTGCTTCTTAAACCACAATATACATGTATGAGTGCAGTTTGTTGGTGAAACGTCGAAAATACAACAAACGATCGTGCATGTGGTAATGACAATGACACAATTCAAAATTCCGCAGGCATTTACATGAGCACAAGATACATGCAAAGTATATATATATATATTCATTGCTTTACAGGTCCAACCAATTCTGTCATTCGAAATATATCATCTTTGAGCTACAGCAACTCCATTGGTTGTTCGTTCCTCAACAACCAGTCCTTCTACTGTGTAGTGTGCTGCAGTACTGATCACACTGTTCCTTTTGACTCAAGTGTGTACAACATCTCCACTACCAGAGGCACAGAGGTGACTGTTTCTCTACAAGGCCTCACCAGCGGTCAGGTGTACTACTGCAAGGCAGCAGCTAGCAGCAATAACACTGCAAGTTGTGCTGGTCCAGTGGTTGGAGGGGTGAAAGGGTACATCACCTTTGTGGCAAGCCTTCCCTCCACCCCCTTTCCCACTGCATGTAAGTGTATCCATGAGCATTTATATCTGACTGAACTATATCAGGCACAAGCATGGAAGTGATTCTGGCCACCCACATCACACTTCTCATTAATGAAGTGTGTCAAGTGAAGTCAAAAAACAATCTCTTAGTACTTGAGCAGACTTATGCATTCAAGTATAGTAGTAACAAATGTGATGATGCAAGATCAGTTGAAATGAGGTGTCTATATACTTGCAGTTACTATACTTCAGAATCAAGAAGGAATGTAGTGAAATTTAATAGTCCATGTGGATTAACGTCTCCCCCCCCCCCCCCCCCCCCCCCCCCCGGACCCCACCCCTGTGCTCTGCCCCTAGAATTATTGTAAATACGGCTGTTTTTGTGTGATTTGTAAACAATGCCCTTAATAAATAAGCACTATATGAATCTCAAAGTAGTATCCATCTCTTATTGTAGCTACCATCCCATTGATTCAAGCCGTATCAGTTCTCAACTCTGACTACATGTACACCCTTCGCCAACTTGAGATATACTGGATCCCATTACAAGGAAGCAATGTGACCACATACACAGTGAGAGTTGTTGGTGCTGACAGCTCTGTTGGTCAAGGTTACACTGTCTGTACCACTTCAGCATGTTTCTATATCCATCAAGTCACACACATGGCTAACAATTACAGCATTTACGTGACATCCATAAATCAAGATGGCCCACAGAATAGCACAACATTAAGTGAGTTGAAACTTCCATTACTACACTGGTATGATGCCCACTTTCTGAATTCATTTCGTTATCTCCAGTTCGTTCATACGACGACATGGTATATACATAATGCAATTTTGCATGCACAAAGCTAGTAGTTTTTGTTTATTTGGTTTCTGCACTTGTTTGTAATGCTTCCTAAATTATAAAGCAACCAACAGTAGCACAACTCAGGGCAAGAGTATTGGATCGAGAGTATTTGAAATACGTTTCAAGTTATTAGGAGCAGCTATCTGTTTCATTTGCAGCTGTCCCTTGCTGCTGCATGCTTTTGTTGCAGTACTACTTGGCAGGAGTGATAATGGAGTTGAAGCAGGACATGCACTAGAAGTTGTTTATCACATCAACGATACACTGTATAGCTGGTGAAAGCTGCGTTTCATTCTCAGAAGCTGTCAAGTGATATCAGCCACATGCACAGCCTGAATGTACATGTAGTAATAACTAGTAAAGGCACGTGCATGGATTTGCTTCTTTAGACTATAATGAGCGTATATATATTTTCATTTTTAATTGACAAGTGTCAAATATGCTCATTGTGACCATGTTAATTCCATTGCATTCAAATATGCTACTGTCACATGCATGTGCACAACACATACATCATTATGTTTTATTGCTTTTACAGGTCCGACCAACTCTGTCATTCAAAATATATCATTCTTGAGCTACAGTAACTCAATTAGTTGCTCATTCCTCAACAACCAGTCCTTCTACTGTGTAGTGTGCTGCAGTACTGATCACACTGTTCCTCCTGTCTCAAGTGTGTACAACATCTCCACTAACAGAGGCGCAGAGGTGACTGTCTCCCTAAAAGGCCTCACCAGTGGTCAGGTTTACTACTGCAAGGCAGCAGCTAGCAGAAATAACACTGCTAATTGTGCTAGTCCAGTGGTTGGAGGGGTGAAAGGGTACATTATCTTTGTGGCAAGCCTTCCCTCCATCACTTTTCCCACTACATGTAAGCGTATCCATGAGCGACTGAACTGTAGCATTATATACATGTAGATAGACTCAAGCATGTAAGTCAAAGACATACACTTGGCCACCCATTTCCTCACTAAATGTAAGTGAATGATAAATAACTACTGGCCCATGCCCATGTACCGCAACATTACATGTAATATAGTATGCAAGCTTCTAATCTCTCGTTCAATGAATTACACTTCATCATCCTGCCATGAAACATGTAACAAGATGTTTTATTATTCTCTACAGCAAACTTGGCTTCCATTGGCACACATGCTATTATTGGAATAACCATTGGCATCTCATTTGTTGTTTTCTTCTCTCTGGGAGTGCTGGTTTTCCACATGCATTGGTTGTATGGTGAAAACTAGGTCAAAAGTTACACTTTATCATCCTGCCATGAAGCCATCAGCGTATGAGATGATTGAGAATAGCCAGAAGACAATGACAGCACCTGAGGTGGAGCCCAACTCTGCATATGAAACTGCAAAGAAAATCACAGCAACTGAGGTGGAGCCCAACCCTGCATATGGAACTGCAAAGAAAATCACAGCAACTGAGGTGGAGCCCAACCCTGCATATGAAACTGCAAAGAAAATCACAGCAACTGAGGTGGAGCCCAACCCTGCATATGGAACTGCAAAGAAAATCACAGCAACTGAGGTGGAGCCCAACCCTGCATATGGAACTGCAAAGGCAATT
>JABACO010000001.1:21010422-21037922 GCA_013339895.1 Ephydatia muelleri | reverse complement strand
TCCTGAAGTGACACTGGTGTGAGAGGAGATGTCACCGTAATGTCAAAAGCAGTTGGTATTTCAACTGACCAATTGCTCACTAAAGCATCCGCGGACGAGACCTAGAAAGGTCAGGGTAAGAGTGCTACCTGCTTCAACCTTTACACTAAGATTCGCCTTGTGGCAAAAGTCTACAAATATATCACGCAGTTGGTTATGTCGGAGTACCACATCACCACCTCGTCTGCACAACAATGCATGGTGCCCCAATAGGTCCAAAGCTATTTCAGGACAAAGTAGACAGCAGGAGGAAGCCCTTGTGGTTTTTAAACCCAGCCACCATGAAATAGCTGTGCGGAATTCGCTAGGATCAAAATGTGTGCCAGGTTCACCTGAAGGAAGGACTGAGACCCAAGAAGTGGCCAAAGAAACAGAGGCAGAGAGGAGGCGAGCTTTGTTTGCTGGAGAAGATAAGTCATACAAATTACTAAAAGACAACTATCCAGCTTATGGGAGAGAGATCTCTGCGAGGGAGGAGACTCGATGGCAGATTCTGGAGAGATGGCATCTGAAGAAGAGACTAAGCTGTTGAAGAGATTAACTGCATTAAGCTGGAAAATCAATTGTTTCATTCTTTGTTGGGGGCTTCTTCCATTGCTAACTCCTTGCTGTCTCTGCACCCTATGCTGCTTCCTAGATATCTGTGGTACCCTCTATTAGCTTAGGCCTACACCTGGATCCAAGTGAATTCCAGGTTGCCATTAAGTGGTGGCTAGGTATGGATACCTCTGGAGGTTCTCCATGCTCTATTTGTCCTGAAGTCGCTCTGGACCCTCTTGGCCACCTTGCAGTTTCCTGTAAGCGAGGTGAAGATGCAGTGATTCGGCACAACCAACTAAGGGAATTATTTGCAGAAGCTTGCCGTCAAGCCCATTTTCCAGTGAGGATTGGGATGGGTAGTGCCAAAGCCCTAAGCCCCCCTCTTTAAGCTCAGTTTGTGCCTGCTGCCAGGTGGAGGCAGAAGCATCCACTGCAGTACATTCTGAGAAGCATTGCTGCACGCGATCGTCAAACAGGGCAAAGGCCTCCTTAACTAGGGGAGGTGGAGTATTCTAGATAGGTGCACCAGTATATCATAGCTCCCACATTGTCTAAGAAGAAGTAAGGCTACCTGGGGTCGATAGAGCCCACAGCTTCTAACTGCTGAAGTAGCTTGGAAGCCTCTGACTGCTTCTGGGCCACAAACTTTGCGCAGAACACTAGGTCACCTATGGGAGCCCCCAGGATCTCAAAGTGGAGCACATTGGATCGTTTCATCTCATCTGGGAAGGTAATGAGATCACTTAACTGAGTAATTCACACTTGGTGATGTTGATGGAAAGGCCCCAGTGGTGGTCCACAGTCTAGGATAATGGCAAGAACACGAGCAATGGCCGCAATGGGGCCAGCAACAACACCATCATCAATGTATCATTTGTGAAACAATAGGGATGCACAGACAGCATGCTCTGCAATTGTTGAGACTACCTTTTGTAGTAAAACTAGACAAAAAAGAAGGGGGGCCTAGGGGATCGCATTGTTGAACACTTATTTCTGAGAAAATAGTACCCAAAGGGTGCCATAAGGCAGGATGCTGACCGTTGCACCATGAGGACCATGGAAGTAGCTCCGGAAAGTGAAGGCCACAGGCAGCTAGGACGGCCTGTCTGGATACCCGATTGAAAGCATTGTGTAGTCAATCTTCAGGACTGCAAAATCTGCATTATGCCAATGTTCATCCACACAGCCTCTCAGACCATGAATTATCTTCTCTGCTCCTGCTGGACAAGCTACCCCAAGCTGAAGAGGAGTCAGGAAGTCATGAGCCTTTTTCTTGGTGATCATTTCATAGGCATTTCCCAGCCAGATGCCTAATGGCTTCTCCTACTGCAATGGGCCGGATGTCTGGGGGGGCAGTTGGGGTTGTTCTTTTCCAAGGCCACCATGTTACCCTCTGCGAGGAACCTAGCCACTTGTACAGGAACCTTGCCAGAGATAAGTAAGTTGACCACATCCCTAAGCACTGCACTGATCGGGAACTGAAGGGGAACCTCTTGCTGCTTCCATCAGGTGCTGTTTGCAAGACCCAAGGGGCCACACGCTGTGTCCTTCGGGAAGGAGTGCAAAAGGGCCATGATATCAAAGTCTGGTGGAAGGCAAGGGGCAGCTAAGAGAGGTGCTGTGGGAGGAGTTTGGGGGGGGGGGGGGTGCCTTTGGGATGCTTGAGACCAGGAGATTCCATGTGGTTTTATTGTTGGGGGCCAGGCCCGAGGAAGTTAGAACCTGACAGGCCTTAGAGAGGAGTCCCTCCCTACTGCTGTCCGGACTGCTGAAGATTGTGGTTAGGGGTGGGATATATGTGGACCAGAGGAATGATGATTGGATGCTTGATTCCATAGTTATCATTATTATACAATACATGGATACACATAACAAATATGCAAGTAATCAGACTACTCGTGCTTGAATAGAGATACAGTCCTAGACAAGATAGCTCTGGCACCATGACTGGCGCGCGTGTGCAGTGGCGAGTTTCGAGGGAGGTGCACGTGGGGGGGTTGTGCAAATTCATTGGCTAGTGCCCAGCTATATATGTATACTCAAAGGCGCATCGGGATAAGTATAAGCTTTGTATAGTAGTTTGAGCGTTTTTACGCATAGAAACTATCTGTGGTGAAACGGATTACAATAGCCTTAGTATCAAAGAGCTAGAGCGTATGCATATGCAATTCGTAAATTGTGCAACATAACGTTTTACGTAGCAGAAACTCCATCCGATTTAGTCTGGCCATTCTGCACGTGATCATGTGCGTAGTTATTCAATCCGAAAATTCATTAAAAAACGAAGCTGTTAGATGCGGTAGAAAGATTCTTGCCTTGATTTTCGCATAACACTGCTTAACTCTATTGCAGTGAAAATAACAGCATACAATTTTTAGAATGTTATGAGATAATTTAGAATTCAATTTGAAATAAAATGCAAGATGACCATGGCTATTTCTCGATAACTAGTAATTATTTCCCACGCAGGATTTCAAAACTGAGTTAACTTCATGTGTCTGATTATGTACCTATGCCTACAAAATCAATGAATATTATAATGATGCAACAGAATAGGGAGTAACGTGGATACAATTCACTGCTTGAACAATGTGCTTTACTACATGTGCTGACTTTACTACATGTGCTGACTTTAACTCTTTGAACGCCAAGTGCGTATATGTATACATGTATGCATGCACACACACAACCATTACTCTTCCATTCATGCATGATTTAGATATTGCGTGCAAAAATGTGTTGATCAGTCACAATTTTATGATGCATGCAAACGCTTGGCGCCTTATAAGTACATGTACAAAGTTTCTTCTCACACTGGCTAAAGAGCCCCATTATTCAGATGACCTCACTTGACTTCACAAATGCATCACTACAATACCCCAAGAACAAGAATGCGTATAGCCCAGATCAGTGTAGTATATCATACTTGTTCACTCCCCCCCCTCCCCCCCCCCCCCCCTCCCCCACCAACCTTTAGCCAGTTCCTAATTCATGGCAATGCTCAAACACTACTCTATTGTTTTCAAAGGCATACTTGTAGACTTAGTGAATAGTTACGAAGCGCAAACATGCGCATGACTTCCTATCGATCGTGTTGCATTGGCAGAGATTTATTTAGTTAGCGGCAGAGCGTAGGAACGTAAACAGGATTGGGGAGGCTCAAAGGGTGTGTCTAATATAAATTCAGCATACTTTATACACATAATGCCCAAGATTGGGGGGGGCCAAGGCCCCCTCTACCCCCCCCCCCCCCCCCCCCCCCCCCCCCCGGTTCCTACGGTACATGAGCGGTACATAATGTACATGTAAGTAATTATAGGACGATGCAGTAGACATCCATCCCCGGCTGGTGGAAGTGCTTCGTTGCTGAAGTTTTTGTCTAAAGTCAAACAAGCACGATACAAATCCCTCCATGCTGCACATATTTGTAGCGCTTGTGTCAAGTAATACTAGAGGCATGGGAATACATGCATGCAGCCATCACCTGCTTTACCACTCCCAACGCAACAGAAGCTGAAATCCACGTTACACAACATGAATGTGACCAGAGCATAAGTAAGGCCAGCTACATGTAGATTATTTTCTAACCGGTTGCAATTCATTTGATTGCATGTACTTTACGCCGTTAATTGATCCTAATCCGGTTATGTAATATTAAGAGCACTTGGTCAAATAAAGTCACATACAGTGTACAGTGTACAACGAAACTTTGGAGTTGCACTCATGAGTACATCTATTGGTATATACAATATCCGTTGTACCATATCATCCTTCCCATTGTTAACTATACATGTATAAGGGCGTAGACAGCTATTTATGAGTGGGGGGGCTAAACACACAAATTAGTTTTCATGGCTATGTCACGTGTACACAGGTAAAAGAATGTCGCTGCTATAGTATCTCATGCTGAATTGCCGCGCACAAATTGAACATTGTAATGATATTCATACAATTATTGTAATTGTATTCATACCAATAGGATACAACTGGGGGGGCTATTGCCCCCCTTGCCCCCCCCCCCCCCCCCCCCCCCCCCTGTCTACGCCCTTGAAGTAGTTTATTTGTTGGTTTCTTAAGGTATAGTCTCCAGTGGCCGCTCCAGGTAGCCCGATAACAGCTCTATCTAAAGCATTATGTGTGTACAAAAGGGGCGGAGTTCACACACCACACACACACACACACACACACACACTGCATGGGTTCACCGTACAGTAAGTAGTACGGTACGCTTAATTTAGACCGATGGATTTGATGATGTTCAACATACAAACAGTGTACGTGGGGGTGGAAATGTAAGCATTTTCATGTCTGTATAGTTTAAGAGCAGATTTGAATGCATCAGTGCATGGACCATTCTACTCTAACAATAACAATAGATTGATAGCCGCTTGAAACAACAAACCATATGTATTGCTTTACGTAGCTCAATTGGGCCATCACATGCACATTAACATATCAGTCCATGGCGATCAATAAATTAATCATTTCCACAGTGATATGGTCTGCATGTGATCAATGGAAGTACAGCGGGCAGTGATATGATGATACATCCTTTGGTGATTGTCTATTCATGGTGAGCTGGATAGGGCTATGAGAAGACCATAAAACCAATGTATTCAAACCCTTATGCATAAATATTGTACTGTAGTTGATCATGAAGCCTTCAGTTGCTTCACTTAAAACACCAATGCACCTTATTCAGATGACAATTAAAACAGGTCCTGACCAGAGATACGAATTCATTGTAATTAGATTGCTAACATCTAGTGATTCATGAACAATAGATACTATGACAGCTCAAGTATTGCTAACTGTTCTTCATTTCCATCTTTGGTGTCCTTTGAGTGGTACTCGGGTTCCTCTACCAACATCTGGTAACGATTCAACTTGTAGTACAATCCTTTCTTTTTCATCAGCTCCTCATGCTTACCACTCTCTGCCACCTGCCCTCCCTTGATCACGGCTATGACATCAGCATTAGATGGTGGACAGACGATGGGCTATCACTATACTGGTGCGTCCTTCCCTGGCCTTATCCAGGGCTTCTTGGACCACCTTCTCACTCTCGGTGTCCAGGGCAGAGGTGGCCTCATCCAGGAGGAGGATCCTGGGATTCCTCACAAGGGCACGAGCTATGGCTATGCGTTGCTTCTGCCCTCCACTAAGCTGGGTACCTTTAGCCCCAACATTGGTGTTGTAGCCCTGAAACACAAACATAAAGAAGGTTAAGGTTTAATAATTGATGAGCACACAGTACAGTATCTACCTCTGGAAGAGTCTCAATAAAATTGTGTATGTTGGCAGCCTGGGCAGCGGCAATTACTTCGTCATCAGAAACCTCCCTAAAGTTGGCTCCATAGCGAATGTTTTCAGCAATGCTGGTGTCAAACAAGATGGGCTCCTGGGACACTAGCCCAATGTTCTGCCTCAGCCATTGTATGTTGAGGTCACGGATGTCCTGCTGGTCCAGCTTCAGACATCCAGACTTGGGCTCATAGAACCGCTCAAGGAGAGACACCACTGTGCTCTTGCCACACTGGCACCCACACCCACCAGGGCTAGCGTCTGTCCTGGAGTGAGTGAAACATTGAGCCCATTCAAGACCTGTACTTCCGGCCGAGATGGGTATTGGAATGTGACATTGTCAACAGTGATGGCTCCATTCAATTTATCCTGTGAATATACATGTATATAGTATGTGAATGTGAAGAAGGTATGGATGCAGATGACACATCAATCAAAGAACATACAGGTTTAGCACCCTCTTCAGAGAAGTAGACACTGGTTGCAGGTAAACGGTTGAGGAGAGCAAAGATCCGATTGGCAAAAGTCTAGCCTTGGCATAATTGGGTGCAAAGGCACCAGCCTGGCCTGCTGCCATGGCCCCAAACACCAGTGCAGAAAGACAACAAATATGTCATTGAAGGGGCTATACAGTTTTGTGTTCAAGAGGAAGAGCAACAAGAATGCTCCAAATCTTACAATGACAATAGACACTAGGAAGAGAAAACCACAGCAGGACACCTTGAGAGAATCCATACGTGACACCATAGACTACTGTACTTGTAAGAGATTTTCTGTAAGAAAGGCATTAATACATGTTAGTGCATGTGCTGAGCATGCAATTATGATTGAGTGTGTTTGTGCATGTATGTGATTCACAAGCTTGCATACAAAAGCATGTTCATATCAGAAAGAAACTCACACGTATGGTTTCCTGGACTCTATTTTATACAATTACTAAATATTGCTTCAATCCCAAGTGAAGCAACAGTACGAATGTTCTGGATGGAGTCAACTGCAAGCTGAATCAAAGCAGTAAAATATTAATAACAAATATATGTACATAATGACAAGCCCATCAGTCAAACCAGCGCACAAGGCTTTCTTTTGCCATTCTTAGAGCCACAAATTGTTTCCTGTGTGGTTCTCGTACCAAGTGGAAGAGTGGATTAGGTATAGAATGATACAGGGCTACCAACACAGCTATTAAGCATTCTTTAAAACTCTCCCCTTTGCTTTGTCAATTTTCATTTTTCATTCCATTACTTTATTTATGTGGATACTTATGTATCTTGCATATTTAGAAAAATTATGATATGCACTATAAAAAAGGATGCAACACTACACATTAAACTACTAACCGCTACATTAAACTATTCATCCTCTATCAGTGCTACGCAATGGGCCAATACTGCCCATTACAGCTGCAGCATCGCCCCGTTATACAGCTACTGACAGTCTCTGCATTAAAAACTGAAAAGACCAGGCATCCCCTGTTGCTTGATGGAACCAATGACCAGGTTCCCTTAGGAATACCAGAGACTCAGACCCAATTGCACCAAGGGTATTAAAGGCTAAGGGATGAACAAAAATGACTTGGACAGATGGGAGACTTAAGCTGCTTGTGTTGCTCTGCTTCAGCTGAATATTTTGTTACTGTTTACATGTTGTATTAAAATTAAACACAAATGTATCATTATATGATTGTACTTCATTGTATTTTATTAATCATAATAATTTTGGTCTAATAATAATAATAACATTCATGCGTAATGCATTTAATTTAGCGTTTAACATTAAAAATAAATCAATAATAATAATAATACAACCTATATGTACATGACAAGATATATTCACACATGCCATTACTCACCTTCCCAGCATTTTCCAGAGCCTTTTTGTACCCAACTGCATGTCCTGTTAATGCTTTAACTTGTAATAACCCTGCAGCCATCATGATAGGCACAAAACCCAGAATTACAATAGTAAGGATCCAAGAGTGTACGAAAGCAATTATTAATGCCAGCAACAATCCAAATGATGTCTCAAAAAGAGTGCCCAAACGAGTTCCTGTTGCCTAATAAGTAGAATGGATAAAGGTGTATTCATCCATCATAGCCATAATAAAATCCACATGTAAAATAAACAGTGAACAACAACTATCCATATAAAATGCGACAAGCAGCAAGTTGTTTTCAATTTGGACAAACACACACACACACACATTGAATTTGAGGGTTCACAGTGAACTTTCGAATATTAGCTTTATTGGGTGTGCAAAGGACATCAGGATGGGCTTCATACGCAAACGAGACCATGGTATAAACGTCAGGTACACTGTACAAGTCAAATCCATATTGGTTTATTCATTGATCAGCTTAATACCTTATCTTTGATCATACAACTAAGTTTGCTGTATTTATTTGTCACTGTGGTTTGGATTCTTAGTGCAAGAGAATGTGTCACCAATGACCAAAATTTTAAAATCAGCATGCTATGAAAGTCTAAGGAATACAAACTCCTTTTGTTGGAAGCTGTTCCTTGGACGATACTTACATGTACACAGAGATGGACTTACCCCCTCGACCTGAGCTGCATCATTTGATAACCTTGTCACAAGAGCACCAGTTGAATTCCTTTGATCATCAAACCAGCCAATCTCCTGTTTTAAAATGGCATGAAAGGTCTCAGACCGTAACCTTAATGTGAGCCGCTCTCCTGAAATGGTGAAACACACCACCTGTTGTTGCGTTAAATAAATGGGACAAAAGTCACATGCCAGTGATCTAGAAACATGGAACATATGACATACACAGATAAGCATGCACCACCTAAATAAAATACACAAATACAGTGCACGCATACACTCATGTACACATGAAACTGTATATAAGCACCAATGTACATATACCTTCAAGAATGTAGCCGACGCAGTCACTGTCGCAAGAGCTAGGAACAAACCAGCCCACGGGTGTACAAGGGGGAACACCTTCTCTGGTGGATTAGAAAAAACACCTAATATCCTTCCAAAGAAAATCGAAAAGAGAGGAGTAACAGCTCCTGCGACCATTGATCCAATTAGACCAAGGCCAATCATCCACCACTCAGGGGCATTCTTCTTGAGAAGTGCAGTCAGAGGAGCTACAGGGATCTCCTTGTCCCATTGCTCCTGAAGTGCCTTGGAGGTGACACGCTCAATCTTGTTAGAAGGTGCAGATTTGTTGCTTTGACTCTGCTGGTGTGTCAGTGGTGGTGGAGCTGGTGTGGTCTCCTCAGACCCTGAGGCATCTCTGTGTCGTTTGGATCCCCTCGTGGAACTAGACCGTGCCAACTTGGCACTATGTGTACTTCGTATGGAATCAGAACGCACAAACTTGCGTGGAACCAGTGCCATTTGGGTGACATCAATGTCTCCATATGACTGAAAACAGGTTGTAACAATATACTCAAATGCAAATAACTACAGGGAGAATATAAATTTGCTTGCATGCCCATGACACAGTGCTACAGAGCAGTACACAATTATGCTCTCATATCTTGTCATACTGTACCTGAGCCACTACCAGATTGAAGTAGAGTCCTTTTTGTTGTATCAGCTCTGCATGGGTACCCATCTCAGCCACCTGACCCTCTTCAATGGCAATTATCAGATCAGCATTCTGGATGGTGGAAAGACGATGTGCAATCACTATGGTGGTCCTCCCTGACCGAGCCTTATCCAGGGCCTCTTGCACAACAGATTCACTTTCAGTGTCCAGAGCAGATGTGGCTTCGTCAAGCAGTAGCAGCTTTGGGTCTCGTACCAGGGCACGGGCAATGGCCACACGTTGCTTCTGTCCTCCACTCAGCTGCACGCCTCTCTCCCCAACAAGAGTGTTGTAGCCATTGGGGAGTGAGGCTATGAAGTCGTGCACATTAGCCTCCCTGGCAGCCTTCTCTATGTCACTCAGAGTGGCATCTTCTCTCCCAAAGCGGATGTTCTCAGCTATGGTGGTGTCAAACAGAACAGGTTCTTGGCTGACAAGTCCAATATGTCTCCTGAGCCATTTAAGGTTGAGGGTACGGATGTTCCTTCCACCAACAAACACCTTGAAGGAGACGAAGTGGACATGACATGATGGCATACAGGCATGCACGGACACAAGCTCTGTTGACATACCTCTCCTCCACTAGGATCATAGAATCTTTGCAATAACTGAATCACTGTGCTCTTGCCACACCCACTAGGACCTACTAGAGCCACTGTCTTGCCAACTGAAATTTTCATACTGAAGCCTGTCAGAATCTAGCAAAAATGTGCAATTCAAATAGGAGCCTTCATTCAAATGTAAACCAACCTGGACATCTGGTCTGTTTGGGTAACTAAACTGGACATCCTTGAACTCAACAGCGCTATCAAAGCTCTCTGGAATCTCTCCTTCATCAGAGTCAGAGTCAATGGAGGGATCTGGAATGAGGGGACAAGGGGTGAGGGTGGGAATTGTGGAAGGCAGAAGTAGGGGTAGATAATCAAAGGAGGGATGAAAGATGCTGGCAGCAGATCTAGATGTGACTATGCTAACTAGAGACTTACCCTATCTATGGTCTCATAGATGCTCACAGAAGCACCAGCAGCAGTCATGAGGTTCTCCATGTTAGGTGCTGCCTGACCCAGCGAGAAGGCTCCAATGATGAGGGCAAAGAATGACTGTGTTGAGGATATGGGTTAAATGTTGTAATGAGAGAAAACACAAAAATTGCAATGAACCATTTGATAATCACACAACACCTGCAAGACCAAACACTCACTGTCAGTAAGTCACCAGAATTGATTTGCTTAACAGATATCAGGTAGCTCCAAACCTATATTTGGAAGATATAGTATTTAATACTTCTGAAACCTTACAATATTGCAATACATGATTATTGAAGGTGCAAATGTGATGTTGAAATGCGCTGCAATAATTTGTTGCTGAGTTCAGTAACTATCAATACACATATTAATTCCATTTTCCAGATAAAGACATCCCTTATTTAGTGTCCAAAAGGAGTAAATATGATGTAAGTAAATGGGCACCGAACTAACTGAAGTATAAACTTGCAGGTGCTATCTGATAAAATTTCATACTCAGAACCACTTACCAAAAAACTACAGCATAAAGGCTGTAAATAATGAAGAAGATCAACGCCAGTACAGTACCATTAGCAAGCCTTTCTTTGCTCCAATCCACCCGGCCTCTTCAATCGCAAGTTGTGCCTATTGGAACATACAATTGTAAATATGATATAGTATGCTAGCAAATTAGTGGCATTGTGTATATAATATATATGAGATCAATACGTTTTAAAGTTCTTCATGTGTTGTAGAGATCAAGGAATTGGGTACACTTTAGGAAATTGCTGCTACTGATCATGAGAAAATTTTTAGCAATTCAAACAGTATCTCAGTTATAATATTGGTTGCTTATACTGAGTGCTTTTAAATCAGCGAAAGGCTTGGACCTGTTAATAAATCACGTTAATATTAGTTACTTCAATTATGTTTGGTGCATCAGTTGTACTCATCGCCAAATAACAGTGAAGAGAACGAATAAACAATTTACGTAAAATTAAAGTGAAGTTAAGTGCTATGAATGGTGAGTTGTGTCCAGTAATAATATTATACCATACAAATTATGAAAATAAACTTACACTTCAGTATACCTGTTTAGTTATGAAATTAAAATGAGATCAACTTACATACATGTACATGTATACTACAATTCAAAAACTTAAAGCTGAAATAACTCACCATTAAGATAAAATGATAAAAATAAACCAATTGCACTTCAGTTATTTCATGACGAACAATATTATTCAACAAGTCATAGCCTAGAATCTTTGTTCATCTTGAATATTTGGTCACGAATTCCATCTAATTTCAGAGGGTCTTTGTTGTACAATGTGGTCAGTTTACTATTTCATACACACGTACAGTAGTCCTAAAATAACATGAGCATCATTACCATTCAATTAGTCAGCATAATTTATAATAAATAAACATATTTGCTAGCTTTCCAAAACTTTTCACTCAATCAATAACACACTTGCTCACAGTACTGTATGTGAACACTACACTGAGTCTATGTGTAACAGGGTTCAACTAAAGTTGTTTTGCTTCCATGCCCAACACTGGGTACATGGTTGATCACTGGTATTAATTTGTAACACTGACATCTCTCTGCCTTCCCTATTTATATTACTGCTGATGATCATACAGCTACAATTGCTGTTTGTGTGTTGACACCAAATAGCTCAGTGATTTAAATTACACCATCTCATTGACTAATGGATCAGTAAACCTTAATTGAACTTTCCTACAGACAAAGTTAGCTGCACAGAGAGTAAACTGGGCCGATTAGGTAGTATATTGTACCTTATTCCATTATTTCAATCACAATCTATTTATAATCACCCCCCTGACCTATCAACTTCTTCTGCTCTCCGCCTAAGGCCACTACGGTTCTGATGGATGACAGGACCTCCTCTCCACAGCTCCTGCTGAGGCATACTGCTTCTGGGCCTTTGCTGTGAGGGATGTGGCAAGCTGTGGGGTGTAGGATAAGGGATGCAAATGCTGAAGACAATGTTCCAAGGGAACCATGCATCAAATGACACATTGAATGACAGTAATATTTGGCTCAATTTCATTGAGCATGCTACCAGTAACTGAAGCGTAATAATGCACCCTGCCCGAAACGAAACTATTCAATCCTGCATCCTGTGTGTGTGTGTGTGTGTGGTGTGTGTGTGTGTGTGTGTGTGTGTGTGTGTGTGTGTTGTGGTGTGTGTGTGTGTGTGTGTGTTTGTGGGTTTGTATGTACATGTATGTGTCTGGTAAGTGGTGTGTGTGTGTGTGTGTGTGTATGTCTGGTGCATGTTGAAGTTATTTATTTGTTTCCCAGCATTCCATGTGGGTTATGTGGTAGTGATGAGAACAATTAAAGTGATCATAACCTGTAAAAGTACATGTATACAAGGTCTAACAGCCATCAAAATATGGACTATGGTGAGGTATGTTTACAATACAGATGCTCTAGTTGTGATGCTCATGGTTGAAAATTGGGTTTACAATGAATTTACTATGTACTTGTACGTAAATTTAGTGATCTGACATTTGCACAGCCATATCTATCACAGCCTACAGTTTCACATAGTAAATCATAGCAATTCCTACTTTGCCCACAGTGATTGAATGCCCCATGGTGTACAGAACAAATGGCAAAGAAAGATCAGCATCAGTTCAACAATGCCTGTGCAAGCTTTGTTTTATCTGTACACAAAAATCACATGGTCCTCACTGTACCCTCACCATGCCACGATGATCCAGGATGATGGATAATAGCAATGCATGCCTACAACCCTGACCCAAATCCTCTTCATTGAACTGTTTCCTTTGTCTCTGTTGAAATAACTCTGCAGAGCAGGAATCATTCTGACTGGACAACTCCTGTAGCCCTCTGGTTGGTTCGATTCCGTACTCCCTTCAATGCTCTTTCTAACCAGTTATGACTAGTACCTAGCTGTTGTCATAGCTTACTAGTTCGGTCAGTTGTACTTACATATACATATCATATTTCCACCCTCTCTGATTGTATGTTCATACACTTGTAACATTAGCAGAGGTTGCATATGCAGTCATGCAGGGTGGGGTCGTTACAGGGAAATGACTACAACATAGTGTCTTCTGTGTCCGTGCAACATTTATTAACTGTGACCCACCTGGCAAAGGCAGATGCACAGAGGGCGAGGATGGGGATGAAGGCAAGCAGCAGGAGGGCAACCTTCCAACTCCTCACAAAGGAGATGACAAGTCCCCCAAAGAAGGTGGCCACAAACTGTATGAAGATGGACATTTTGTCCCCAATGCCATCATGGATCTTATCCAAGTCACTGAAGGGATAGAGGGATGCGATTGTATCACAGTGTTGTTTGTAGTGGTGATGGTGATAATGATGGCGAGTATGATGATGATGATGATGATGATGATGATGATGATGGTGAGATATGATGATGATGATGATGATGATGATGATGATGATTGATGGTGAGATATGATGATGATGATGATGATGATGATGATGATGATGATGATGATGATGGATGATGATGGTGAGATATGATGATGATGATGATGATGATGATTGATGATGATGATGATGATGCTGGTGATGATGATGAGGAGGAGGAGGAGGAGGCTGATGATGATGATGATGATGATGATGATGGTGATGGTGGTGGTGGTGATGATTAACAGAAATCACTGGTCGATAATTATATACATGTGATTGTAAACATGAGTCCGCAGCGATATGTGTGTGTGTGTGTGGTGTGTGTGTGTGTGTGTGTGTGTGTGTGTGTGAGGGGTAAAGAAATGTATGAGGCTAATATGGAGGTGCAGATTTCTAATAGCCAAATGGGAAAGGCACCAATATGGATAATCATGGCGGTTGCACTTCTCAAGGACTCAACTCGCTCAGCCTGCTTGCGAGTTCCCCACTGGGATTGCTGTCGAACCATCCAATGTCCTGCCTCAGGATGGCCCTGTAGTAATACAGACGTATCTTGTACAGCTGACGTTCACAGGCCATCTGGTAGAATAAGACTTGTATGTAGGAGGCCACAAACACCCCCACGGCTATCCCAATGATCTTGTAAATAGCCAGATTAATGGAGCGTATGAGACCATCATTATCCACGCAGCTAATGTAGTTTTCCGTAGTTGAGAAGTTTTGTATGATTGAAGATAGAAGTATGTTATCGCAACCGACGGTTTTGTTGAACAAATGTAGAGAAACGTTGTTTTCAGGGCATTAAAAGTGAAAGCATTGATGATGTCACCAAAAATCAGCATGGAGAGTGGAGTAGCCACACCCCCTCCAATTGCAGCAACTGCACCAATTAGCATGAGGAACAAGTCCAGGACTGTTGCATAGCGGAACTGTAAATAGAGATGAGATCCAGTTCAGATACATTTTGACATGGATATAGAAAGCTGAGACATGCAGAAGCAGAGGGCGGACATTTACACTATGGCGTCAACCTTAAAGCATGGAAATGCTTGCCTAATGAACTAAAAAGTAAATTAAAACCAAGCCCAAAAATATTACTTTATAGGGCTCAACACCATGACAAACGAAGGCCGTTATTATTCTATGATCTCTAACATATAATACACATCCCAACCATCTTTCCAACCCCGCTAAATTTTCGCTGTAAATTCTACAAACACCGCCCCACAGACACAGACACACTTGACACGCCCATTCTCATCCCTTTTTTTTCATATTCATAACGCACCAGTCGAACGACGGCTATAAGGGATGGGCGTGGTGGCTTCCCATTCTCCTGGGTACTGCTTTCCAGAGACACCGACCTGTAGGAAAACGTGCGCGTGAGTACTAAAGCTGTCTGAACAGCTAGATAAACATATTCTATACTCGATAAAAAAGAAATATGCGCCTTCCGCGCACAACTGACTTTGTTTCTACAGCCTCCTCGCTCGGGGTAGGGTGAGGTTTCGGGTCTTCGTTGGGTCGGTCGGATTCAACTATTTCCGACAACGGAATGTCAATCGTCTGAGGGTCGCGGTCGTAGTGGCCGGGAGAGGGTGTTCTCCCGTCGCTCGACCTCGCTCGGTACGAACGAGAGATGTTCCCGCTCTTCTGAGGAAGCGCTTCGCTCTTTGTAACCCGCGTTTCATCCGTAGAGAACTGCATGTCTTCGGGTTGCCTTGTTCGTAACTCATAGAATTAGTTAATTAATTTAGCAAACAGCAGATAACGTACTCCGTAACCATAGCAACGGTAATTATGAAATTCATTTGTAGCAGCCGTTGACAGTGTAGGTTACATTCATTGAATACAAGTCGAACGACGTTATTATGTAAATATGCACTGGTTACGCACAAAATTAATCCAGGTAGAGATAATACGGCTAATCCGGTACGGGGGGGGGGAGGGTAGCGGAGGGAGGATCGATTCGAACAAATCCGTCTCTCCATTGCAATCCGCCTACCCCTTTTCCGACTGCAGCAAGTTGAGCGTAGCCCGATTATGAGCTATTACAATTATTAGTCTGAACCTTTGATTTGGGTGATAATTAGGTGGTTGCCTACAACCGCATTGCTAGAATATGATGTAATGGCACAATCCTGACCACATTCTTGCCTGGGGGAATATCTCACTGTACAATAACATTTCACGACAATGAGTTATTTGTCTCGTACCCAGACCCTGATTCCCACAGATGCGGATGGATTACATCGGTGATGTAATCCATCCGCAGCTGTGGGAATCAGGGTCTGGGTACGAGACGAATGACAATGGACAACTCCTACACATTTCTGTCGGTTGAATTAGACAGAAACTCAGCTTCCTCCCCAATTGTGTTGGGTGTATAGCACGTGACATGGTCAAATGGTTGGGGGTTTTATACGGAGGTTGTGCGCAATTGGATAGCCAATCTAAAATGGTGTGCACGTGCTGCAAACTTTTCGTTGTTGGTGTTTTGGGTTTTTTCTTGTTGGCAGGTGGAGAATGGAATGTTCCTTGATGATGAGATAGCCTATGATGAGTGAAGATTGAGAACTGGAAGCAGAACTCTGTGTGTGTGTGTGTGTGTGTGTGTGTGTGTGTGTGTGTGTGTGTGGTGTGTGTGTGTGTGGTGTTGTGTGTGTGTGTGTGTGGTGTGTTGTGTGTGTATGTGTGTGTGTATGTGGTGTGTGAGTACGTGTGTGCGTGCGACTTTTGTATTCTAGTACATGGGAGTGGTTTTTTCCTGCTTTGAGGCTTTATCCCAGAAAGGCATTGTAGGTTTTTCCAGAAGGGTGCATGTGTGGGCTCTAAATATGATTGTCTGGCCCCCACTCTAAGTGTTGTAATAAGTGTGCTGTTACTCTAGCTGGTCATGTGCTTGTGTGTGTGTGTGTGTGTGTTGTGTGTGTGTGTGTGTGGTGTGTGTGTGTGTGTGTGTGTGGGTGTGTGTTGTGTGTGTGTGTGTGTGTGTGTTGCTGTGTGTGTGTGTGTGTGTGTGCTGTGTGTGTGGTGTGTGTGTGGGTGTGTGTGTGTGGTGTGTGTGTGTGTGTGTGGTGTGTGGTTGTGTGTTTGTGTGGTGTGTGTGTGTGTGTGTGTTGTGTGTGTGTGGTGTGTGTGTGTGTGTCAGCGTGCATAATGAACTTTAACCAGTTTTGGTGTTGTGACAAGGGGAAGTGATTAGCTATACAGTGGCAAAGGCAGGGAGTGCAGTCACCCTAACCCAGAGCTTAGAAACAAGTATGGCTGTTGTCGTGAAACAATTACGGAGTCACGGTATGTGTGTTAATCATACATGTAATAAAAACTTACGATTATACCATTGCATATCAGAGTTGGTTTCAGAAACGGCTCCAAACCTACATGTACACCAGTTGCTCGATGAAGAAAAACGTTGCATAGCTGCAAACACATAAGTGAAAGTAGCAGCAGCTCTGCGATACATAGCTAGGTATACTGTATACGCTTGCCACCTGACCGAAGACTCAACTAGCAAGCGACCACATTATCAATGTAGAATGGTCGGTGTGAATCATGCAAGTCTTCATTATGAAATCAAAGGAGCTTCCAAGTTATTTCGCTGTAAAACTAGACACGTGGGATGGTGATATGATTGCATTTAAACATAAAATTGAACTTTTATCTACCAAATTTGGGTGAAAAAAAATTGTAATTTGATCTATACCATGCTTGAATCTGTGATCTTAATATCCTAAACAGATACAATCATATGTGTTCATGGGATGGGTCACGTGCATGACCACATCATGTCTCGTCATAAAAGGAAAAGAAGCCATTTTGCATCACATATCAATCACTGCACACAGCAAAAACAGATTGATGCATGTCACTCGAAATCAATAATAGGGCACTCGTTTTTTGAAAAACGAGTGCCCTATTATCGATTTCGAGTGACATGCATTAATCTGTTTTTGCTGTGCATGGAATTAATGGAAACACGCACACACACACACACTCTCTCACACACACACAAGTACACAAACACACACACACACACACACACACATCCGAGTGCTACTGAATGCATGATCAGGTAGGTGATGTGTGGTGGCCTTCGGACCTGAAAGACATACGATGAGAGCCACATCAGCGAATATGAATGATATTTGGGAATTTGAGGATCTGTAATATTGGTGGAAGTAGTTTTGTCCTTTATTGGCTAGAAGCTATAGGATGTATTTCTAGGCGATGCTCACCACTGACAGAGCATATACGGATAAGGCAATCTATGGCGATGCCTGAGTTGCATGCAACACTTGACACTTGAAATACCCTGTGAAGTGAAGTTTGCCATTACCATAATGTGGCTCTGAAATTCGCTATTCTAAATTAGTTTTATTCTCTACCTTCTCTTCTTACAGATTTCTGCCGTGATGAAGATATTATGCTATTATTTAAGTTGTATATTTATATACTTTCTTATACCGGTATTTCATTCAAAGTGCATGCACATGCAATGGCGAAAGTGAAAACGGCACCCCCCACACCTGTGCACGTACATGAGATTTGTTTCAGATCCACACACTGTACATGTACTACTTCATCAATTGATCAGAGTGTGCAGTGAAAAATTTAGTTCCCTCGTCCAATTCATGCAGGCGCTTCATATACGGATGTACAGTATGCATTACCACGTTCAATTATGGTAACTCAAAGTACTATGGAAAGTATCCCCAAGTCAATGCTCTTGGACCAACTGAGTCATATACATGAATACTGATACTGGTCGATCGCTTTCCTGCCCGCTATTATGAATGCACATGAAGTGCGAACCATAGCTTGCGCTGTGTACAGTATAAGAAGCTCGTATATACGTCTACATACACTGTATGCCAACAGACACCTACTGCATGCTTACTCAGAGCTCGCCGGATCCACAGCACAAAAACAAGAATTACTGTTATGCGTATTCGTAACCATGCAAGCTATATACATTCTGATAGTGTGTCAGAATGCACGTGGCAATCTTTATCTAATTTACTTCGAATTTACAGTGGTAAACCATGTCGTAAAACATTGTGTTTCTATTGTGCTTTTACTATGGTTGCATGTTTCACAATGTCACTTTGTAAATTTTACTATGAATTACAACACATATATATTAAACATTTTTCTGAACGACTCACTTGTTCATGAGACTATTCTAAAGTTATATTATTTGTGACAAATTGGTGTGACGTATGCATGAGTGGCCAAACAATTTCCCAGAATTATTGAATAATAATAATGTTGCAGAATTCAAATCCGAGGTCCTTACATTGTCTATGCTGTGATACAACTCTGGTTTATTTGAAACGTTTTGTTCAATATTTTGTGGCGCGTGAAAAAAATGTACCCCCCGCCTTTAGTTCAGATAGGATATTTTTTCGTGTTTGGGAACTACTGGGAAACCTATCATGTGTACGTACTCCCAAGGTCTTAACCTATCTGTATTTGAAATTTCACGGACTTTCGTTGACGCCCCCATGCAGGTGTTACATAACAGCTGTGTATTTACATATGGCACGTGCTTTTCATCAAGCCAACTCACGTCAATCTTTTAGGTGGTTAAGCACTGCCCGTGTAACGGTTTTGCAACTGTTTTAGAACATTTCTTACCTTCAGTACCAACAAAGTTTAACTAAATAAAAACTACCACTATTCTCGAGCTACCTAAAAAAGAAGTACCTATAGATGCAGTTTTGCTATAAATCTATATAAAATGATAATCGGGACCTCGTAACGTGTGGACTGTGCTTGTGCAAGACACCAAAATGCATTTACAAATAGAAAAGTGAGGTAGTGACAACGATTTGAAAATAGAATATCTATAGCGTTAATCGTTCAGAAAATATAGCCAATTTGAGTTTTATGTTATAAATACAAATCCACAATGATCAAAATCTCATAGAACGCTCCATATTTACATAATGTACACGCGAGCATGTAACTGTTTTCATCACGTCACTATACACAGTTGTAAGGTGACACTTCAGTCTCTAAAACGAGCGAATCGTCGCTCTATAAGCCGAAGGAGACATTAATTTCTAATCTGTATAATTTATTCATAACTATCAACAGCAACAAAAAAAAACAATAACGAATATTTCTAATGCATTAACCATAACGCTGAATATTAAACTAAAGTAGAGCTGATCCAAAATCAACTAAATGAGGCAGCAGAGGATGTGAAGCCGTGAAACGTGAATAACTTCTAATCTAATCGGTGTAATGTTTCAAAGGGTCTGGAAGAAGTCTTTGGTAACGGTACACACATCTTTGACGCAGAGATAACTTCTTTTCTGCGTTAATCGTTTAATGGACACGTTTAGTTCTGTTCACTAAGTGGAACTCGCGAATTAATCATTAACGATATACCGATATGTTAATAATGAGTACTAGTAATGATGTCTGACGTCGTATTGTAGGGATTCCCCCCCCCCCCCCCCCCCCCCCCCCCCCCCCCCCAGTTCTGAACTTGGAAAATGAATTTTTCGTTTGGAACTGGGAGCTGCTCGTAATAACGTGAAACGTTATCAAAATACTCTCCATGATGGGTCAGCCGTGCGAGTTAAATATCGTTTCCCAGTACTGTGCTACTGTTGGTTGGGTTGTTATTTTTTAAAGGAGGCACATAATAGTTACGATGAAATCTAATAAATATGCACACGAGGAGAAACTAACAAAAACTACTTGCTTTGCACATATATACATACATGTACCATGTTGTCACAACTCGAGAAAATAAGGCTGTGTTTGTCATACGAGTGTTTACTGTAATGGATCATCAATTCACCAAATGTTGCGTTATTTTGTGAGCCTAAAGTTCCATCTCGATTTATAGATGTCACGGAAATGTAATAATTGTTAGCCATGTGTGTGACTGGTGGACATAGAGACACGGTGAAGTGGTACAGACAGTGCAACCTTGACCAACAGAGCTGTCAGAACCAACAACTCTCACTGTGTATGTCATTACCAGCTATTTCGGACATCCATAGATCGTCTGTACATGAGAATGCCGTTTGATTTTGTATACGTTTCATAAATATTGTGAATTTTTTTTAATGCAAAAGGTACTGATTTAAGAATGATAGTACTACACGTTTGAAGCGATAGATTCAAGAGAAGAGTTAATTACTTTTCGTCATTACGCTGCAGTCAACAAATTACTTAACGTATGAAAGCTTAAGCTGTGCCTACCAATAACCAATAACTGGGTTTCGTATGGTTAGACTACAACCCAAGAGAGCGCTTCAGTATAATCCATCGTTGCAGACTCGAGAGTCTGCTCCTGTCTACAAGAAAACGTCGATCGAAAGGTGCGTGCAATGAAATTAAATGTACAATAGTATTCAGTTGTGTCCGGCTTTTCTGGCTCAATTAGTGAACAGAACAGCGTTTTGTGAAGCGATTGAAGTACGTCAGATTCGATGCCGGGTACGCCTTCGTATTAGTATAGTGTTGTCTATAAATCACGGGGCTGTTGGTCAAACTAAATTCGTTGTATCCACGTCCACCTGGATTTTCACTCTGAAGATGCGTTGAGATTCAAAAGACAATCATTTTACTCCACTGATTAGTTCATAGGCTGGTACCATTCTGTACGTGGTGTGCACCACATCCATTTAACACAGGTTGTGTAGCCACATGGTACCTCAAAGTGGCACCTATAGGCAGGGGCAGCAGAAGGGTGTCATGGCACCTTCATGGTAGTGGTAAGTCTGGTCACATCCAAGAGTAGCCTGCATTACCTTTGGTCCCAGGCCGGCTTGACAGGGGGGCCTGCACCCCTGTCATATGCCTGACCGGTTCAGCCTGACCCCCTTATGGGCAAACCAGTTAACCCGTTAACCCACTAACATAGGGAGAATGGAAACATGGGACATGGCTTTAATGATAGTGATGCTGTGAGCATGTGAAAGAAGGAGCATTCATGCAGCATTAAGTCTTGATTATGGATATGGTGTTTATACATGATTTGCAGAATTTATATTTGTCTTACCCTTTTAGCTTATTGCCCCTTCCACAACAGTGAGAAGGAAGCAACATTGGACTCACCACTTCACTGAAAAAAATTAAGGATGATCACCACTCCTGTTAGGTGATACTCACCCTCACCTGGAGTGTTAGTAAAAAAGGATGACAGCACTCCAGCACTCCAATTGATCAGAATGATAATAACATAGGGTACCTAGCACTCCATTATTTGCTTTCAGAGCTTATGTTACTTATCTGGATCTGGTAAGCATTGCTGAATTAGATATGTTACTGTCCTGGGTATATATATATTTGCATTATCTAAGTATGCAATACTTAATGCTGCATGAATGCTCCTTCTTTCACATACTCACAGCATCACTATCATTAAAGCCATGTCCCATGCTTCCATTCTCCCTATGTTGGCGGGTTCACGGGTTAACTGGTTTGCCCATAAGGGGGTCAGGCTGAACCGGTCAGGCATATGACATATATATGTGGGTGGGTCACCGTATAGGCTGGCTATGATACTGAATGTCTGCTTACCATTTATATCAAACCTGAAACCAGACAATGGGACAATCTAGTTTGGGGATAGTTTGTTTAGAGGAGGGGTTTGCAGGTAGAGAGGAGGCTTACCCATAAACCTTTGACAAAGCCCCTATTTATCCCATTGTATGCCCAATCTCAAGGGCGGATACAGGAATAATAAAAAGGGGGGGCTAAAAAAGGGGGGTCTGCCCCCGGGAAAATTTTTTGAGTATTCAATCCTGGTTTATATACAATTTTCACATCTTTAATACACTTTGGTAGATTATGCAGCACTAAAATTATATGCACTACTAATCCACAAGAATTGCAGCTTTCGTGTGTATCCACAGCGTCTTCTAAATCTATTGCTATGTTTTCTATGGACATGCAATAAGTTAAACTACTAAGTCTGTTCTCTCCCATTGTCGTCCTCAAGAAAGGTTTAAGTCGACGTAGAGCTGAGAATGTACGTTCGCCTCACAAGATGTGACAGGAATTGTACTCATTATTCTCAACAGAGTAGAAATGTTGGGAAACAGCCTACTGTCACATTTGTTTAGGGCTTCAATAGGACTTTCTGGCAGGTCATCAGTTTTTAACATGAATCCATTTATGTTTCCAACAGTGCAGCTCAGTTTGCAGTGAAAGAGGGGCAGGTAAATCACCCTGATAGAGTGATGCAAGATTGTTGACATGAGTCTGCCAATCATCCTTCTTGCAAATACTACTAGGGTACCAAACACAGCCCAAGGGTTGCTATATTTGCATTTGTGGTAAATCTGTCCTCCATCTCCTGCAAAAGATGATCAAGGAAAGGAGCAGTCAGTGATCTTCGGTAGTACACTTCAGGTATGTCTGCCTCAACGTTCGATCTCTGGGTTTGCCTGTTACAACATTCGTGGAATAGAGGGGTTTTTCTGTTTCCTACCTCTTCTGCGATCTCAACAGCCATCTGGAAACCAGATTTTATTCCAGTCATCTAGTTCCTCTCTCAGTTCCTTGAGCTGGCCTAGTACATCCTGAACCAAGGTTATCCCCTGTACAATATTAATAGATCGTTGCTGGAGCAACACTGTTAAACCTTTGATATAGCTGAGGATATTGTATACAACTACCAATGCCAGCGGAAAAGAAAACTTTTCTATTGCTGAAAGCAAGCCATTTGCATCACTTGTAGTTTCTCTGTTCGAAGAGACAGAATCTTTTCCATAAGCTATATCACTAAGGGCTCCTATAATGGCTGGGTACAATTCAACAAATACCTCCAGAGAATCATGCCTTTCTACCCATCTGGTTCTACAAAGTGGTTTTACTCGCTTCTTCCTTACTTCTGGTAATTCACTTTCAATCACTTCCTCAAGTTTATCCTGCCTCTTGCCATGTTCAAAGAACTTAGACACTTCACTAACAGTTCCCATCATATTACGAACAAGCACTACAGAACATGAACTGGCAATAGACAGGTTCAGTATATGGCTGCAGCAGTGAATATATGTTGCCAAAGGATACTTCTGTAATACTATACTGCTTGCACCTTTCCTTATACCAGCCATGGACCCACTTCCATCATACCCTTGCCCTCGTAAATTATCACAGTTTAGACCAAGCTCATCCAGTTTCTGCAGGATAGTTGATGCCACAGCCTCCCCAGTCATTTCTCTATGTTGCTCCTTAAATCCAGCAAAACTTTCTTTAACTATATTTAATGTTAGGCAAAGCAGTGGATAAGCAATTTCCTAAGTATAAAAAACAGCAGGCTATCAAAAGCTCAATGTGACACCTTACATGCACTGTCTGGTGTATCATGTGCCTGATCATATGCAGCAATATGAGAATTTATGGGTGTTTTCAGGTCAAGGTGAGTTAGGGGAATCACTAAAAATTGTTCATACAAATCTACAGGTGCATGTTGAGAAGCATAATGATGATGCCAAGCAGACTACTCTTAGTGGTATTGTGGAAGGGCGAGTAGGTTTATAATGGCCTTTGATGCTTATCTTGAGGCGGTTGACCCATGACCACACTCCCACACCACTATAGTACCAAACAGCACTAGTGCAGTGTTGGTGATACACATAACTTTCTAATTTTTATAGGTACATTTGTATCTTCCATGGCTTATGTTAGCAAAAGCATTGCGCACTGGACTTTTCCATGACTTCTGTACATGCACACAATGCTTATGCTATAGCATTAAAGTCCCGACTGCATTGCATACTTTAAGATTAGCATGTGCATGCATGTACACAATGGAATTTTTTAAAGTAAACAATGCAGTGATCAGAAAATGTTCTTATAGATTATATCAAATGTACCAACAACTTAATAATTTAATAAACATAAATCATATGGGTCAGTTTCCGAGAAAATGAAAAGTGGCTATATATGGGACAGTTTCCGCGAAAATTGCCCCACGGTTAAAATCTTATAAAAACGCATCGCGTTTGAATCGCTATAACTTCCCAACGGATAACGCTATCGACTTCCTATTTTCAATACTTCATGTTGAAATGGTGTAGTATGAAGTATTGAAAATAGGAAGTCGATAGCGTTGTCCGTTGGGAAGTTATAGCGATTCAAACGCGATGCATTTTATAACCATTTAACAGTGGGGCAATTTCGCGGAAACTGTCCCATATATGGGTCAGTTTCCGAGAAAATGAGCCTTTGCTATATATATATAAAAGTTATAAAAATCATTTCACGTTTCAATCGCTATAACTTCCGAACGGTACACGCCATTGACTTCCTATTTCAACACTCATACTACACCATTTCTCTACGGTAAAATACTTTTTGGGGTCTTGCACTGCTCCGTGCCCGTATTGCAACATCCGATACCCCACAGGGTATGAACCCGTCATAACTTTCGGCAGGGAGTAATCAAAATCGCTTCAAATTCGGTTTGTAGGTAGAGGGGTCCTATAGCTATTGATTTGTACTGTTCGTTAATTTTCACTCTATCCGTTGCGGAGATACAGGGTGTGCAAAGTTAATGCACATTTCCTGCTCGATTTGCCCTGGCAACCCTAGTTCCATTCTCCCATTCCGCATGAATATTAATCACTTCCTTGTTCCGCCCAGTCTCCGCCTTAAATTAAGCTATCGCAACTCAGTGTCTGTTTGTTTTTTGGTTGTTTTGTTTTATTTTCTGAGGCTATACGGGTCAAAGAAGATGAGTTATCACTTCGTGTGACGATCGTACCGAATTAACGGATCCAAGTGAATGGTTGTCAGCTAGCGCCTGATGGTTGTCGCCGCCTCCCACGTCGCGGACGCGCGTAAGGATGTTCTTTTCCTAGTCACTCGCATCATCGTTCGGTACCTAGTAGTGTATTAAAAAGCTTTCCCACAGTATCTTTGCACACACACACACGTCCACGCCACACACACACACACGCACACACACACACACATGGGCCTGTACAACTTGCAGGGTTCTTATTTCTCACACTGTTTTCGCAAATCGTACATGTCCATGAATGCACACACACACACACACACACACACACACACACACACACACACACACACACACACACACACACACACACACTCACACAGAGAGGGCTTGTACCACTTGCAGTGACATTGGTTCTTATTTCTCACACAAAGTGTACATGTGCATGAATGTACACGCCTGTGCACGAACACATGACACACACATACATGCACACACACACACACACCACACACACCACACACACACACACCACACACACACACACTGGGCTTGTACCACTTGCAGTGACTTTGGGTTATTATTTCTCACACTGTCTTTACAAAGTGTACATGTGCATGAATGTACACACTTGTGCACACACACACCCACACACCACACACACACACACACACAGACTGGGCTTGTACCACTTGCTGAGACTTTGGGTCACTCTGTTTTCACAAATCGTACATGTGCATGAATGTACACCTGTGCACACACACACACACACTCACACAGAGAGGGCTTGTACCACTTGCAGTGAGATTGGTTCTTATTTCTCACACAAAGTGTACATGTGCATACATGTGCACACACCAGAGACTGGGCTTGTACCACTTGTACAGTGACTTTGGGTTCTTATTTCCCACACTGTCATTACAAAGCGTGCATGTGCATGAATGTATACACATGTGCACACACACATGCACCACCACACACACACACACACAGAGAGAGACTGGGCTTGTATCACTTGCAGAGTTTTTACAAAGCGTACATGTGCATGAATGAACACACATACACACAGTATCTCTTGTAGTGACTTTGGGTTCTTATTTCTCACACTGTCACTGTTTTCACAAAGCATGTATATGTGCATGAATGTACACACTTAATTGTTATGTAAATAGCCTGTACACCATTTTCGTCCCCACACACACACATACACCACTCATGCACGCACACACAGGCTCGTACCACTTGCAGTGACATCAATTGGGTTCTCATTTTCACACTGTTTTCACAAAGTGTACATGTGCATGAATGTACACACTTGTGCACACACATTGTTATGTACACAGCCTGTACACCATGTATTTGTCACACATACAGCACATACACATACAGTACACTTGCATTGTTATGGAAATGGAATCTTGTGCACAACACATACATACACTCATGTACAGTACACTTGTACGCACGCATACTAATGAAAAACATTAAGCATGTCTACACACACTCACACACCCGCACACATGTACATTGCACGTAAGGTCTATTCTAAACTTGTTCTCTGCACCGCACATGCAATATATTCCATTTAACTGCTTTATGCATGTATTTGATTTCTATACCTGTCCCTTTGCTCCTTGCGTGTGGAGCCCCCTTATGGCTGGTTCTCTGTACATAGACACTCACATCACCGTTCTCGGAGATGTGAAATAAAACTGTCTTATTGGGCACAACCCTTACTAAACTTCTTTTTGTTCGCTATGCTCAGCTTTTTCACTTGCATGACTATTCTCAAAGTTTTTAGCTCACACAGAGTACATGTACATGCCCTCACGGACACACACACACACACACACACTGTAAAATATTTCACTCACTAATGATGATGGCACACTCTC
>JABACO010000001.1:20986111-21010322 GCA_013339895.1 Ephydatia muelleri | reverse complement strand
CATCACCAGGTGTCAGAAACCCCAGACAAGCAGCAAAGGAAGGTGAGGGTGATTTTTAATCACCATCCACACAGCATAAGAGAGAACGTTCATGACAATACTATTGGCAGCGCTACACATATGGCAGTGAACAACAAAAGAAGGGAGTTAAGACACAGGTTTTCAGGTAGGTGACAAAGTAACTATTGGTTATCCAAAGATGATCAAGCCAAACAGACATTCCAAAACTTCCTTTGAAATAACTGAGTATTGGAGACAAAGTGTAAAGACTTGCATGCATGGAACCAATGTTTGGAACTATTAAGGGAAAGTTCCGTGGTAGTAGATCTGCTGAGTTCGATATGTTAGTGGTAGCTGTTGCGCGTGGAGACATTACTTTGTCGCTTTGTGAAGCAGCCCAGAAATTTAATCCATGTAATAAGTTCACAAATCCAGCTGCAAATGTTCAAATAGGAGCAAGATAAATTGGTGCATCTGTAGAAAAAACAGAATACAGTGCTCCTCCAGCTGTCTAATGCTACAGTTTGCACAAACTGCCAACACAGCATCAAGAGCGCCATTATGTCAACAGGTCATAGAGCAATAGCAAAACTGGATGATTGAGTGATGGAGGCTGCTAATGTACCACTCAGAGATGACGGGCTCCAAATCCTATCCTTCAACAGAACTGTCCTTCAGTGTCCCTAGCTTGAATTTGTGGCAGTTTCTTCTGGTTACAAAAACCACTGGCTGGTATATCTATACATTGGGGAAGAAATGGATATATTTTGCATCTATGACTTAATGCAAAATAGACATGACGGGGAATGCATATCACTTGTGCTAGATGTGCAATGTACAGATTCTCACAACACATCAAAGTCATGAATGTTCAGCGCATGATATGGTATGCATGTGGGGAATTAGCTGTGGCCTTTGCAACATCACTGATCCACGGGGTAGATCCAACACAACTGCACTACAAGGAATTGCGTAGTCACTTCAAAACTGTGTTGACACATCAGCATAACCCCATTTCCTTCCACTGCTGTAAGCCGTCGGCCACGTGTTGTACATGCAATAATTGTGCGAATCGAGCTGGACAATTCCTTTAACTTTGCACACCTGTATCTCCGTGAAGGATAAAGTAAAATTAGGACAGAACACATCAATAGCGACAAAACCCCGTTTATCTATACACTGAATTTGATGCGATTTGAACGTTCCTACCTGAAGTTGTAGGAGCTTTGAACCCCATACAGTATCGGACCTCGTAACGGCGGTACCGTGGTTGTGCAAGCACCAAAGTACATTTTCACACATAGACATATGTTGTATGACGTGTTGCAAATAGGAAGCCTGTAGTGTTAACCGTTCAGAAGTTATAAGGATTCAAACGTGATGCATTGTTTTAACGTTTTATAATATATCCGTGATTCATTTTTCACGGAAATGGTCCCAAATATTACTATAACCAGCCAGTACCAATACATAGCTCGAGATTACTTGATCACAAAGCGCAAATGCCGATCAATCTGAAGCTATTGGCGCAATTTTCATTCTTTAAAAGTGTGAGTTATGACATAGTACTTGCTTCGGCAGTACATATACTAAATTGGAACGATACAGAGAAGATTAGCATGGCCCTTGCGCAAGGATGACACGCAAATTCGTTGAAGCGTTCCAAATTTTTGTTATAGGACTTATTTTAGTGTATATGGGACAGTTCACGAGAAAATTGCACCACTCATGTATTATAAAATGTTATAAAATGCATCACGTTTGCATCGCTATAACTTCCCAACGATTAACGCAATCGACATCCTATTTTCACACACTTCATACTACACCATTTCTCTACAGTAAAATGCATTTTGGAGTCTTGGACTATATCCGTGCCGACGTTCCTACGTGCGATACCCCCTGGGGTTCAAAACTACCATATCTTCTTAGTGAGGAGTAATCAACGCTTCAAATTCGGTTTGTAGGTGGAGAGGTCCTATATCTATCTATTTGTTCTGTTCGTTAATTTTTATGCAATCCGTTACGGAGATACAGTTGAACAAACTACGTGCACATTTTCGCGCTCGTTTCGCGCCAATGATTTGGGCAAATTGCGCTCCGCTCAATGTATGGGAGGCGGGGATTATTACATTGGCGCGAATCAAGCGGGGAAAACGTGCACGTAGTTATTCAACTGTATCTCCGTAACAGATGGCATAAAAATTAACGAACAGAACAAATCGATAGGTATAGGACCTCTCTACCTACATACCGAATTTGAAGCGATTTGACCGCTCCTACACGAAGATATGGTAGTTTTGAACCCCAGGGAGTATCGCACGTAGGAACGTCGGCACGGATATAGTCCAAGACTCCAAAATGCATTTTACTGTAGAGAAATGGTGTAGTATGAAGTGGTGAAAATAGGATGTCGATAGCGTAATCGTTGGGAAGTAGCGATGCAAACGTGATGCATTTTTATAACATTTTATAAATATAGTGGTGCAATTTCTCGTGAACTGTCCCATATATAATTACATTATAATTAAATAAATAAATAAATGCACAGACATATATATCACATATTGATGTCCATTTCACTATTACACACGAACTTGCACAAAACTACCCTACCCTAGCCTTCAAGCAAGTCCATTGTTGTAGCCAACCTGGCATTGAACGCACGGGCATTGGCTCGAACTAGTATGAGACTTAGTCTCCCATAGATGTTATTCAACATTGTAGTCTTTGAGGAATGGCTTTGAGCCGCAAGTCGTGATGTGAGTTCTCCAAAAACTGGCCTGCAGTTTCTCCCCAAGCACCAAACGTCTCCACCACTAATGTTACACACACTTCCTCCTAATTCGGAGCAGATTGTATCATTGCATGTGTGCTTTCTCTCTTCTGTTTGCCTTGCTACAGCACCTGCCATCACACCCGCTTCAGGCAAAATGTTTGATTTAAGCGGAGAGGTGATGGACACATCAATGGCTGCAGGCTTATCACCATTGGACCAGCTGGGATGAGTATGTCTGCAGGTATATAGTGTATATAATAATAAAATAATGTGTATTTATTCGAATCTTGTATGTGTATTTATTCCCATTCGTGTATCTTATTATTGATGATACAAGATACAATTATAGGACATACAAACACACGAAAACATGACCAAAACTAAATAACACTTCAGAAATAATCTTGAGGGCAATATCTGGACATTATAGCCCTCATATTAGCCCTTACAAGGTTCAGATTGAGCCGGCCATACAGCTCTGATACAACGGCAGACTTGGGCCTTGCTCATGATGTTAAGGCAATTTTTGCTGGCCGTAAAATTAAATCATCATATTTTTGTCCACTTTGGTAACGTACTGTTCACACACTTTGACTTGCTAGGGCGACTTAAGCATTGTATGATAATGCATCGAGGTTTTTTTGATGTTCTAGGAAAAATTGGTGTCATAGCAACGAAGTACGCGCGTGCTGCAACAATTTGTATTGTACTTGTTTTTCACTGTTCTGCATAACGCGGATGTTTAAACCAATGTTTTATTACTTTTTTACACATAGATGCAAAGGAATTATTCAGTGCTATGAGAAATCATGTGGTGTGGCGTACCTAGACGTATGCGTCTCTTGAAAAGATGAAAAGTTTACTTTCTTTATACACGGAGTGCATTTCATTGCAGTTTAAATTTCATTATATTACTATTTGGTAATGAAACCTACCATTCCACTCGAAATTGGAAACTTCAAGCCGTCTTGAATCGTACTGTATTGGTGTTTGACAGTTTTAGAACCGTTCATACGTCCGCACAATGAAATATAAAATTGAGGTTCTTTCAGGGCGGCCATTCATGCGGCCGGTAACTAGGGGGTGTGGCCTTGTATATACGTAACAACCAATCACTATTCCGGGCGGCATCTACCCGCGGCTGCTGCAGTATCTGTCAGTGTAAAGCAGAAATTTTGGCAGATCGTGAAAGGTAACTGAAGTTCAATATAACGTGTGTGTTTGGTTTGAAAGTATAGTTATCTTGCTATTACAACATGCAAACTCGGCGCGCTAGCTAGGGACCATGCATGTACACACGCATCAAGATTTCAATACGAATTATGAGACACTCATTATTAATAATGGCAGCATGAAAACTGAATCAAATTCATGTTGATGGATTCATTCAATCATACAACTGCACATGAACAAATACTGTAATCATAGCTAACACATAATAATATCTTCTGGAGCATTCTTGATCATTGCGCAGCTCTAGAAATGAAAGATTCAATATGGATGTCACACATTTGTTGGTGTAGAGTGTAGAAGGGGTAGTTTGAAAGGGGAGTGGTGTGTAGAGGGAGTGTGTGTAGAGGGGAGTGGTGTGTAGGGGGGTGGTGTGCGAGGGGTGGTGTGTAGAGGGAGTGGTGTGTAGAGGGGGTGGTGTGTCGCGGGGCGTGGTGTGTCGCGGGCGTGGTGTGTCGCGGGGCGTGGTGTGTCGCGGGCGTCGTCTGTCGCGGGCGTGGTGTGTCGCGGCGGGTTGTGTGTCGCGGGGCTGGTGTGTCGGGGCGTGGTGTGTCGCGGGGCGTGGTGTGTCGCGGGGCGTGGTGTGTCGCGGGGCGTGGTGTGTCGGCGGCTTGTGTGTCGCGGGGCGTGGTGTGTCGCGGGTGGTGTGTCCGGGGCGTGGTGTGTCGCGGGCGTGGTGTGTCGCGGCGTGGTGTGTCGCGGGCTGTGTTCGCGGGTGTTTCGCGGCGTGGCTGTGTCCGGGGCGTGGTGTGTCGCGGGGCGTGTTGTTCCCGGGGCGTGTGTGTCGGCGCGTGGTGTGTCGCGGGCGTGCTGTGTTCGGGGCGTGTCGTGTCGCGGCGTGCTGTGTCCGGGGCGTGGTGTGTCGCGGGGTGTTGTCCCGGGGCGTGGTGTGTCGCGGGCGTGGTGTGTCGCGGGCGTGGTGTGTCGCGGGTGCTTGTCCGGGGCGTGGTGTGTCGCGGGGCGTGGTGTCGCGGGGCGTGTGGTCGCGGGCGTGGTGTGTCGCGGGGCGTGGTGTGTGCGGGGCGTGGTGTGTCGCGGGGTGGTGTGTCCGGGCTGGGTGGTGTGTCGCGGGCGTGGTGTTCTCGGGGCGTGTTGTGTCGCGGGGCTGGTGTGTAGAGGGAGTGAGTGTAGAGGGAGTGTTGTGTATCAATGCTAAATATTTTATGCATGCAAAAGAGGGTAAGTATAAATTTTACATTTTACATTTTATTTGAACTTATATGTAACATCGTTAAAGAAAGTTCAACATGATGACTGAAATCAGCTGCAACTATGCAATAAGTACACTGAGAACCATCACTCAGAAGCAGTATGCAAAGAAGACAAAGCTTGATACACACACATACACCAAAATTACAGAAGCCTACAACCAACAGTTCTCTGATTACCCAGACATGGTATTGTCACGCAGCACTGTAGTTAAAAAGCTAAAAAAACTGATGTCAACGTTCAACAAAAGTGGAACCCAACCATCATGAGAACAACATACATGGAGATTCTCGCCTACTGAATGGATGAAGTTGTGTGACGATGAAAAAAGGAACACAGTGTAAGCAAATGTACCAAATGTCCCACAGCATATGGTTGCCTGCACAGTGCTTTTCATCACAGGAAAGGTTCTAAACCTGACGAGAATGAACTACAAATTTTTCTGACCTCAGAACATCTCTCTTCTCCCAAAAATTGGCAAGGAATGCATTATTACAACTAAATGCCATCTGCAGCTCTAAATTTGGTGAAAGTGCTCAATCTATTATTGCACGCACACCAGGTTCACAGCTAATATCATCATCATCAAGAAAGACAGCTCCAAGAAAATGCGAAGCAAGTTAAGAGTTCGATACAAAAGGTGATTGATGACACAGCCCTGGAAACAGTAATGGGAAACAGACTCAGCTGGAGGTTTTATGACAGGGCAAGAAAGTAGAGGGTCTGGAAAGCAAGTGTACGAATGCAACTGCTTCTCAGAAAAACTTATGAGAAAGAGAATTCATGGATGCTCACTGACTAATGTTTAGTTGACAAAGAAGCTGTTCTGGCAGAGGCAAGTGCATGGAGTGATGAACAAAAGGTGAATTGGAGTGAGCTGGCAAGGAGACATGATGTTGTGCAGAAAATGGTGGGCAAATGGTAAGTTTCTACAAGCATGCAATATTCCTGCAGCATGCAGAACTGATGTAAAAGAGCACCAAGACGGAGGAAAAAGAAAATCCTTGGGGGTATAACCATGCCAATGAAGAAACCATCTGCTTTTTATAAAAATAAACTGTCAGAAGAAATTGAGAAAGGTGTGATACTAATTGGAGAGGTTGTGGAAAAATAGCGAGTATTTCAAGATCGATAATGGGAAGGTGATCACAGCCAGTACTCAAACACACGCAAGAAAATTCCACTTCTAGATGTAAGAAAACGATTACTTCAAAAACATGAAGAACTTGGGCTATAGGTTGGAACTAAGTCACATTGTACTTGTGTTTCTGAGCACTCCTAATTCGATACAGGAAGGTATTTACACCGACTTTGGGTCCCCAGTCCTTACACTCTGGAAAGGGTTCTGGCTTTTTTGACAAGGCTGTCATGGCAACAGACTGGTGCCAACACATAAAGCTTCAGGGACATTGGAGAATGGTCCTGACCATTTTCCTGACATTGCCATCAATACAATAACTATACCAGAGGCATGGCCTAAGTTCTTACACACTGTTTTAGTGCCTTGTGGTAGCTTACAACAACATGACATCGCCACGACCTAAAACTCTTTCAGTACATGGGGCTATAAGTTGGAACTAAGTCACATTGTACTTGCGCTTCTGAGTCACTCCTAATTCGATACAGGAAGGTATTTACACACCGACTTTGGGTCCCCAGTCCTTACACTCTGGAAAGGGTTCTGGCTTTTTTTGACAAGGTTGTCATGGCAACAAGACTGGTGCCAACACATAAAGCTTCAGGGACATTGGGAGAATGGTCCTGACCATTTTCCTGACATTGCCATCAATGCAATAACTATACCAGAGGCATGGCCTAAGTTCTTACACACTGTTTAGTGCCTTGTGGTAGCTTACAAACAACATGACATCGCCACGACCTAAAACTCTTTCAGTACATGGGGGCTATAAGTTGGAACTAAGTCACATTGTACTTGTGTTTCTGAGTCACTCCTAATTCGATACAGGAAGGTATTTACACCGACTTTGGGTCCCCAGTCCTTACACTCTGGAAAGGTTCTGGCTTTTTTGACAAGGCTGTCATGGCAACAAGACTGGTGCCAACACATAAAGCTTCAGGGACATTGGGAGAATGGTCCTGACCATTTTCCTGACATTGCCATCATATACAATAACTATACCAGAGGCATGGCCTAAGTTCTTACACAGTTTTACATCCATTATTACTCTAATCAAAATCCACAGCTCACCAACACCATATATATTAGAGGCAAACCTGAGGCATATGCGGTCACTGCAAATGCTGCAATCCATGGGCAGTCTGAAGCCACACCTACATCCAATTGTTATTCTAATTCAAAATCCACACACACATTGGAGGCAAACCTGATGTCACCACTCGATTGGAATTCCTGATCCTCCATGGCCAGTCTGAAGGCACATCTACATCCAATTCAAAATTCACAACACAACCTGATGTCACACATACATCAGATAGACAAAGATGTGCAGATTGTTTAGCTTCTGGATGCGTGCGCGTGAGCGGTAAATTACACACACATAAATACACGCGCGATATGCATGCATGCATTCGGAAGATGGAGGTATAATATTGTGAATGATTACACACACGCAGCTACGCATAAGCTGCTATCAAATAGGTTTGATCACTACATATAGAATTACACATCAGAATAGCGTTTGTATCAAATTGTGTTACGTGGCCAAGGGGTCATTGAAATTGCAACTTCAATTTCTCCACCACGCGCTCGACGTGGAACCCCATGCAGTTGGGTCCCCAGACCAAGCCTCGACTGCCTCGTGAACGTATGCTGGGAAGACGATCCGCCCACATTTCAAACCTGTCGCAATCGCTCACGATGCGTACACAACCTCGTCACTTTTATACAGCTGATTTGGTTGGGTCGTGCCGTTTCTGATCCATCTTGTTGTACTGCAGTATACCATCCATCTTCCGTTCCGATCAGCCACTGTAATTTTATACACTAATAAGAATATTTGTCGAATAATTACGTCTGCTCTCTATACGGTATATAGATCTATGATATGTGCGCGCGGCGCGTAATCCCAATACGCCGTTACTAAGCTACATTAGCGCCGTGCGCTCGACAAGCTGTTTACATGTTGTCAACATTGTTGTCTGTTCCAGAGCCCAGAACTTGCCTTAACTACACTGAGCATGCATGATGATGTTATGGCTAGGCGAGAGGCTAGACTCGAAAATGACTCCCCATAGCCTCTTTCCCCCATGCGCCATACGACTCTACCACAAAATAGTTACTACAATAATTATGAGTGAGGATATGATATCCGGAACTGGGTACGAGAATGGGCAGTACCCGTTTGTTCTCTACAACCACGCCACATAAAAACAACAATGATACTCCTTATTTTCTCTCGTTCGATTTAAACAGGAAGCTAAACGATCTGATCGTCGTTAGAAGCAAGTCGCCGTACTTCATAGTCGGGGCTCGAGTCGGGGTCAAATCTACTAGCGAAGCCATAGATATTAATGGCGAAACTTCGAGTATATTACGCCTCCCACATTTCTTTTAACCATATTTGGAAACCGGTGACCAAAGAGTAGCTGAGCGTCGCTGTTTCCAGTTGAGTTTGCCAAGACTGTT
The DNA here is from genome assembly GCA_013339895.1 of Ephydatia muelleri. Classification (NCBI taxonomy): domain Eukaryota; kingdom Metazoa; phylum Porifera; class Demospongiae; order Spongillida; family Spongillidae; genus Ephydatia; species Ephydatia muelleri. Next base: position 21,001,497 of record JABACO010000001.1, on the reverse strand, counting down.
GCACAATGGCAGGGGAGCATGACGGAGCACCTCCACAGAAGGACTTCAATGACAAGCTGCTGCTTGACCTTGGCTGGGAGAAACAGGAAAAGAAGGTTAGAACAGACACTCACCAAGCGCTTGCAAGAAGTGCTTGCGATGCACATTATATTTTGGAAGGGGAACAGGTTGCGGTGTTAGGGTATCTAGCCAGCTTCCATGTCACGGCTGGAGTAAGAAGCTTTTGCACTGCTTTTATTCGATGAAAATTTGTTCTCGTCTGTGGAAAACACACACGCACATGCACAACGCGCGTCTCTCACATGCACCATAGATACTAAAGTATCTATGCTCACACATACACGCACTAGGCCTTCGCAGCCTGGTGCAATTCTCACTTGAGGAAGGTCGGGATCCAGATCAAGGATGTCAACCAGGACTTCCGCGATGGCCTTGCATTGTTGAGGTTGCTGGAGATCATCTCCGGTGATAATCTCGGTGGGGCCTTGCGCAAGGGAAAGCTGCTAATTCACAAGATTGACAACGTCAGAATGGCGCTCGCCTTCATCAGAGAAAGGGGTGATGCTGGCGGGCATTGGACCTCAAGGTAACTTGGATGGAGATGAATTTCCCCTCCCCACCACCTACATACGCAAGCATGCAGGTTCCTTTTTGTTACAAATTGATAAGCCTCAGCATTGTTCTTTATTTGTCCCTCGCCTATATCAGTGGCCCCTGTTACCTCATGCATGCATAACGTGCTTGCGTGGAGGCACCCACATGAATGTCCCTCTCTTTGTTTTCATCGCGCAATTATTATGATGCAGACATTATTGATGGAAACCTCAAGATACGCTGGGCGTGATCTGGATCATCATCTTGCGTTTCGCTATTCAGGATATCTCCGTTGAAGGTGAGTCATTGTGTATATGCTAAACTCATTGTAATGGCAGATGAGGAATGCCATCTTTTGGGTTTTGTTCAGAAACACCTAGATTTTGCCAGTCACTGTTTACAGGCTTTGTTGTCCGATGTACAGATAAGCGCTATTGCACGCACATTTATTACCTTAACCGATTATACGCAGAATTCGCAAATTTGCGTACGGAGCCCTGGCTGTGTATGGCAGTGCACGACATTGCCAGTGGTTATTGTGCATAGACGGCCATAAAAGAGTGATTGTTACCAACAGGGTCTGTGCAAAAGTTAAGTAGCTCTATCATACAGTCTTCATGTAGGGAAGAGATGCTGCGCATGATAATCTTCAAACCTGACACTGCACACTCAGCACACATACACGGCTATCAACACATCACTAAATGCATGCTGCTTTGGCTACCAATGCATCCCTAAGTACACTCAGCGTACACCATGTATGCATCCACACATAACATGAAGTCCACTCAGCGTACAGCTACGCGCTACCAACTACATATATATGTATAGCTCAACCAGATAATGACCATCTCTGGCTCAAAAATTTGCGTTGATCACAACCGCTGCAAAACGAACCTCACAAGATCACACAAAAAAGTCCATCTGAAATATTCCACGCCATGCGGTATATACAAGTACGGACATATTCTGATACCATGCATGAAAAATGATAAACATATTACAATTCCGTGTATGATCGGTTAATTGGAAAGGTTGTATTTTGCTATTAAGGTTTTCTTTTCCCTCCCCTTTTTCTCTGTGTACAACATTATTCAAATATGGAGTTCACTGCTTACTTTTTTTTTTTTTTGTTTTTCTTTTTGTTGAATATCAAATGCCAGTCCCTGTGTTCCAAAGGAGCAACATTAGATGCTGTGTTGTGGATTGGTTGTAAAACGATTCACAGTTAATGCTGTACAGTGTTCCATTATTTTACCAGTAGAATTAGTTGGCTTGCATGGTCAATGGTTACCTTGATAAATAGAAACCTGTTTATTGTTGTTGTTGTTTATCTCTCCCCCCCCCCCCCACCCCCCCCCCATGCTCCTTTGATGTGCCCTTTACAGAGCTGTCTGCCAAGGAAGGTCTGTCTTCTATGGTGTCAGAAGAAGACTGCCCCGTATAAGAATTGCAATGTCCAGAATTTCATATAAGGTTAACCCCAACCGTGTGTTTTGTCTGTTGTGTGGTGTGTGTGGTGTGTGTGTGTGTTGTGTTGTGTTTGTGGTGTGTGTGTGTGTGTGTGTGTGTGTGTGTGTCAGTTGCTGTCCAAAGAGTTAGGTGTTTTGCTGATGTTGTTATTGTGTGGTTCCTTTTTTTGTGGGGGTGAAGCCAGGTTGTTTCCCGTCTTGCTATTGCACTAATTATAATTAAGTTGGAGAGCACATCTCAGTATCAGTTTGGACTGTATATGGCTTTGGGGTTTTTCCCCCACATTATGGTGAATGACGCAAAGCACACCAACACAGCAAAGGGTTCCCGCCATGCCTGACCTGTCACTGGAATTTTGGTCCTGGGGACCAATTTTTTCGTTGAAAATTTTGGTCCCCCCGGACCAGTTTTTTTTCGAAAAATAATGTTCCGCTCTAGAAATTTTGGTCCCCCATCCCATTCTATTGTAATGATTTACACTAAAGGTTTTTATCTTCACGCAATAAAGTTTAATTAATCTGAATGGTCAATATGTTGCATACGCTTCACAGTTTCAAAGTGCTCAGAAAGGTTGCATAGATAAAGGCACTCTCGTGCATGACTGTTGTCATCATGGCATTCTTTGTTGCAAATCTCAACCATTTGTTTGCTGGTGCCTGAATGACAATACACAAAAGTCGTTGTGCCAAGCAAATTGGCAGTGCCATATATTTCAATTTCTGTTGCCCACACTTTCTGTTGATCCATCTTCGTTGTTCGCAAGTCTGTCCATTTTTTCAGATGATGTCAGGTAACAAGACAGCTGAGCAGGATTGTGAGCCATGTATATGTGACAAGTACCTAAGTTCTGCATTGATCCTCTTGATGTCCAGTTATTTCTTGGCCACAGCTCTAAAAAGCAATTCCCATCACCTTTAATGTGACCACGTATACTAGGAGCTTGGTCCACAGAGCAATATCCAAAGGTTTTCCCTTTTTTTTTCCCAATTCACTTTGACAAACTGCACATACTTACTTTGCCAATCTCTGTAAACTGGCAAGTACAATACTGTGTCAACAGTATGATGGATTATCTCTATAATTGATCCATCTGCACTATTGTATGCATTGTCTGCCACTGAACGGGGGTTTGTGCAGCATCACCCCCCCCCCCCCCCCCCCCCCCCCCCCCCCCCCCCCCCCCCCCCCCCCCCCCCCCCCCCCCCCCCCCCCCCCCCCCCCCCCCGCATCTCATCTGCACTATTGTCTGCTTTGTCTGCCACATCATCCCCCATCTGTAACTGAAGGCTCAGTCCACCTGAGTGTTGACCAGAAGGGGATTCCATATAAAATGTTTACAACTGCTGCACATATTTACACTACATGCCTTGCCCTTCCTTTTTTTGCCTGTAGAATAGCTCTCCTCTACTCGACACTGAAAACTTCAAAGCTTTTTTCCGTATCGTCCGCTTTCTTTCCTTTGACGCTCTATTTGCCCCTGACTGAGAAGATACTCGAACACTTTGCCAACAAGATCACCCTCAACATCCGAAGATCCTTCCATCCTAGCAGCTTTCTGAAGACTTTACAACACCTTGATTCGACACGTGTAGAGAACGTGCAGGCGCAAGCAAAGGGTTAGCACTAAAATTATCGGACACGGATCAAAATTTTCAGGCAAAATTGGCCCACCCGGACTACTTTTTCCAGAAAATTTTGTTCCTAGGACCAAAATTTTTGGCGGACCTAAATTTCCGTAACAAAACAGCTGTTATTCATTGAATACATGCTCCCTTTGCCATTGCAGTCTAAGATTATGCTACTGTCTGGTGCACAAGGCTAAGTGCCAGAGCCATGTTGCTTTTATCCTGTCTCTCATTTTTACTTTTTGGTTACAGCTTTAAGGATGGACTTGCCTTCTGTGCCTTGATCCACCATCATCGTCCTGACCTGATCGACTATGACAGCCTTGAGAGGGTCTGTTGCTAGAGATTTAGGTGGTTGTGGGGTTATCACAAGGTCTAGCATTCTGTACATCTGGAGTGGTGGGCTTTTATTTGAATACATCTTTCTTTTTACCACCAGGGAAATGATCTTTACAACCTCAATCTTGCATTTGAGGTGGCTGAGAAGTATCTGGACATTCCAAAAATGTTAGATGCTGTAGGTATGTATTCTAATTGGAGCACTTTAGACTTGTGTAAATGGCCCTTTTTGCCAGATATTCACAGCACAGTGAAGCCAAATGAACGTGCCATCATGACATATGTGTCAACTTATTACCATGCCTTCCATTCACACTAGCAGGTGTATGTGTGTGTGTATAATATTTTATTCTGTTATGTTCTAGTAATAATAATAATAGTTATTGTTATACAGCAATTATAATATGTACATTAATTAAGTTCCTAACCTACATGTATATGGCTCTATCACCTAACTATACAATCGAACTTCCTTGTTTAGGCCTTGACCCTAGACTCCCTCGTCCTTAACTAACTATCTCTTCACTTTTTCTACGCCGTTCTTTGACAGCAGTCTAGCACATCAGCCATCAACATAATACTTGAATCAGATTCCATTCATCCTCTTTCCAAAAACTAATGCCAAACATTGAAGTACTGAAAAAAAAATTATGCTCAAGTACTCAACTGTAAATAGTACTAAAACTACCTTGACCGGTGCTGATGTAATCTGGAGGTCTACTAGTACCTGAATGTTCAATTTTTCAACAGCCACTTCTCATACCATGGTCTGCTCTCAAACAGCCATCCCCCACCCTTTTCTTCTCAACAGCTTCTCCTCAGGGTACATGACAACACCCCTATATCTCACACACAACACTACATGTATCACACATGACAAGCACAGAAAGCATACCCAAGGTTCGCATATGTGTACTACCCAGCTTCGATCCGGCTGTGGTATGTGTGTTGTGTGTGTGTGTGTGTGTGTGTGTGTGTGTGTGTGTGTGTGTGTGTGTTATGGAGAGATTGCTGCTTCAATTGCAAGCTTGACTAGTTGGCGCTGTTTTGTATACACATGTACCTTTGCAAAAAAAAAAGTACAAATGTACATGTAAGATGGAATACCAAGGCATTTTTGAACTGAACTGAAGTACAAATTTGTCTGCCTCTTAAGAACCCTAATATGGTAATAATTGACCACTAAAAACAAACATACAAATGGGTGCAGGATGATTAATTTTTTTAATACTACTCACATTGGATTCCCATGGCACTGAAACAGTGCAATTGTGAAATGACACACTTATTAATGCATGTGATTTAAGTAGGAGAACTCATCACTGTGAAAAAGGCAGTTATACACTAGGTGTATATATACTATATACACAGTGTTATACAGCGAAAAGTATATGACTGTTATACAACAAGACAAACATTGTTATACTCAGCTCGTTGAGGATCTTTCAGATTGTAGATATTGAGCTCGAGTATAACGCAGGTCCGGGTACGGGATAATACCGGATATGTATTTCTGCCAGGAATTAAGACTGAACGATTGAAAAGTTGTCGGTAGTACCCCGAGAGATGACGCCTCATGTACGGTCGTACGATGTACGGAATCAGAGATATTATAGCGATCATAACGCAATCCGTTCTCTGGAGATACTGACTTATCACTGATATTGATGCAGACACATGTCTAGCAATGAAAACTACGTTAGGCATACTATGGAACCACCTTCGAACACTTCGAAGGTAATTTAGTGTAAATGCATGTCTTGAATACTTTTACACAGTATGCATGAATATTTACTTGTATTAAACACAGATGGTTGGCACATTCCGGTGTACACCTAGCCAGTGAGAGGAAGCAACGACTTGTTTTTCTCCTTCCTTCCCAGGACTCTGATCTCCTCCTCAAGGACAGTTTCAGGTCTTTGTTGTGAAAGTAGTGTTCTCACCCCCCGAACTTCCCTAACACGTCGCTTCAGAGTTCTGCTACAGCAAGCCTCATTTTTGGAAGATCGGGCCTTTGTCACACGCACAAGGGTCAATGGCTACAGAAGAAGAAAGTAAGTTATAAACACTCATCACCGATTCTTTACTTACAGTTCCTCCTGTCTGAATTTGTATGATATTATCCTTTGTGCTTTCAGACAGGATTCTGCAAATCACTGTAGAAGCACATATTTCCTCTTGAATATCAGCTTTGTGGCAATCATGTGTGTCATAATCTCACCCTGCCCGAATGTGCTTATTACATGCTGTACAGAACACCTTTGCGTCATGGAGGAGACGTTGGATCATGACTGGAGCTGGCTGCACTGAACTTGGCAGCAAGTTCACACTATCGTCACAGCATCGACACTGAGTGCTGGCAGATGTTGCTATGTAGTCTGTGAAGCACTTTGTACATACAAACTGCATTGCAGTGCAATGTAAGTGGCTGCACCAGCATTTTTTCATACATTTGGCACTTAAGTAAGTCTGTTAATGAAAGTACTTGGGTTGGAGCTAACTGTGGTTCCCTTCTGTGACACGCAACCTTTGGTGGTGCAATAGTGTTGATGTAATCAAGCAAGGCATTTGGTGTGACACCTGGTTGTCGCCCTGGTTTCTGTGGGTTACCTCCTTTACATGTAAGTGGAGCCAACTTCTGCTGTGTGGGTTTCTGTGTGGTAACTCAGCATGTATATAATTACAAGTGTAGGTATATGCACTTGGTAAATGAGTGTCACATTATGTGAATATGTTTACCTTTATTGCAGGTACTGGGAAAATGTTGTAGCCAGTTGTATGGCTTTACCAATACACCTGTATGCAATTTTCTTTACTGCTGCTTCTTGTACTTTGCACATAGCATGTCTGCAACGCTCTGCAGAAACTTGTTGGGAAATCAACAGTGTCATTGCGTATGTCTATTGCAAAGCATGTGAAGAGCTCCTTTGAAAAGGCAGCACAGGTGGTATTTTGTTTGAGACTCGTTTTCCACCGTAAGATTTGTTAAAAGGGAGAAGGCATCTGACTTCTTCCAACCCCTTCAGTTTGTAGTGTCCTGCACCCTAGGTTCAGAAAAGGTCATCCATGGTTTAAGGCGATGTATGGATGAGTACTGGGTTAGTGATGACTTTGTAGTCCTCAAGATAGACATGAAGAATGCCTTCAAATCTTGTGTCTCGGCAGGCTCTACTGGATGAGTGGGCTACGTTTGTCCCCGAGCTTCTGCCATGGGCTAGTTGGTGCTACGGGTCACACCCATTATTGTTGGCATTCTTTAGGTCAGTTATCCTCTGAGGCAGGGGTGCAGCAGGGAGACCCATTGGGTCCTTTATTCTTTGCTTTGGTCCTTTACAAAGTAGTATCAGCCATTGATGCCGATGATGAGTGCCTAAGCATGGTAAGAAGGCATCATCAGTGTAGTGGGCTGTGTCAATTCTAGAGGAATGTGGTTCATCTTTGGGCATTTTCATCAACTTAAGCAAGTGTGAAGTCTTTAGCCTAAATGATCCACATTCCTTTCCAGCCGCAATGAAAACATCACACTTGCCTCACATGGTCATTCTAGGAGCCCCCATCGGTGATTACCTTTTCTGTGCAACTTTCATTGCCTCAAAGCGTCTTGATGCTGAGAAGTTGCTGTCTAAACTTGTTAAGGTTGCAACCATCGATCCCCAGGTGGCGCTAATTCTGTTGCGTGTATGTGGGAGTTTTTGTAAGTTAATTCACCTGGCAAGAGCCACCCCTCCAAGTTTAGTCTCTGATCCTTTGCAGCTTTTTGATAATGATGTCAGACAGTGTTTTAAAGATTGCTTTGTGTTCGACACCTCTGACTCCACATGGCAGCAGGTTCAGCTCAGTCTGCGCTATGGTGGCCTTGGCTTGCGGTCTCTTTCTCACCATTCTAGTGCAGCATTGATTGCTTCTGTGTGCTCCTCTGGCTTTGGTGACAGAGATAATCCATATCTTGTTCAGGCAATTAATCTTTTTAACATCCAGGTCCTTCCATCTGATGCCATTTCTGTAGAATCTGTTTTGTCCTCTCCTATCAAAAAGAGAACTTTGTCCCAAAAACTAAATAATCGTCTGTTCCAGACATTTTTAGTGTCTTCTTCAGTTGCTAACAAGGCCCGTATTTTGTCTGAGTCAGCCCCTCACTGTGCTTCCTGGTTGTCTGTGGTACCATCTTCTGCACTTGGCCTCCTCTTGGAACCGAATGAGTTCTTGGTAGCCTTAAAATGGTGGCTTGGCCATGATTTGTCCAGGGGTTCATTATGCCCACTATGCCCAGACACTGCACTAGACCCTCTAGGCCATCATGCAGTGACCTGCAGGCGGGGTGGTGATGTAGTGATGCACCAATGACCATAATCGGTTGCGAGACGTAATTGTTGACTTTTGCCACAGTACTCGTCTGGGAGTTAAGGTAGAGGTTGGTAGCCGATTAACACCAGATCTTAGGCAAACTCGCCCAGCTGATGTTTTGGTAGCAGACTGGGAGAGAGGAAGACCAGCTGCATGGGATGTCACTGTAGCCTCACCACTCACCCCTGCTGTGCTGAATGAGGCAGGAATGACTGCAGCTGCTGCTAGTGAGCAGCACAAGCACATTGCCAATGAACTACATGTAGGTTGGGTGTGTGTTCCTCTGGCTGTGGAGACCTATGGCAACTGGGGCAGAGAAGCACACACCACTTTTACCCGTCTGGCCACTCGGCTTGCCATCTGTGCTTCTCTGCCGAAAAGTAAGGTCACTGCGCTGATCTTTTTGGCAGACTTAGTCTGGTGTTAACTCGTAGCATAGCAAGAGCTATTTTGACGAGAAGTCTGCCCCAATCATTTGAGTAGACTATGTCTGAAACATTAGTTAGGCTTAGGTACATTATTCTATGTATTTGTGTTTTTGTTGTATATGTATTATTTCAATAACTTGATTATAATAGAAAATAATTGTTACTAAATTGAAATGTGCACGCAGAAAATGGAGGAAACAATCCCACAGTTTTTGCGCGACGTGCAAGACGGTTGCATAGACAACGCTTACGACAGTAGCTTTCTTCGAGGGATGTCTACGCAAGAGCTACTCACGTCTAGCAACAGGCACGGTGACACAGCCTTTCTGATAGCGGCTCGCTTTGGCCACGAACAGCTCTTGCGCACCCTTGTAGACGTTCACGGTGTTAATCTGGAGATTGCTAACGTGGATGGGAAGACGGGGCTCCACGAAGCCGCGCAGCAAGGCCACTCTGACTGCGTCGTTTACCTTCTGCAGAAGGGCGCCAAAGTGGACAGCTTGAAGAGAGCTGACTGGTAAGCGTCTTAACGGTCCAGAGTGATCTGTTTGCTGTAAACTGTTCGCGTCTGGAGACTCCCAAATTGTGCGAGACGTCTCGAATATTATTATCGATCCCAGACATGATTTTTGCAACACAACATATGCAAGTTCAGTACGTGTCAGATAAGATAATTTCAAGTACAGTACATGAAATGTAACTGTTCACGCAAAGAGACCCAACTGAATGTATTCGGTTCATTTCTGTTTGTCTTGACTGTTTTTAAATGTTGCCTGCCATGTATCTGTGGGAGATTTCCAATTGAGCTCCATGCATACTGTGGGGCGGGTTGTCATAGGAGCTGGCATAGACTCAGTCATACGTGATACTTGAATATATTCAAATAGCATGAAATTTTGCCCAATGAACAGGCTACATGGTGTTTCAAATTAAAGATAATATTTTTTAGGTTTGAGTTTCTGGTGGTGACGCAGTGAGCGCAAGAAAAAAAAAAAGTCCAACGCATGTTATGTACTTATGTACATGTGTACACGTGAAAATACTATGAGTCAAGTGTGCTAAATACACCCGCTGATGTGATATGGGTAGTAACCATAGGATAGGTCCACATGCATGATGCATTAGCCCCAGTCCAGTACATGAGACTGATAAGTCCTGGTAACAGTGTGCATGCTATATATCTTGCAGCCTCCTCGAGAGTATTTAATAATATGAAATAATCCACAAAGAATGTAAACTGTCAGTTACAGTATGGGATTGCATTGGGGAAATGGCGTACTGAACAACTTAATAAATCAGTAAGAAACATTCAATTCCACATATTTATGTGCGTATCTGCTTCTTATATGTATTTTTCTATATTCAAATGTGTCATATATTCGTGGCAGTGAATGACGTTCTTCCTGAAGGACGCCACTCATGTTGGCTTGCTCGAAGGGTGACCTCCCAACTGTTCAAGCTCTCGTGACCCATGGGGCACAGCTGCTCTTGCGGAACAAAGATGGCTGGAACGCCTTCCATGTTGCATGCAGGTGCGAAAGATATTATATATATCAGAAGCCTTCTGTTTCTATACTTATGTACGCTTTTGTCTGTCACAATCTTCCTCACTTGTCTCTCAAATTTCTTTGTTGAACACTTCCACTCCACGTATATGTGTTTTGCATCACCACAAACCTGCCCTGTCACTTGTGTCCTCCCTCAATTCATTTGCACTTGATGGGACAGGGAAGATGCTTTGGACGTTGTAGCCTTCCTGCTCGATGCTGACCCTCTCTGCTGGAGAACGGTCAGCAACAATGGCCGCACACCTCTGCACACAGCGGGTGAGGAGTGAGAGATTTGCCCTTCCAGAGGGGGAAGGGAGGGAGTGGAGAGGGTAGAGGATTTATTTGTTGTTTTAAATGTATATTCTTGCGTCATGATGGGGCTCTATAAAAAGAACATATGCACTATAATGCAGTTCACAGTGAGTGTGTGGGGGTGGTCCCTGTATATTTGTACACCTGCACATGTGTGTTATGCCCAATGTGTTTCATTTTCTATACAAGGGTTATGAAAGGCAATGTCCATGAGTATACTCTGGGTCAGTAAGATGGCGCACTCAACCAATAGTAGTCATTCATCAGAAAAATTGCCCTAATGCAATAATTCCCATGCAGGTCGTTGATCCTTGCCCATCGTCATAGCATTCAGTAGTTTTCCAATGCACCTCTACAGTGTTTTCTCAGTTCCAGTAAATACGAAATGGTCATGTGATGGAGGGGGAAATGATGTTGGTGTGTTGTACATATTTGTAAAAACTCTACAGGCATTCTTTTAATTATTTTAAGAACAATTCAGTTATCATTATGTGTACACGTACTTGATCTTCTTTTCTTGAATTATGACTGTGTTAGCTCTACACGGTCGCACCAAAACAGCAAAGTTACTGCACGAGAGGTACATGTATGGCATCAGGTTGGCTGACCTGATCATGACATCACCTCCAGTCTCTGCACTTCTCCTAAGGTGTCTGTATGATCCGGACATTGCAGACAGCTGTGGCGTGACACCGCTGATGGACGCCTGTAGAGCCAATCATGTTGAGATGGCTGAGTGCCTTCTCAGCCAGTATGGGGTAAGAACACTGCCATCTAATTCGGATATTTAACTATGGATATGTTGGTAGGATTACGATGCACACAACAGAATGTGTCCTACAAGGATGGATAACACTATAAAGCATTCGCTTCGTGTTGCCCTCCGTTAGTTTTACTGCAAGAGCTGATTGTTCAGTTCAGGATAAATGTGGACTTTTTGTGTGCCCACCACCATTGCAGCTCATGATGGCACTAAGAAACAATTTGCAAACTATAAATGAATTTACAAAAACTAGACTCACATTCATTTTCAATGCATGATGGCTTACAACAGCAAACTGTGCGATGGCAGCAGTTATATTTGTGAGGAGTGAATTTTTTTAAACAAGACATTTTGGGGTGTTTCAAATAGAAGCTGCAGGGAGGGAACTACAGTGTACAATAATGTATCCTCTTGGACAATTAATATTTATTTCACCTTGGAGATGCAATGAATAAATTCCCTGGATACATACCCCTGCCAAGTCATTTGCCCTCCATTTATGGGTACAACTTTATTTTCTTGTAAAATTTGTCCTGTGATTGATCCAATTCCATTAAATGCTTGCATAACAATGGACACACACATGCACACACACACACACACACTAACACACACACACACACACCCTCTGATGCACGCACATCAAATTGCTTGCCACTATGATAGGCTGCTCTCACAAAGGAAGACCTCCTTGGCAGGCAGGCCATCCACCATGCTGCCCAGGCTGGGCCGTACAGGCATTGGAGTGGCTCATAGGCCAGGGGATGGATGTGAACAGAAGAGCCAGCATCAATGGAATCACTCCTCTCCACTATGCAGCAAAGGTAGTGGATGGATACAGAATGTACAACGTACACAACACACACATGCATACAGTATGCATTGTACACAGTATGACCGTAACACTTTTAGCTGTGTGTTTATTTATGTTAATTAATGTATATGTTCGGTCCGTTTAGTTATTTGTAGTCCATAAATACATGTACTGTACATGTATGTCTGTGATAAAAAATAATCTAATTGAAGGTACTAAGCAAAAAAATTATACATATCTAAATTCAATAAACACACATATACATGATTTATTATATACAACACACCTATATGTACTTAAAGTCTTTACGAAAGTGAAGACGACCTAGCCAGTAATGCCCTAGCGTTGGCCCTGACCAGGCCAATACTTAGTCTTCCATAAAGCCCAGACACCGCAGAAGACTTGGGACAGCCTGTTCGAGTGGCAATCCGCGTGGCGAGTCTGTCAAGACATCTACCAGCTTCTTCTCCCCAACAACCATACGTCTCCACTGATAAGGGGATACAGACCCAGCCCAGACGACTGCATTTTTCGTCGTTGGCGACATGCTTGCGAACTTCAGCAGCCGACGCAGCAGACCCAGCCATCACACTCGCTTCATTCAAAGTAGAAGGATTAGCGCTGATGTGATGGTGAAATCCAATGCGGCAGGTTTGCCAAACTCCCAATTAGGCAGCAAGATGTCTGCGGGGCGTGTGCGGCTTCCCTCAACATCCAAGCCACTACCTGCCTCTATTTGACCTGCAATACAGGCCAGCTTACACGATTCCCAGAAGGCGTCACGCAGAGAGTTGTGCCTGAAGATTGAGTCGCCTCCACTTTTACAAGTAAGAGCATGGTGACCCAGGGGGTCTAGGGCGTGTGATGGACAGAATGAACAACTGGAGCCGTTTTGAGAGGTGTCTAATCCGAGCCACCATTTTAGAGCCATCTGAAATTCAGGAGGATCGAGGTGTAAGTTCTTGTGGGGAGTTGGCATAACTGAAAGCCAAGCTGAGGCATGGGGAGAGGACACCGAGAGGAGCCGGGCACAGTTAGCCGGTGAAGAAGTATGGTCAAAGATAATCTTGAACTGGTGGTCTTCGATCATGGATGACAGTTGCCTTTGGTGGGGAGGAGCATCGATTATGTCCTGTAAACCAATACCCTCCATCCCCTCAACGGCGCCATTAAACTCAATAAGGGACTGCTCCAAGTGGTGGTTCTCTCCAAAAGCAATACCAAAATTAAATTCTAAAAATCCACAGTACAGTAGCCGATCTGTATGATCTTTCCAAGAATCTATTCATGCAGGCGATTGGTGACTGCAATTGATTGTGGTATAACCTCCACCACTGCTGTATCATGAGTGCATGTTTGTGGCCATTCCTATAAATAAAGAAGTTATTTGATTCAATATTAAAATTAATTTCCAGGTTTTATCTGGTTTATTCAAGATCGAGCTTCAATATTAACCATTTTGATTAAGTACTGTAGCCATAACTTAGACATCACTAATTGTTTTAGAAGACATTGTGTGGATGTAGCTGGTAAGAAGCATATTTGTCTAGTACTGTACCTTCCAAACAAAGGAAATGCAAGTAGAGAGTCATCTTACAGTTAGCGATTTTTAAAATTCTAATTTAGGAGGGACAAGGGAGTGCAATTTCTCTCCTCCTGAAGCATGGAGCTGATCAAGCTATCCAAGATTCAAAGGGCAGAAGAGGTTAGTACCAGGTAACCTTGTCATTGGTTTGTATGGTTCCACCGGGATACATTACGCTAGTGTTACTGAATCTTACACGTTCATTTACATAACCAATATACATGTATAGCCAATCGCGTCTGCATGGGAGTGGATGTCATAAATGCTGTGTGTCATTTAGTGCTTCAGCAAGTATTTATTTATTCACGCAATCTGCATTACCTCACGTCACCTACATCTCTTGGTTCAGTCCAGTTATGCATGTTTGTATATTTATTTGTTGTCCTTCTCCATGTTTGTGCTCCTTTTCCCCTGTACTCTCTCTCCCCTCACCATTATGACACTAGCGCTGGACCTAGCTAGGAATGCAAGGGACTCCGCTCAAGCAGTGAGTGTGCTATTGCAAGCTGAGGGTGGTCACCAAACTGATGCCAAAGCAGCGTAGCCTGGTAACCCAACTACTTTTATTTTTCAGGATTATCGTACAATATGTATACTTCATGTCAAGTGTTGCAAATGCCATTTATTGTATCTGTATGATGAACTGTTATTTGCACAACTGTAGCATAATGCTATAGGGGTTTCCGTCCTGTGTGTTGCATATCTGTGTGTGTCTATGTGTACATGTGTGTTTGCAGCGGTCATGCATCATTCGAAGCGATCGTCGCTAATATAAATTTTATTTTCCATACGTATGCGTATTTTCCCGTAATTGGAAGGCCTGGGGTTGAGTATCCTTCTGGTTCCCTTGGAAGCACTTGTTTTCTGATGACTTCATCTGATCTGGATGATATATGCCAGTGGGTGACTGACAAGAGAAGTTATTTCTGTGGCAAGCAATTTACCGTAGATGGTTTGTTAGAACGTACGGAACAATTTGCAAGTTTATCTTGTCCGATAGTAGAAGAGCAACATATAAACATGATAAGCTATATTCCAGTTTGTAATACTTGGCAAAAGGAGACATGTGCTTCACTATAGGATTGACACTTATCCATGGAAATCATTCACATGTGCAGCAGCCTATAATGATCAATGTGTCACATCGTCCTGCAGCAACAACTAGAATTGCAGCTGATGGAAGCTTCTATATCATTTGTTGCAACAGGATCTCAAGATTTTCATCACGAAGTGCATCTTCTTATAACTACACACATGATCTAGAATCCTGTGTTTTCTCCCTTGTATCCTCTGATAAAAGTACATGTATGGAACAGTGCATGAAGCGATCTAGGATGCAGAGTCGCCACTGAAGTGGAGATAATTGCAGCTGCTTCTTTTTGAATGCATCCATTTTATGCATATGCTCAATGTGGTGATTCATACAAGTGGCTAAAAACTGAGCAGATGAAACTATATAACCGTGGTTTGCACCAATATGAATGACATAACAAACCTCAATCAACATTTGAAACAGTTAAAAAAAAAGTAACGTTTTTTACATGGTGATGTTTCTAATT
>JABACO010000001.1:20935804-20985111 GCA_013339895.1 Ephydatia muelleri | reverse complement strand
CTGGATACTCTACAGTAAATGCCATCAGAATATCTATATTACAAAACAAATCGGATACACACTTAAATCAAATGAGCAGTCTCCTATTCGTTGTTGAGGCATTTTGCTATGTGCCTTTTGAAAATGGCATTTGTTTGTGTCGTCTACGCCGCCTCCGTTTCTTACAAATACACCAGTCGGAGTGGAAAATGGTCGGCTATCTGGACATGACCGATCCATCGCAGCAATGTCCCGACTCGTGGCTAAAGATTGCATCACACCTAGATCGTCGTGCGGAAAGAGAACACGCAAACTTGCGACTCATTGAGTATACCCACTGCTGGAGCCAGCTACCAAAAGGTGTGCGGAAGGTTCAGAGGTTATCAGATAGGAACTACTGACGCATTCTACGATGTATTAAACCTCGGTGTGAATATCGAAACGCACTTTGCCGATGGCGTCATAGTCACCTATGGTTCACCTGGAAGAAGACAACACGTTTACTCATATGTCGCTGCCTTATGGGAATCGGTTGGTGGGACTGTCTGTCCATGCGCTGGGGGGGCAGCACCACCTCTGTTTGTGGGCTCTGATTATTATTGCGAGTCAGGAAATCCAGTAAAAGAGAATCACCCACAAATATGTATTCCTCGGACGTTCTGTGGGACCGACAACAGTGCGGAGGAAATGAGACCACGTGTTGCGATCCACCAGACATCCCGTGGTTCTGCAAAACGTTCTCAACCCCAATCTCTGAGGACTTGGAGGTTCGGATATGCACGGATGAAAGTTCAGTTACAATGAGAATGATTGTGGCGATTGAATCATTTGAACTCTACATACAAGGTGAGATAAGCGTTGTGATAATGTACAGTATGTTTAAGGGGACCTAACATGACAAAGTCTTAGTCGTGATTTGGGAAGATGATTCATGCAGATTTGAATACTGAATAATGGTTGGCCGTTGTCGCTAGTTTTCTTTATTAACTTTGTTCATTTATTGACAAGTCTTAGTCGTGATTTGGGAAGATGATTCATGCAGATTTGAATACTGAATAATGGTTGGCCGTTGTCGCTAGTTTTCTTTATTAACTTTGTTCATTTATTGAATAGGTGTGGCATGACTGCATTAAATTTATATAGCATACGATGGTGCTTATTGTGCTGTTGGCAGTTGCTGCAATTCTATTACAACGTGTGTAATACGATTCTATGCAACTGACAATCTCTTTATTTCCACTCCAAACACATAGGAATACGCACTAGCTTTAACCGATTAACGCCGAGAGACGCTGATCTGCGTCAAAGATATGTTTACCGTAACCAAAGTCTTCTTCCAGACCCTTTGAAACATTACACCGATTAGAAGTTTTTCACGTTAGTTTATATTGTTGAAATCCTCCTTCCTGCTACCTAACATTCCTCTGTGCCTCATTTAGTTGATTTTTGGACAACTCTACTGTAGCTAAACAAAAATATTTCGGCTTTAATCGGTTAAACAGTGTTTTTTAAACATCCCTTGAGCCCCTATCCCACGGGTGAAGTACTATAACAGGAAGTTCAGTTGGAATTAGTATTAATCCTCCACAAAGGGTTTAAGGGTCTATTCAGGCCTTGCTGTCTATCACATTACATTCGTCCCACTGTACTTTAAGCTGTCCTCAAGCTTAAAATTGGACTTAGTAAAATCAGGAGGTCGTCGGTCACGTTGAGGATAGCGCCTCTGTCCTTGGTACAACGTTGGTGGGACCTCTTGTCCTTCTGGGGGCAGGACTGCTGGGGGAACCTCCAGAACAATTTCTGGTTGTGGAGTGGAATCTGCTGGCACTGAAAAGAGTTCGATGCTTGCTGGTTCCCACTCAACCTCTCTTGACAGTGTGCTCTCCTTCTCCCGTAATATAAATATACAGCGCCGTATTCTGTTAATGTGCACCACTCTAGACCTCAGTGACTTTCTGTGCTCAATTTGCAAAGTTACTGGGGAGTGAACTTTCTTAGCAACCCATCCACCATCCCACTTTGGATCTACTTTTCCCGCTGCTGGGTTTGTAGCCAAACAGCATCACCTTCATAAAACTCCCTACTTTGGGTATGTGTGTCATAATGTTCCTTTTGACGCTTAGCTTCCTGTACTATGTGACTCTCCACCATGTCACGCAACTCGGCCATTTTAACCCTAAGGTTGCTGTCATATGAGGTGGGGTCCTCTGCACTGCTGTTAGTCATAGATGGCAAAGATGGCAGAACAGGATCTCGTCCCATCATAAGGACAAATGGAAGATGCATTAGATGCTGTTCTGTATGCATATAGCACCAATCGTAGATTTCCTTCCCAGTCTACGTCATTCTGTTCTGTATAGCACCGAAGCAGTTGCAGCAAGGTTCTATTAAAACGTTCTATCATTCTATCGCCTTGCGGGTGGTTTGCTGTTGTTCGGGACTTGAGGACTCCAAATGCTGCACATACCCTTCGGATCATGGTGCTCTCAAAGTTAGCACCTTGGTCAGAGTGCAATATTCCAGGAATCCCAAAGCGTGAAAACAAGTCAATTAGTATCCCAGCAATATACTCTGCAGTCTGGTTAGGCATTGGTATACCTTCAGCCACTTCGTGAAATAGTCTTGTAAGACTAAGGATAGCGATTGCCTCTGCTGGATACTGGCACTTGCAATACATCAACAGCCAACATCTGCCAGGGGTGTCCAATTGGAATATTCGTCATTGGAACGGGTGTCGGCATTGGCAGCTTGGACCTTTGGCACACTATACAACTCCTGCAGTATAGCTCCGTGTCATTGGCCATTCCAATCCAATATGCTGTACGCTTCAGCCTCTGTAGGGTTTTCTCTACACCTTGATGTCCCGAACTTATGATGTCATGGTTGGCCTTGAGGGCTGTAGGCTGCAATGATAAGGGAACTACTGGTACAATTTTCTCCATCTCCAATGGTCCAGGTGTGTACTTGCGGCAATGTACACCGTTACTACACAAAGCTGACTTCGAATTCGTGAGAAGTTTCGAATGGGATGCTGATTCCAGTGTCGTGGGTGATTGCTTAAGCCAGAAGAAACAAGACGTCTTACTTCATTTAACACTTCATCTTTACCCTGCTCTTGCACAACATCTTCTAAAGTGACTGTCACTGTTCCTGCACAGGTGCTAGGAATGGTGGGCACACGAGAAAGGGCATCAGCATTTGCATTGGAAGACCCTCGTGATTGTAAAATCAAATTCCTGCAATGCCAGTGCCCAACGACATAGCCTACCCCCATCTTTGAGCAAACAGCCATTGTAGTCTGTATGCAAGACAAATGCTTGTCCAATAGTGTCTGAATTGCTTCAACTGCAACAGGGGCGGATACAGGAATTCTGAAGGGGGGGGGGGTCCAACATGAAAAATAAATAGAGGGAGGGTGCGGGAGGGGGATGTGCCCCCTCACGCGCGAAGCGCGGAAGCTTTTGGGGGGCTCTTACTTGGTCATTTTTGACGCCTGAAACTGGTACGATGGGTTATGAAATGCATATGATGCAATAATGGGTTGAACCTAGTATTGATTATGTAATAAAGAGGTTAAATGCACACGTCGCACGTGATATAGCAAGGGGAGGGGTCGGGGGGGGGGGGGGGGTCCGGACACCACGGACTTCCCCCCCTGCGTCCGCCCCTGCTGCATATAGCACTGCCAAACATTCCCTCTTAATGACACTGTATTGTCTCTCAGCATGGGTCAGACTTCTGCTTGCATATGCCACTACATGCCCATCCTGTTCTAATACCGCTACCAAACCAACAGCACTGGCATCAGTCTGCAACTCAAAGTCTTTGTAGGATAACATAGCACAGGAGCCTGAGATATAAGATCTTTTAATCTCTGGAAACCCTTCTGGCATTCTTCAGTCCATACAAATGTGGCAGTCTTTTCAGTCAGCTAGTGTAGAGGTGTAGCCATGTCTGCAAATTGTGTTGTATCTGCGATAGTATGAAGCTAGACAAAGGAATTGTCGTATTTCAGTAACAGTCTTAGGAATCGGCCAATCCTTGATAACCGCTATTTTCTCTTTGTCCGGAGACATTCCTGACTCTGAACATACATGTCCCAGGTAGTGCACTTTGTCCAGTCCTAACTGGCACTTGGATCCCCTCAAAGTTAATCCAGCATTGGCCAGTCGCTCAAACACCTGCTGTAAATGTTGAAGGTGACACTTCATATTGGGTGAATGGACCAGCACATCATCAATATAACTGGTTGCAAATGGTAGTCCATGTTCAGTGTAACACCTTGTCCATCAGTCTCTGGAATGAGCTGGGTCCACCTGCTACCCAAAATGGCATCCTGCAAAACTCATATAGACCCATACCAGGACCAGTACAAAAAGCAGTCTTCATGCAGTCTTCCTCCTTTACTGCAATTGCCAGCATCCAGAATGTAGGTCGAGCTTGAGAACACTTAGGATCCTGAGAGTCGGTCTTGAACTTCGTCTGGCAGCGGCAGTGGGTAAGTTCACTGTCTGCTTATTCAGCTCCCTATAATCAATGCAGATCCTTATCTCACCAGACTTCTTTGGGACATTGTAGTGAGCTGGTACTCTCCTGGGTGGAACTCGCACTGGTGGATGGTCAGCTGTTGGTATGGTGTGATGAGCTACTGTCGTTGATCCAGGTACTGTTGAAAAAAGTACCTCAAACCTTTTCACGAGATATCTTAGCTCTGCGGGTGCCGGTGAAATACCATACTCCACCTCGTCTCCAAAGTTTGGACTAGCAATTTCCTCCACTTCATCATTTCACCACCTGCAATTGAAGCGACTTATACATGTAGCTTGGTGTTGCATTTGAAGAACTTCCTCATCCTGATGTGACAGCTAAACCTCCAACATGGATGCTTACAGGGTCTGTCCTATAGTCCAGTCGTACTTTGTGCTTGGATAGAAAGTCTATACCAAGTATTACAGGAGTTATTAAACTGTTGGTCACCAGGAACCCGTGCTCAGTACTAAATTGTTCTAACTGCAGATGTGCTTTAACTGTTCCCATGACAGTCAGTTTATGTCCGTCAGCCGTCTGTAGTTGGGGCATTTGTCCGCTCACGATTGGTACAGAGCCTTTATCATATGTGCGAAACGGAAGATCCAGTATCCAACATAATTCGTACATCGTTTCCTTCCAGCTATCCTTAACTATAGTTACTTTGTCTGTCATTGCAGCCGTAATGTATTCCCGGGGCTTCAAAAACTGTCGGGATGTGCTGGAGCCCTTGCAAAACCATCCCGATACCGTTTTCCCGACGGCTGTTGTCTACAGTTGCGAGCAATATGACCAGGCCGGTCGCAATTGTAACACGTCACCTGTTGCTGGCGACAGTTCCTTGATATGTGGCCCGTTCGATGACACTTGAAGCCCTGATGATAGACCTCCCATCAGAGGATTGAGGCCGCGCCACTACAGCAACGCTTAAAACCGTCTAGCCTGTCTACTAGCGATGACATGCATGTTCCGTGAGGTGCCTAACATGCATGGCCTTGAAGGGTGTCGATAGCAGCTGTCTGTGAATCTTTTCCGCCACGTTCACAGACGCTACTGTGGGCACGCTTGCTTGGTGCGAAACCGTCATGAGCAGTCGAGCTCGAGACACTGCATCAGCTGTAGTTTTTTTTTTCCGGTATTGCCCTTAGCGCGCGACTGCGGGGAGTCAGCTAATAGCTGCTGGAATTAACAAGATCCTGTCCTGACTATTCGCATCAAGATTAGGCATGGCATCTTCCAGTAGGCGCTTCAATTCATGCACATACAGCAGTGCTGTTTCTCCACGACTTAGCTTCCGTGCTTGGAATTCGGCTAAGTGACGAATCCGCTAGGCCTCAACTTGTCTATCAGTAACCGCTTCACATCCTTGAAAATCATTTAGTCTCTGCAGGAATGTCGAGACAGCATACCAACGCTCTTTCTCCAGCAGTGTTGGCAGCTTCCGCGCCATTGCATCTTCATCCCATTCGTTTGCCATTGAGCAAATCTCAAAACGCTGAATCCACTCACTGAAGTCTCCCTCCGGTAAAACGACCAGGAACACTTATGTGACGATCAATCATTCTCTGCTACCAATGTAATAAGATTGTATGCAACTGACAATCTGTTTATTTCCACTCCAAACACATACAGGAATACACACTATAGCTTTAAATAGTGTTTCTTAACATCCCTTGACCCCTATCCCACGGGTGCAGTACTATAACATGCAGGAAGTTCAATTAGAATTAGTATTCATCCACAAAGGGTTTAAGGGTCTATTCAGAGCCTTGCTGTCTATCGCATACGTGTAACGAAGGCACTTCTTTTCATCGTTTTCCTCTTAAAAACCATTCCTCTATTGAATCTCGTAACATTTTTGTTGGTATGTATTAGTACATGTGCGTCGTAAGGCGTTCTCGACTCGTCACTATCTCGTTGTCATAGTGGTTTGCTGCGCTAATCCTGCCTCTGGGCACACCATTGAAGGAGAATGCACGTGTTTGTATAGTGCTCATATATGCATTTTAAAAAGCGATTTTGCATGTTGTGGGTACGTTTTTGCCTGTTCCTGGCACCAATCTTATGTTTACAAACAGGCTGAAAAATGCCACCAAACCTGGCATTCCATTCCAACGCTAGCACCCCCAATCTCCGTGGCATGCGGGGTCATGCACACTGATCCGATCAGTGTGCCATGACCATCTCCGTATGCGCATCTCCAATACGGTTCGCAGTTGCCGGATGAAGTATAATTATATGCCGCTTTCGTGTTCTCCAAGCAGCAAAGGTTCAAAGAGATATGGTCAACCACATAAGTAGCAATGCGATTGCTAATTTTTTTTAAATATAGCATAGCAATAATGTAACACCGAAAGATGACGAAACAGTGACAGCACTAGTGACGCGTTATGGGGTACAGTTTTGCACAGCAAATCAAAACCTGCAGCGAAAATACGTCTATTACAACATAGAAATTTCTGAAAATGAATTTAATAACTTCGCCATGTCAGCTCCCTAGTCTCGTATCCAGACCATATGACGTCATTATTCGTTATATAACGTACGCATGCATTAAATATAACGCATGATCATTGGGAGTGGTGCCCCTAATCAAAGCCTGTCCACTCTTCCCTGGATCCCCGCCTCTGACAACACGCCCTTGGCCAAATCCCTATGCATCCATGTAGGCCATCACAACCCTCCGTGTGTGTGTGTGTGTGTGTGTGTGTGTGTGTGGTGTGTGTGTGTGTGTGTGTGTGTGTGTGTGTGTGTGTGTGTGTGTGTGTGTGTGTGTGTGTGTGTGTGCGCGTGTGTGTGTACGTGTGTGTGTGTGTGCGTGTGTGTGTGTATGTGTGCGTGTGCGTGTGCATGTAAATGCGTGCAGGTGTCTGTATTTACTATATGCCGACATATATATTTTTTAAAACTAATTAAAGTACAGTTGGTTCAAATCAAGCTAAACGTCGCAACAGATGAACTCTAAGAAGCGAAACGGGCATTAAGCAATATAAATTAGACCCTTTGATGTGAATTTCTTCGTGGTCACGGCTGACGGCTCTGTTCAGTGCCGTGCAGTTATCGAATCGAGTATGTACGATGCACGATGACATTTCCATTTTTGACAGTACACGCATAGAAGGTGTACAAACTGAACGGATTCATATCGATGAACAGGGGGAAAAATGGGTCGTTTTAAGTTTGATTTTATAAAGGATTTTAAAATCCTCTGTAAAATCATTGTGTGATGGAACATTAATCAAACACGTGTGATTTTTACTGTTCAATCACATACGATGATTTTGCAGTACGCATTTTTTCCCCTGCATGTGATATAGTCATTACAGATACGTGTATAGCGATTACAAAGAGATTATATATTAGAGGAACCCGCCAAGGCAAACATACATTGCATTGAGCATTGAGCAGTTTTTATCTAGACACGTGAGAGTTGTTTTTAAAACAGGGAACAGCTTTTAAATACAATATATTAATGCCAAAAGGTTGGCATATGTCCATGCCCCCCTTAACTATTAGTTTGCCAGTTTGATAGGTGATGTTGTCTGTCCACGCCATACACTGTGCCTACTGCCCCCCCCCCCCCCCACACACACACACACAAGAACGGTGGCCGTATAAATGCTCCGGGTGGGACTATTTACGGTGCCGTATAAATGCTCTGGGTGGGACTATGTACGGTGCCGCACGTGGTCCAGCCTGACTAACTAGGAGGTCCCTCTTTCCACAGTTGCATGTTCCCCCTTCTTTTTTTCAGCTATACTCACACAGCAAATATTGTCATGTTTAACGAGCAAAGAGAATTATAAGCATAGTGTAATCGTACGTCTTACATCATTTGCTGATGACCAATTAGTGTAAGAACAGCTAATCATATAAGCAGCTATGAAAAGTTCATTTCAGGGTTTAACACCCGTTCGTCCCGGTGTAGTGGCTGAACAGATATATATTGTACCACCAGCTAGCAGTTATCAGTTTTTCTCCTTGTTTTTCGTTTTCTAATTGACTGTTTGGTTAAACTCAAATTGCTAGCATACTTTAATTCCTTCCATCACTCACTGACTAGCCAGCTTATAATACGTGGACAGCAAATTAACCCAATTATTACTCTATATTGACAACGGATACTAAAAACATGCGGCGAAGATTTTAAAATGCAAACTTATTGTTAAATTTGATGGGAACTATGGCAGAGGGGGACCATATACGGTAATAGTCTTAAGTTTGGTCCGGGGGACCAATAACGTAAACCCTGCGGGGCGATACCTCACAGGGGAAAAAAGGGGTTTTGTTTATAAACTATTCTAAAATCCTCTATAAAATTGTTGTGTGAGTGCACATTGAAATCATACACGTGTGATTTTAATTTTTACCGTTCAATCACATAATTATTTCCACACGTTTCTATCCCTGTATACAGCGATCTGGATTGGATGCTCTAACATGTAAATTACTTTGCAAGGGTCAAAATCTCGCCTAACGTTCCATATATATGTAACTGCAGCTTACGTTACCTGTTCACAAAAGCTGTGTGTGTGTGTGTGTGGGGGGGGGGGGGGGGGGGGGGGGGAATGCATGCTTAAATGATGTTCATTCGAGTAATCATTACATGTTATTGTATACAGTAAACTGTATTTGTGCTCAACGTTTTCCATATATATGACCATGACATTATACGCTTCGACGTTTTAAGGCTCAATTATTGCACTCCATTGGCGGTTAATTCTTTTTTGTGTGATTTCGAATCATTTGCAATAGTGCCGTAGACCAGCACAATCTGGCTATCAAGGTTATGTCTATCTCTCATTGCAGTGGCCATCCCTTTCATGAATATTCAAGTTGTGTCTGTTCACAACTCTGACAACACCCCTCGCCCAGCTCGATATATCATGGACTCCAGTGGTACTGAACCAGGTATACATGTATCTGGTAGCCATGTTACGTGCACAATTCCATATTTCCCACTGCAGGGAAGCAATGTGACCACATACACAGTGAGAGTTCTTGGTGCTGACAGCTCTGTTGGGCAAGGTTGCACTGTCTGTACCACTTCACCGTGTCTCTATGTCCACCAAGTCACACGCATGGCTAACATTATTACATTTCCGTGACATCAATAAATCGAGATGGAACTTTAGGTTCCCAAAATAACGCAACATTTGGTGAGTTGATCATCCATCACAGTATACACCGGTATGATAGACACAGACAATTTTTTTCTCTAAGCTTAGACGCGACAACATGGTACATGTATGATACACGTATTTGTGCAAAGCAAGTAGTTTTTTTTGTAGTTTCGTAGACTTTTTTCCTCATGCGTATATATTAGATTTCATCGTAACTTTTATGTTCCTCCTTAAAAAATAACAACCAACAGTAGCAGAGCACTGGAAAACGGCATCTAACTTGCACAGCTGCAGTGGCGGATCCAGGATTTCAGAAAAGGGGGGGTTGTATAATAATAAAGATCAAAGGCGGGGGACCGCCAAGCTAGGGGGTCTGGGGGAGCCCTGTAAGCTCCCCCAGCGGGGTCTGTGGCGGAGCCCCAGCCGCCACGCTTTTAATTATATAATGGTGAAAACACTACACAAAACTGCATGTGTGCACAAACGGAAACTGCATGAAAATATCATTTAGCAATTTACGAATATAAGAATTGCTGGAATTATGTACATATAACAGTTTTCTGGCGTTTCTTCCGTCATAACTGATCATGATCTTGCACATGTTTCATTAATTAAGTAGCAAAAACATGTTTTGATCCTTCTCTTATTAATTAAGTAGCAAAAGTACTAAGTTAACAATATATCAAGCATTTACATGTACACTATATGTCTATTTTAAAACGGATTGAGGCTGATTGTCACGTTGAGCGCCATGCTGTGTAGTATACCGCGTGCATAAGAGTAATGAATTATTCAATGCTGTTGTGGCTACGTTAATGGCTACGCTATAGCCACAATAGCCATCCATGTGGCTTCTGGCAATCAGCTATGTCTAAAACTTTGGTGTATGGTAATCCGACATGCTCACTTTTGAACAAAGATGGTATTTTCATACAACCCTCGCGCAATTTCGTTCCTTTTCGCTGCCATCTTTGTCTTTGTTGTAGATTTTTTTTGGTTAAACCACATAGATGTGTGGTTAATTAATGTGTAGCGTGTTATGTAATAGACCCAAAGGGGGGGTTGTCAACCCCCCCCCCCCCCCCTCCGTCCGCCAGTGGCAGCTGTCCAATCATGGAGAGTAATTGAATTACGTTTCATGTTATTACGAGCAGCTTTGTTAATGTCATCACAGAATTTTCTTAATGAGCTTCTCCGTTTGTATCTTCATGAAATTTCACGAAAGAATTTAGGTTCGTGAATATGTAAATGAAGCGCGTACATGTATTTTAAAGATCAAAAAGCATTTTAACTAATGCGCGAAAAGATATATGTAAATCTTGCGGACTTGTGGCAAAAGTGGTCCTATCAAAAACTAGTTCGGGTGCACCACTTTTCGTTACCAAAAATCGGTCGCCGGGACTGATTTTGGCTGCCTGCAATTCGTTAATTCAAGTTTCAGTATTGTATACGCCATTGAGTGCTTGTACATGTACATCAAATATCAGAGCACCAAACATGGATATGTAATGCATGATCACTTTTAGCAGCGAAAATAGGTCCGGGCAGTGGACAACTTTTGGCAAGGTCGCAGACCACTCTGAATGCGCATAATTATGTAACGGCCCTGACTTGAATTCATGACTCGCTTTAAATTAGGTCCACCTAATTTAAAGCAGGTTGACCCGATTCAAAACTGGTTGATCTGGTGTTGATCATCTTTTTGGCACTCCACTTTTCTTGATCCAATTTTAAATCTATATATTTTTACCAGCTATGTAGTGTCGAGAATAGAGCACGTTTTGATAATTAGAAAACGCCATTGAGTTTGTACGCATGCACGTGGTATTTATAATGAAAGTGAAATTGCATCATTGTCATTTATATTCGATCTAGCTGCTTCTGATCAGCCTTTGAGAAGGGAAGGGTTGCATCACTCCATTCTCTAAACACTGGGTACCTAGGTTTCTGGCCAAGTACTAACTTATATGAGCTTATTCCTACAACTCATAATTCAGTCTGTGTGTTCATAGCATCTATAGGAGCAAAAAGAAACAAGTATTTAGTGGCAAATGTGATCAACAGCAATAAGATAAGAAAGAGCTTACGTACTATTTTGGGCAGTCACTCCACGGTGGTGTTTTCACCTTGCTCTTCATCAGCTTAATTCTTGTGCAGTGTTTGATGAGCACGTTCGACTAACCTCTGGCTCTGTGGATGACGAGGTCGACCACTCCATAATTATATTTCTGCGTACCCCATTGCCTGAAAACTTCCAATTGCATGTTTTGCAAATTCTCGGTTGTGTTGCACAATGCAGCCATTTCCAAAATAGTGACATGCATGCATGTACACTGCATGATGAAAATCCGGTAGAGCAGATTTTAACGCAGCTTTTACCACGCTCTATCCATTCCTCTTGAAATGTGTGGTCTTTTGGCCGATGGTAAGGCTCAATTGCGGCTGTATGACCACGCCACTAGACGTGTGTGTATGTGTGTGTATGTGTGTGTGTGTGTGTGTGGTGTGTGTGTGTGTGGTGTGTGTGTGAACGGAATGTACTCTTTTGCAGCTGTCTCTTGCATTACCTAATTCCAGAAGGCGCGGTAACGGAGTTTGCACGACGAGTCGATCCCATGCATGCCCATCACCGATATGCAAGCTGCAGCTGGCGGAGCCGTGTCTCATTTTCGAAACCTTTTTCGACCTCAGAGCTGCATGATATTTGCATGTATACGGGTCTACATGTATATATATATAGACCCGTATAGAGAATGTATTAATACCTGAGTAAAAAAACCTGCATGGTTTTGCTTCTTAAACCACAATATACATGTATGAGTGCAGTTTGTTGGTGAAACGTCGAAAATACAACAAACGATCGTGCATGTGGTAATGACAATGACACAATTCAAAATTCCGCAGGCATTTACATGAGCACAAGATACATGCAAAGTATATATATATATATTCATTGCTTTACAGGTCCAACCAATTCTGTCATTCGAAATATATCATCTTTGAGCTACAGCAACTCCATTGGTTGTTCGTTCCTCAACAACCAGTCCTTCTACTGTGTAGTGTGCTGCAGTACTGATCACACTGTTCCTTTTGACTCAAGTGTGTACAACATCTCCACTACCAGAGGCACAGAGGGTGACTGTTTCTCTACAAGGCCTCACCAGCGGTCAGGTGTACTACTGCAAGGCAGCAGCTAGCAGCAATAACACTGCAAGTTGTGCTGGTCCAGTGGTTGGAGGGGTGAAAGGGTACATCACCTTTGTGGCAAGCCTTCCCTCCACCCCCTTTCCCACTGCATGTAAGTGTATCCATGAGCATTTATATCTGACTGAACTATATCAGGCACAAGCATGGAAGTGATTCTGGCCACCCACATCACACTTCTCATTAATGAAGTGTGTCAAGTGAAGTCAAAAAACAATCTCTTAGTACTTGAGCAGACTTATGCATTCAAGTATAGTAGTAAAAAATGTGATGATGCAAGATCAGTTGAAATGAGGTGTCTATATACTTGCAGTTACTATACTTCAGAATCAAGAAGGAATGTAGTGAAATTTAATAGTCCATGTGGATTAACGTCTCCCCCCCCCCCCCCCCCCCCCCCCCCCCCGGACCCCACCCCTGTGCTCTGCCCTAGAATTATTGTAAATACGGCTGTTTTTGTGTGATTTTGTAACAATGCCCTTAATAAATAAGCACTATATGAATCTCAAAGTAGTATCCATCTCTTATTGTAGCTACCATCCCATTGATTCAAGCCGTATCATTTCTCAACTCTGACTACATGTACACCCTTCGCCAACTTGAGATATACTGGATCCATTACAGGAAGCAATGTGACCACATACACAGTGAGAGTTGTTGGTGCTGACAGCTCTGTTGGTCAAGGTTACACTGTCTGTACCACTTCACCATGTTTCTATATCCATCAAGTCACACACATGGCTAACAATTAACAGCATTTACGTGACATCCATAAATCAAGATGGCCCACAGAATAGCACAACATTAAGTGAGTTGAAACTTCCATTACTACACTGGTATGATGCCCACTTTCTGAATTCATTTCGTTATCTCCAGTTCGTTCATACGACGACATGGTATATACATAATGCAATTTTGCATGCACAAAGCTAGTAGTTTTTGTTTATTTGGTTTCTGCACTTGTTTGTAATGCTTCCTAATTATAAAGCAACCAACAGTAGCACAACTCAGGGCAAGAGTATTGGATCGAGAGTATTTGAAATACGTTTCAAGTTATTAGGAGCAGCTATCTGTTTCATTTGCAGCTGTCCCTTGCTGCTGCATGCTTTGTTGCAGTACTACTTGGCAGGAGTGATAATGGAGTTGAAGCAGGACATGCACTAGAAGTTGTTTATCACATCAACGATACACTGTATAGCTGGTGAAAGCTGCGTTTCATTCTCAGAAGCTGTCAAGTGATATCAGCCACATGCACAGCCTGAATGTACATGTAGTAATAACTAGTAAAGGCACGTGCATGGATTTGCTTCTTTAGACTATAATGAGCGTATATATATTTTCATTTTTAATTGACAAGTGTCAAATATGCTCATTGTGACCATGTTAATTCCATTGCATTCAAATATGCTACTGTCACATGCATGTGCACAACACATACATCATTATGTTTTATTGCTTTTACAGGTCCGACCAACTCTGTCATTCAAAATATATCATTCTTGAGCTACAGTAACTCAATTAGTTGCTCATTCCTCAACAACCAGTCCTTCTACTGTGTAGTGTGCTGCAGTACTGATCACACTGTTCCTCCTGTCTCAAGTGTGTACAACATCTCCACTAACAGAGGCGCAGAGGTGACTGTCTCCCTAAAAGGCCTCACCAGTGGTCAGGTTTACTACTGCAAGGCAGCAGCTAGCAGAAATAACACTGCTAATTGTGCTAGTCCAGTGGTTGGAGGGGTGAAAGGGTACATTATCTTTGTGGCAAGCCTTCCCTCCATCACTTTTCCCACTACATGTAAGCGTATCCATGAGCGACTGAACTGTAGCATTATATACATGTAGATAGACTCAAGCATGTAAGTCAAAGACATACACTTGGCCACCCATTTCCTCACTAAATGTAAGTGAATGATAAATAACTACTGGCCCATGCCCATGTACCGCAACATTACATGTAATATAGTATGCAAGCTTCTAATCTCTCGTTCAATGAATTACACTTCATCATCCTGCCATGAAACATGTAACAAGATGTTTTATTATTCTCTACAGCAAACTTGGCTTCCATTGGCACACATGCTATTATTGGAATAACCATTGGCATCTCATTTGTTGTTTTCTTCTCTCTGGGAGTGCTGGTTTCCACATGCATTGGTTGTATGGTGAAAACTAGGTCAAAAGTTACACTTTATCATCCTGCCATGAAGCCATCAGCGTATGAGATGATTGAGAATAGCCAGAAGACAATGACAGCACCTGAGGTGGAGCCCAACTCTGCATATGAAACTGCAAAGAAAATCACAGCAACTGAGGTGGAGCCCAACCCTGCATATGGAACTGCAAAGAAAATCACAGCAACTGAGGTGGAGCCCAACCCTGCATATGAAACTGCAAAGAAAATCACAGCAACTGAGGTGGAGCCCAACCCTGCATATGGAACTGCAAAGAAAATCACAGCAACTGAGGTGGAGCCCAACCCTGCATATGGAACTGCAAAGGCAATTGAGGTGGAGCCCAACTCTGCATACGGAACTGCAAAGGCAATTGAGGTGGAGCCCAACTCTGCATACGGAACTGCAAAGAAAATCACAGCAACTGAGGTTAAGCCCAACTCTACATATAGTAGAACTGCAAAGGCAATTGAGGCTGAGCCCAACTCTGCATATGGAACTGTAAAGAAAACCACAGCAACTGAGGTTGAGCCCAACTCTGCAAAGGCAACTAAGATGGAGCCCAACTCCTATTTAATGTATGGAACTGTAATATAGAAGGGACAGTCATACTGCAAATTAATTTGTTGCATGCATGACAATCTGATTACATATTTTAGCATTTTAGATACAGTGTTTATTAGATATGAGTGCAGTTGGTTTGCTTGAGATTTGTAATTTGAGCTATAGGTATGGCCCATGCAACTATGGCATTCCATGGGCTTTGTAAGCTAACCACCATGTATAAAATACCGAATGCAGTGTTGAATCCAGGTAATGGAAGTATAAAGTAGGAGAGGATAGAAAGGAGGGTTTATTTATCAAGTTAATGGGTGTATGGCAAAGTAGTGATGCCACATAAGTCACAAACTGACAGTGTAAATGAGACTACTGATGGGCTACAGAGTAAACACAATAAGTCTAACCATACAATAAGGTAGGAAATTAGTGATACTGTTTGAGTCCAGCTAATGGCATATTCAGCCTGCTGGACCAATTCTGGTGCCCATGCCCCATTTTATGACTGATGCACCATTTGATGTCAGGTTGAGGTACACATATTCCACTCAATCTTATTTTAACTCCTCTGGGTCAACAGATATATATATAAGCAGGAACGTGTGAAACATCAGGGTACACTGGTCACTAGCACCGACATCAGATACCATGACAACTGTATCCATTGGAAACATTAAACGGTGATAGGAACATCTCGATTAATGTATGTAGACATAAAATGCCCAGATGTATAAAACTGATTCTATAAGGGTGCTCACCTGTACTAATACAGCTACACTGTACATTTCCCAATGCAAGGATCATTTGGCCTTGTTAGTTAGCAGTACATAATGTACATGTAAGTACGCTGTAGTTATTGGACAGTGCCAGTAGACAACCATCCCCGGCTGGTGGAAGTGTTCCATTGCTGTCTAAAGTCAAACAAGCACGATACAAATCCTTCCATGCTGCACATATTTGTAGCGCTTGCGTCAAGTAATACTAGAGGCATGGGAATACATGCATGCAGCGATCACCTGCTTTACCACTCCCGACGCAACAGAAGCTGAAATCCACGTTACACAACATGAATGTGACCAGAGCATAAGTAAGGCCAGCTACATGTAGATTATTTTCTAACAGGTTGCAATTCATTTGATTGCATGTACTTTACGCCGTTAATTGATCCTGATCCGATAATGTAATATTAAGAGCACTTGGTCAAATAAGTCACATACAGTGTACAGTGTACAACGAAACTTTGGAGTTGCACTCGTGAGTACATTTATTGGTATATACAATATCCGTTGTACCATATCATCTTTCCCATTGTTAACTGTACATGTAGCTTATTTGTTGGTTTTTTACTATACAGTCGCACTGCACTGAGCACATATTCTCCAGTGGTCACTCCAGGTAGCCAGATAACAGCTCTATCTAAAGCAGTATGTGTGTACAACACAGGCAGAGTTCACACACACACACACACACACACACACACACACACACACACACACACACACACACACACACACACACACACACACACACACACACACACACACACACACACACACACACACACACACACACACACACACACACACACACACACACACACACACACACACACACACACACACACACACACTATTCGCCACTGCATGGGTTCACCATACAGTAAGTAGTACTATTAATCTGATTCGATGGGATTTGATTGATGTTCAACATGCAAACAGTTTATGTTTGTGGAAATGTAAGCATTTCATGTCTGGTTTTAGTGCAGAATGTGAATGCATCAGTGGACCATTCTACTCTAACAATAACAATAGATTGATAGCTGCATGAAACACAATGCTAAGATCCGTATGTGTATTGTTTTACGTAGCTCAATTGGACCATCACTTGCACATTAACATATCAGTCCATGGCGATCAATAAATTAATCATTTCCACAGTGATATGGTCTGCATGTGATCAATGGAAGTACAGCGGGCAGTGATATGATGATACATCCTTTGGTGATTGTCTATTCATGCATGGTGAGCTGGATAGGGCTACCATGAAGCTAATGTATTCAAACCTTTATGCATAAATATTGTACTGTAGTTGATCATGAAGCCTTCAGTTGCAAGCCTTAGACGATTCAGATGACAATTGAAACAGTTTCAGACCAGAGATACTGAATTCATTATAATTACATTGCTAAGATCTACTGTAGTGAATTCATGAACAATAGATACTATGACAGCTCAAGTACTGTTACCTGTTCTTCATTTCCATCTTTGGTGTCCTTTGAGTGATACTCGGGTTCCTCTACCAACATCTGGTAACGATTCAACTTGTAGTACAATCCTTTCTTTTTCATCAGCTCCTGATGTGTGCCACTCTCTGCCACCTGCCCTCCCTTGATCACGGCTATGACATCAGCATTATAGATGGTGGACAGACGATGGGCTATCACTATACTGGTGCGTCCTTCCCTGGCCTTATCCAGGGCTTCTTGGACCACCTTCTCACTCTCTGTGTCCAGGGCAGAGGTGGCCTCATCCAGGAGGAGGATCCTGGGGTTCCTCACAAGGGCAAGAGCTATGGCTATGCGTTGCTTCTGCCCTCCACTAAGCTGGGTACCTTTAGCCCCAACATTGGTGTTGTAGCCCTGAAACCCAAACATAAAGATTATAGGTTTAATAATTGATGAGCACCAGAACAGTATCTACCTCTGAAAGAGTCTTAATAAAGTTGTGTATGTGGCAGCCTGGGCAGCAGCAATCATTTCGTCATCAGAAACCTCCCTAAAGTTGGCTCCATAGCGAATGTTTTCAGCAATGCTGGTGTTAAACAAGATGGGCTCCTGGGACACTAGCCCAATGTTCTGCCTCAGCCATTGTATGTTGAGGTCACGGATGTCCTGCTGGTCCGGTTTCAGACATCCAGACTTGGGCTCATAGAACCGCTCAAGGAGGGACACCACTGTGCTCTTGCCACACCCACTTGGACCCACCAGGGCTAGCGTCTGTCCTGGATTGAGTGAAACATTGAGCCCATTCAAGACCTGCACTTCTGGCCGAGATGGGTATTGGAATGTGACATTCTCAATAGTAATGGCTGCATTCAATTTATCCTGTGATTATATAGTGTGTGAATGTGAAGAAGGTATGGATGCAGATGACACATCAATCAAAGAACATACAGGTTTAGCAACCTCTTCAGAAACGTAGACACTGGTTGTAGGTACACAGTCAAGGAGGGCAAAGATCCGATTCGCAGAAAGTCTAGCCTTGGCACAATTGGGTGCAAAGGCACCAGCCTGGCCTGCTGCCATGGCCCCAAACACCAGTGCAGAAAGACAACAGATATGTCATTGAAGGGGCTATACAGTTTGTGTTCAGGAGGAAGAGCAACAAGAAATGCTCCAAATCTGAATGCAATGACATAGCCAAAGAAAAGGACACTTTGAGAGAATCCGTACGTGACACCATAGACTACTGTACTTGTAAGAGATTATCTGTAAGAAAGGCATCAATACATGTTAGTGCATGTGCTGAGCGTACAATTATAATTGTGTGCGTGCATGTATGTGAATCACAAGCTTTGCGTGCAAAAGTATGTTTATATCCAAAAGAAACTCACATGTATGGTTTCCTCAACTCTATTGTATA
This sequence comes from Ephydatia muelleri, assembly GCA_013339895.1. Lineage (NCBI taxonomy): Eukaryota > Metazoa > Porifera > Demospongiae > Spongillida > Spongillidae > Ephydatia > Ephydatia muelleri. The sequence goes on along the minus strand of JABACO010000001.1, from coordinate 20,965,906 downwards.
CATATCGCTTAATATTGCTTCAATCCCAAGTGAAGCAACAGTACGAATGTTCTGGATGGAGTCAACTGCACGCTGAATCAAAGCAGTAAAATATTAATTACATATATCATTATGTAAATTCTTTTATTGTGTCGTATTGTTGTTTTTCTGTGTGTATAAAGGTATACATTTGTTTTACTTTATTAATATGTTTAATTGCAACTTTTACATACACCATACAGCACACCAACCAAATCAAAGTCACAGCAGCAACCACCTCACACCCACACACCTCAACCCCCCTCCTCCGACTGCCGAAACCTTGCACGGGAGAGCAAGGCTCTAGCGTTGCTCTCATGAGCGAAAGGCTTAGCCTCTAGTACACGATGGTGGTAGCCTGTGATTTGCTACATTCCATTTGGATGGCTAGACGAGCCGCAAGACGCGAGAAGGATTGTTGTGCTTCCGTGCCCCAGCATCCATATGACTCCACAGCTAGGGGAATGCACACCCATCCAAGCTCAGCACACTTTGAGTCATTGGAATTATGCTTCCTTGCCTCAGCAACTAGAGCAGAAGACCCACATCTCACCCCCCTTCAGTCAAAGTGATTGGGTTAAGTGGTGAAGTGACAGTGAGGTCAAAAGCAGCAGGTTTGCCAAGGTGCCAGTTGTTAACAAGTACGTCAGGACGAGAGTGCAGCCTGTCAAGACCAAGACCACTTGCAACTTCGACCTGACCTCCTAAGCATGCCCTATGACAGGACTTATTATTATTAAATTAAATAGTAATAATTAATTAATAACAGCAGAGAATACAAGAATGCATGAATACATGTACCTTAAAACTACTAATCTACACATATAAACTAACTAAACCAAATTATATGCTCTACTGAGGAAGGCTCTGGCACTGCACCTCACTAGGGCTAAGTTCAACTTCCCATACATCTCTACCAAACTCTATGGCTTCAGAATTCCTACGCCAAAGGACAGGCGTGAGGCCAGGTGGGAGAAAACTTGCCTGGCTTCACTACCCCCAGCTACCATAGCTCTCTCTACCGCGAGAGGGGTGCATTTCCACCCAAGCAAGTGACACTTGGGGTCATTAGCCTGGTGCTTCCTTCGTTCTGCCAGTAGTGCAGCAGTTCCAGGTGTGACACTTGCTTCCTGAAGTGACACTGGTGTGAGAGGAGATGTCACCGTAATGTCAAAAGCAGTTGGTATTTCAACTGACCAATTGCTCACTAAAGCATCCGCGGAACGAGACCTAGAAAGGTCAGGGTAAGAGTGCTACCTGCTTCAAACCTTTACACTAAGATTCGCCTTGTGGCAAAAGTCTACAAATATATCACGCAGTTGGTTATGTCGGAGTAACCACATCACCACCTCGTCTGCACAACAATGCATGGTGCCCCAATAGGTCCAAAGCTATTTCAGGACAAAGTAGACAGCAGGAGGAAGCCCTTGTGGTTTTTAAACCCAGCCACCATGAAATAGCTGTGCGGAATTCGCTAGGATCAAAATGTGTGCCAGGTTCACCTGAAGGAAGGACTGAGACCCAAGAAGTGGCCAAAGAAACAGAGGCAGAGAGGAGGCGAGCTTTGTTTGCTGGAGAAGATAAGTCATACAAATTACTAAAAGACAAACTATCCAGCTTATGGGAGAGAGATCTCTGCGAGGGAGGAGACTCGATGGCAGATTCTGGAGAGATGGCATCTGAAGAAGAGACTAAGCTGTTGAAGAGATTAACTGCATTAAGCTGGAAAATCAATTGTTTCATTCTTTGTTGGGGGCTTCTTCCATTGCTAACTCCTGCTGTCTCTGCACCCTATGCTGCTTCCTAGATATCTGTGGTACCCTCTATTAGCTTAGGCCTACACCTGGATCCAAGTGAATTCCAGGTTGCCATTAAGTGGTGGCTAGGTATGGATACCTCTGGAGGTTCTCCATGCTCTATTTGTCCTGAAGTCGCTCTGGACCCTCTTGGCCACCTTGCAGTTTCCTGTAAGCGAGGTGAAGATGCAGTGATTCGGCACAACCAACTAAGGGAATTATTTGCAGAAGCTTGCCGTCAAGCCCATTTTCCAGTGAGGATTGGGATGGGTAGTGCCAAAGCCCTAAGCCCCCCCTCTTTAAGCTCAGTTGTGCCTGCTGCCAGGTGGAGGCAGAAGCATCCACTGCAGTACATTCTGAGAAGCATTGCTGCACGCGATCGTCAAACAGGGCAAAGGCCTCCTTAACTAGGGGAGGTGGAGTATTTCTAGATAGGTGCACCAGTATATCATAGCTCCCACATTGTCTAAGAAGAAGTAAGGCTACCTGGGGTCGATAGAGCCCACAGCTTCTAACTGCTGAAGTAGCTTGGAAGCCTCTGACTGCTTCTGGGCCACAAACTTTGCGCAGAACACTAGGTCACCTATGGGAGCCCCCAGGATCTCAAAGTGGAGCACATTGGATCGTTTCATCTCATCTGGGAAGGTAATGAGATCACTTAAACTGAGTAATTCACACTTGGTGATGTTGATGGAAAGGCCCAGTGGTGGTCCACAGTCTAGGATAATGGCAAGAACACGAGCAATGGCCGCAATGGGGCCAGCAACAACACCATCATCAATGTATCATTTGTGAAACAATAGGGATGCACAGACAGCATGCTCTGCAATTGTTGAGACTACCTTTTGTAGTAAAACTAGACAAAAAAGAAGGGGGCCTAGGGGATCGCATTGTTGAACACTTATTTCTGAGAAAATAGTACCCAAAGGGTGCCATAAGGCAGGATGCTGACCGTTGCACCATGAGGACCATGGAAGTAGCTCCGGAAAGTGAAGGCCACAGGCAGCTAGGACGGCCTGTCTGGATACCCGATTGAAAGCATTGTGTAAGTCAATCTTCAGGACTGCAAAATCTGCATTATGCCAATGTTCATCCACACAGCCTCTCAGACCATGAATTATCTTCTCTGCTCCTGCTGGACAAGCTACCCCAAGCTGAAGAGGAGTCAGGAAGTCATGAGCCTTTTCTTGGTGATCATTCATAGGCATTTCCCAGCCAGATGCCTAATGGCTTCTCCTACTGCAATGGGCCGGATGTCTGGGGGGGCAGTTGGGGTTGTTCTTTTCCAAGGCCACCATGTTACCCTCTGCGAGGAACCTAGCCACTTGTACAGGAACCTTGCCAGAGATAAGTAAGTTGACCACATCCTAAGCACTGCACTGATCGGGAACTGAAGGGGAACCTCTGCTGCTTCCATCAGGTGCTGTTTGCAAGACCCAAGGGGCCACACGCTGTGTCCTTCGGGAAGGAGTGCAAAAGGGCCATGATATCAAAGTCTGGTGGAAGGCAAGGGGCAGCTAAGAGAGGTGCTGTGGGAGGAGTTTGGGGGGGGGGGGGGGGTGCCTTTGGGATGCTTTGAGACCAGGAGATTCCATGTGGTTTTATTGTTGGGGGGCCAGGCCCGAGGAAGTTAGAACCTGACAGGCCTTAGAGAGGAGTCCCTCCCTACTGCTGTCCGGACTGCTGAAGATTTGTGGTTAGGGGTGGGATATATGTGGACCAGAGGAATGATGATTGGATGCTTGATTCCATAGTTATCATTATTATACAATACATGGATACACATAACAAATATGCAAGTAATCAGACTACTCGTGCTTGAATAGAGATACAGTCCTAGACAAGATAGCTCTGGCACCATGACTGGCGCGCGTGTGCAGTGGCGAGTTTCGAGGGAGGTGCACGTGGGGGGGTTGTGCAAATTCATTGGCTAGTGCCCAGCTATATATGTATACTCAAAGGCGCATCGGGATAAGTATAAGCTTTGTATAGTAGTTTGAGCGTTTTTACGCATAGAAACTATCTGTGGTGAAACGGATTACAATAGCCTTAGTATCAAAGAGCTAGAGCGTATGCATATGCAATTCGTAAATTGTGGCAACATAACGTTTTACGTAGCAGAAACTCCATCCGATTTAGTCTGGCCATTCTGCACGTGATCATGTGCGTAGTTATTCAATCCGAAAATTCATTAAAAAACGAAGCTGTTAGATGCGGTAGAAAGATTCTTGCCTTGATTTTCGCATAACACTGCTTAACTCTATTGCAGTGAAAATAACAGCATACAATTTTTAGAATGTTATGAGATAATTTAGAATTCAATTTGAAATAAAATGCAAGATGACCATGGCTATTTCTCGATAACTAGTAATTATTTCCCACGCAGGATTTCAAACTGAGTTAACTTCATGTGTCTGATTATGTACCTATGCCTACAAAATCAATGAATATTATAATGATGCAACAGAATAGGGAGTAACGTGGATACAATTCACTGCTTGAACAATGTGCTTTACTACATGTGCTGACTTTACTACATGTGCTGACTTTAACTCTTTGAACGCCAAGTGCGTATATGTATACATGTATGCATGCACACACACAACCATTACTCTTCCATTCATGCATGATTTAGATATTGCGTGCAAAAATGTGTTGATCAGTCACAATTTTATGATGCATGCAAACGCTTGGCGCCTTATAAGTACATGTACAAAGTTTCTTCTCACACTGGCTAAAGAGCCCCATTATTCAGATGACCTCACTTGACTTCACAAATGCATCACTACAATACCCCAAGAACAAGAATGCGTATAGCCCAGATCAGTGTAGTATATCATACTTGTTCACTCCCCCCCCCCCCCCCCTCCCCCACCAACCTTTAGCCAGTTCCTAATTCATGGCAATGCTCAAACACTACTCTATTGTTTTCAAAGGCATACTTGTAGACTTAGTGAATAGTTACGAAGCGCAAACATGCGCATGACTTCCTATCGATCGTGTTGCATTGGCAGAGATTTATTTAGTTAGCGGCAGAGCGTAGGAAACGTAAACAGGATTGGGGAGGCTCAAAGGGTGTGTCTAATATAAATTCAGCATACTTTATACACATAATGCCCAAGATTGGGGGGGGCCAAGGCCCCCTCTACCCCCCCCCCCCCCCCCCCCCCCCCCCCCCCCCCCCCGTTCCTACGGTACATGAGCGGTACATAATGTACATGTAAGTAATTATAGGACGATGCAGTAGACATCCATCCCCGGCTGGTGGAAGTGCTTCGTTGCTGAAGTTTTTGTCTAAAGTCAAACAAGCACGATACAAATCCCTCCATGCTGCACATATTTGTAGCGCTTGTGTCAAGTAATACTAGAGGCATGGGAATACATGCATGCAGCCATCACCTGCTTTACCACTCCCAACGCAACAGAAGCTGAAATCCACGTTACACAACATGAATGTGACCAGAGCATAAGTAAGGCCAGCTACATGTAGATTATTTTCTAACCGGTTGCAATTCATTTGATTGCATGTACTTTACCGGGCCGTTAATTGATCCTAATCCGGTTATGTAATATTAAGAGCACTTGGTCAAATAAAGTCACATACAGTGTACAGTGTACAACGAAACTTTGGAGTTGCACTCATGAGTACATCTATTGGTATATACAATATCCGTTGTACCATATCATCCTTCCCATTGTTAACTATACATGTATAAGGGCGTAGACAGCTATTTATGAGTGGGGGGGGCTAAACACACAAATTAGTTTTCATGGCTATGTCACGTGTACACAGGTAAAAGAATGTCGCTGCTATAGTATCTCATGCTGAATTGCCGCGCACAAATTGAACAATTGTAATGATATTCATACAATTATTGTAATTGTATTCATACCAATAGGATACAACTGGGGGGGGCTATTGCCCCCCTTGCCCCCCCCCCCCCCCCCCCCCCCCCCCTGTCTACGCCCTTGAAGTAGTTTATTTGTTGGTTTCTTAAGGTATAGTCTCCAGTGGCCGCTCCAGGTAGCCCGATAACAGCTCTATCTAAAGCATTATGTGTGTACAAAAGGGGCGGAGTTCACACACACACACACACACACACACACACACACACACTGCATGGGTTCACCGTACAGTAAGTAGTACGGTACGCTTAATTTAGACCGATGGGATTTGATTGATGTTCAACATACAAACAGTGTACGTGGGGGTGGAAATGTAAGCATTTTCATGTCTGTATAGTTTAAGAGCAGAATTTGAATGCATCAGTGCATGGACCATTCTACTCTAACAATAACAATAGATTGATAGCCGCTTGAAACAACAAACCATATGTATTGCTTTACGTAGCTCAATTGGGCCATCACATGCACATTAACATATCAGTCCATGGCGATCAATAAATTAATCATTTCCACAGTGATATGGTCTGCATGTGATCAATGGAAGTACAGCGGGCAGTGATATGATGATACATCCTTTGGTGATTGTCTATTCATGGTGAGCTGGATAGGGCTATGAGAAGACCATAAAACCAATGTATTCAAACCCTTATGCATAAATATTGTACTGTAGTTGATCATGAAGCCTTCAGTTGCTTCACTTAAAAGCACCAATGCACCTTATTCAGATGACAATTAAAACAGGTCCTGACCAGAGATACTGAATTCATTGTAATTAGATTGCTAACATCTAGTGAATTCATGAACAATAGATACTATGACAGCTCAAGTATTGCTAACTGTTCTTCATTTCCATCTTTGGTGTCCTTTGAGTGGTACTCGGGTTCCTCTACCAACATCTGGTAACGATTCAACTTGTAGTACAATCCTTTCTTTTTCATCAGCTCCTCATGCTTACCACTCTCTGCCACCTGCCCTCCCTTGATCACGGCTATGACATCAGCATTATAGATGGTGGACAGACGATGGGCTATCACTATACTGGTGCGTCCTTCCCTGGCCTTATCCAGGGCTTCTTGGACCACCTTCTCACTCTCGGTGTCCAGGGCAGAGGTGGCCTCATCCAGGAGGAGGATCCTGGGATTCCTCACAAGGGCACGAGCTATGGCTATGCGTTGCTTCTGCCCTCCACTAAGCTGGGTACCTTTAGCCCCAACATTGGTGTTGTAGCCCTGAAACACAAACATAAAGAAGGTTAAGGTTTAATAATTGATGAGCACACAGTACAGTATCTACCTCTGGAAGAGTCTCAATAAAATTGTGTATGTTGGCAGCCTGGGCAGCGGCAATTACTTCGTCATCAGAAACCTCCCTAAAGTTGGCTCCATAGCGAATGTTTTCAGCAATGCTGGTGTCAAACAAGATGGGCTCCTGGGACACTAGCCCAATGTTCTGCCTCAGCCATTGTATGTTGAGGTCACGGATGTCCTGCTGGTCCAGCTTCAGACATCCAGACTTGGGCTCATAGAACCGCTCAAGGAGAGACACCACTGTGCTCTTGCCACACCCACTGGGACCCACCAGGGCTAGCAGTCTGTCCTGGAGTGAGTGAAACATTGAGCCCATTCAAGACCTGTACTTCCGGCCGAGATGGGTATTGGAATGTGACATTGTCAACAGTGATGGCTCCATTCAATTTATCCTGTGAATATACATGTATAGTATGTGAATGTGAAGAAGGTATGGATGCAGATGACACATCAATCAAAGAACATACAGGTTTAGCACCCTCTTCAGAGAAGTAGACACTGGTTGCAGGTAAACGGTTGAGGAGAGCAAAGATCCGATTGGCAGAAAGTCTAGCCTTGGCATAATTGGGTGCAAAGGCACCAGCCTGGCCTGCTGCCATGGCCCCAAACACCAGTGCAAGAAAGACAACAAATATGTCATTGAAGGGGCTATACAGTTTGTGTTCAAGAGGAAGAGCAACAAGAAATGCTCCAAATCTGAATGCAATGACATAGCCAAAGAAAAGGACACCTTGAGAGAATCCATACGTGACACCATAGACTACTGTACTTGTAAGAGATTTTCTGTAAGAAAGGCATTAATACATGTTAGTGCATGTGCTGAGCATGCAATTATGATTGAGTGTGTTTGTGCATGTATGTGATTCACAAGCTTTGCATACAAAAGCATGTTCATATCAGAAAGAAACTCACACGTATGGTTTCCTGGACTCTATTTTATACAAATTACTAAATATTGCTTCAATCCCAAGTGAAGCAACAGTACGAATGTTCTGGATGGAGTCAACTGCAAGCTGAATCAAAGCAGTAAAATATTAATAACAAATATAATTATGTACATAATGACAAGCCCATCAGTCAAACCAGCGCACAAGGCTTTCTTTTGCCATTCTTAGAGCCACAAATTGTTTCCTGTGTGGTTCTCGTACCAAGTGGAAGAGTGGATTAGGTATAGATGATGATACAGGGCTACCAACACAGCTATTAAGCATTCTTTAAAACTCTCCCCTTTGCTTTGTCAATTTTCATTTTTCATTCCATTACTTTATTTATGTGGATACTTATGTATCTTGCATATTTAGAAAAATTATGATATGCACTATAAAAAAGGATGCAACACTACACATTAAACTACTAACCGCTACATTAAACTATTCATCCTCTATCAGTGCTACGCAATGGGCCAATACTGCCCATTACAGCTGCAGCATCGCCCCGTTATACAGCTACTGACAGTCTCTGCATTAAAAACTGAAAAGACCAGGCATCCCCTGTTGCTTGATGGAACCAATGACCAGGTTCCCTTAGGAATACCAGAGACTCAGACCCAATTGCACCAAGGGTATTAAAGGCTAAGGGATGAACAAAAATGACTTGGACAGATGGGAGACTTAAGCTGCTTGTGTTGCTCTGCTTCAGCTGAATATTTTGTTACTGTTTACATGTTGTATTAAAATTAAACACAAATGTATCATTATATGATTGTACTTCATTGTATTTTATTAATCATAATAATTTTGGTCTAATAATAATAATAACATTCATGCGTAATGCATTTAATTTAGCGTTTAACATTAAAAATAAATCAATAATAATAATAATACAACCTATATGTACATGACAAGATATATTCACACATGCCATTACTCACCTTCCCAGCATTTTCCAGAGCCTTTTTGTACCCAACTGCATGTCCTGTTAATGCTTTAACTTGTAATAACCCTGCAGCCATCATGATAGGCACAAAACCCAGAATTACAATAGTAAGGATCCAAGAGTGTACGAAAGCAATTATTAATGCCAGCAACAATCCAAATGATGTCTCAAAAAGAGTGCCCAAACGAGTTCCTGTTGCCTAATAAGTAGAATGGATAAAGGTGTATTCATCCATCATAGCCATAATAAAATCCACATGTAAAATAAACAGTGAACAACAACTATCCATATAAAATGCGACAAGCAGCAAGTTGTTTTCAATTTGGACAAACACACACACACACACAAGCATTGAATTTGAGGGTTCTACAGTGAACTTTCGAATATTAGCTTTATTGGGTGTGCAAAGGACATCAGGATGGGCTTCATAGCGGCAAACGACCATGGTATAAACGTCAGGTACACTGTACAAGTCAAATCCATATTGGTTTATTCATTGATCAGCTTAATACCTTATCTTTGATCATACAACTAAGTTTGCTGTATTTATTTGTCACTGTGGTTTGGATTCTTAGTGCAAGAGAATGTGTCACCAATGACCAAAATTTTAAAATCAGCATGCTATGAAAGTCTAAGGAATACAAACTCCTTTTGTTGGAAGCTGTTCCTTGGACGATACTTACATGTACACAGAGATGGACTTACCCCCTCGACCTGAGCTGCATCATTTGATAACCTTGTCACAAGAGCACCAGTTGAATTCCTTTGATCATCAAACCAGCCAATCTCCTGTTTTAAAATGGCATGAAAGGTCTCAGACCGTAACCTTAATGTGAGCCGCTCTCCTGAAATGGTGAAACACACCACCTGTTGTTGCGTTAAATAAATGGGACAAAAGTCACATGCCAGTGATCTAGAAACATGGAACATATGACATACACAGATAAGCATGCACCACCTAAATAAAATACACAAATACAGTGCACGCATACACTCATGTACACATGAAACTGTATATAAGCACCAATGTACATATACCTTCAAGAATGTAGCCGACGCAGTCACTGTCGCAAGAGCTAGGAACAAACCAGCCCACGGGTGTACAAGGGGGAACACCTTCTCTGGTGGATTAGAAAAAACACCTAATATCCTTCCAAAGAAAATCGAAAAGAGAGGAGTAACAGCTCCTGCGACCATTGATCCAATTAGACCAAGGCCAATCATCCACCACTCAGGGGCATTCTTCTTGAGAAGTGCAGTCAGAGGAGCTACAGGGATCTCCTTGTCCCATTGCTCCTGAAGTGCCTTGGAGGTGACACGCTCAATCTTGTTAGAAGGTGCAGATTTGTTGCTTTGACTCTGCTGGTGTGTCAGTGGTGGTGGAGCTGGTGTGGTCTCCTCAGACCCTGAGGCATCTCTGTGTCGTTTGGATCCCCTCGTGGAACTAGACCGTGCCAACTTGGCACTATGTGTACTTCGTATGGAATCAGAACGCACAAACTTGCGTGGAACCAGTGCCATTTGGGTGACATCAATGTCTCCATATGACTGAAAACAGGTTGTAACAATATACTCAAATGCAAATAACTACAGGGAGAATATAAATTTGCTTGCATGCCCATGACACAGTGCTACAGAGCAGTACACAATTATGCTCTCATATCTTGTCATACTGTACCTGAGCCACTACCAGATTGAAGTAGAGTCCTTTTTGTTGTATCAGCTCTGCATGGGTACCCATCTCAGCCACCTGACCCTCTTCAATGGCAATTATCAGATCAGCATTCTGGATGGTGGAAAGACGATGTGCAATCACTATGGTGGTCCTCCCTGACCGAGCCTTATCCAGGGCCTCTTGCACAACAGATTCACTTTCAGTGTCCAGAGCAGATGTGGCTTCGTCAAGCAGTAGCAGCTTTGGGTCTCGTACCAGGGCACGGGCAATGGCCACACGTTGCTTCTGTCCTCCACTCAGCTGCACGCCTCTCTCCCCAACAAGAGTGTTGTAGCCATTGGGGAGTGAGGCTATGAAGTCGTGCACATTAGCCTCCCTGGCAGCCTTCTCTATGTCACTCAGAGTGGCATCTTCTCTCCCAAAGCGGATGTTCTCAGCTATGGTGGTGTCAAACAGAACAGGTTCTTGGCTGACAAGTCCAATATGTCTCCTGAGCCATTTAAGGTTGAGGGTACGGATGTTCCTTCCACCAACAAACACCTTGAAGGAGACGAAGTGGACATGACATGATGGCATACAGGCATGCACGGACACAAGCTCTGTTGACATACCTCTCCTCCACTAGGATCATAGAATCTTTGCAATAACTGAATCACTGTGCTCTTGCCACACCCACTAGGACCTACTAGAGCCACTGTCTTGCCAACTGAAATTTTCATACTGAAGCCTGTCAGAATCTAGCAAAAAATGTGCAATTCAAATAGGAGCCTTCATTCAAATGTAAACCAACCTGGACATCTGGTCTGTTTGGGTAACTAAACTGGACATCCTTGAACTCAACAGCGCTATCAAAGCTCTCTGGAATCTCTCCTTCATCAGAGTCAGAGTCAATTGGAGGGATCTGGAATGAGGGGACAAAGGGGTGAAGGGTGGGAATTGTGGAAGGCAGAAGTAGGGGTAGATAATCAAAGGAGGGATGGAAAGATGCTGGCAGCAGATCTAGATGTGACTAATGCTAACTAGAGACTTACCCTATCTATGGTCTCATAGATGCTCACAGAAGCACCAGCAGCAGTCATGAGGTTCTCCATGTTAGGTGCTGCCTGACCCAGCGAGAAGGCTCCAATGATGAGGGCAAAGAATGACTGTGTTGAGGATATGGGTTAAATGTTGTAATGAGAGAAAACACAAAAATTGCAATGAACCATTTGATAATCACACAACACCTGCAAGACCAACACTCACTGTCAGTAAGTCACCAGAATTGATTTGCTTAACAGATATCAGGTAGCCTCCAAACCTATATTGGAAGATATAGTATTTAATACTTCTGAAACCTTACAATATTGCAATACATGATTATTGAAGGTGCAAATGTGATGTTGAAATGCGCTGCAATAATTTGTTGCTGAGTTCAGTAACTATCAATACACATATTAATTCCATTTTCCAGATAAAGACATCCCTTATTTAGTGTCCAAAAGGAGTAAATATGATGTAAGTAAATGGGCACCGAACTAACTGAAGTATAAACTTGCAGGTGCTATCTGATAAATTTCATACTCAGAACCACTTACCAAAAAACTACAGCATAAAGGCTGTAAATAATGAAGAAGATCAACGCCAGTACAGTACCATTAGCAAAGCCTTTCTTTGCTCCAATCCACCCGGCCTCTTTCAATCGCAAGTTGTGCCTATTGGAACATACAATTGTAAATATGATATAGTATGCTAGCAAATTAGTGGCATTGTGTATATAAATATATATGAGATCAATACGTTTTAAAGTTCTTCATGTGTTGTAGAGATCAAGGAATTGGGTACACTTTAGGAAATTGCTGCTACTGATCATGAGAAAATTTTTAGCAATTCAAACAGTATCTCAGTTATAATATTGGTTGCTTATACTGAGTGCTTTTAAATCAGCGAAAGGCTTGGACCTGTTAATAAATCACGTTAATATTAGTTACTTCAATTATGTTTGGTGCATCAGTTGTACTCATCGCCAAATAACAGTGAAGAGAACGAATAAACAATTACGTAAAATTAAAGTGAAGTTAAGTGCTATGAATGGTGAGTTGTGTCCAGTAATAATATTATACCATACAAATTATGAAAATAAACTTACACTTCAGTATACCTGTTTAGTTATGAAATTAAAATGAGATCAACTTACATACATGTACATGTATACTACAATTCAAAAACTTAAAGCTGAAATAACTCACCATTAAGATAAAATGATAAAAATAAACCAATTGCACTTCAGTTATTTCATGACGAACAATATTATTCAAACAAGTCATAGCCTAGAATCTTGTTCATCTTGAATATTTGGTCACGAATTCCATCTAATTTCAGAGGGTCTTTGTTGTACAATGTGGTCAGTTTACTATTTCATACACACGTACAGTAGTCTAAAATAACATGAGCATCATTACCATTCAATTAGTCAGCATAATTTATAATAAATAAACATATTTGCTAGCTTTCCAAAACTTTTCACTCAATCAATAACACACTTGCTCACATGTACTGTATGTGAACACTACACTGAGTCTATGTGTAACAGGGTTCAACTAAAGTTGTTTTGCTTCCATGCCCAACACTGGGTACATGGTTGATCACTGGTATTAATTTGTAACACTGACATCTCTCTGCCTTCCCTATTTATATTACTGCTGATGATCATACAGCTACAATTGCTGTTTGTGTGTTGACACCAAATAGCTCAGTGATTTAAAATTACACCATCTCATTGACTAATGGATCAGTAACCTTAATTGAACTTTCCTACAGACAAAGTTAGCTGCACAGAGAGTAAACTGGGCCGATTAGGTAGTATATTGTACCTTATTCCATTATTTCAATCACAATCTATTTATAATCACCCCCTGACCTATCAACTTCTTTCTGCTCTCCGCCTAAGGCCACTACGGTTCTGATGGATGACAGGACCTCCTCTGCCAACAGCTCCTGCTGAGGCATACTGCTTCTGGGCCTTTGCTGTGAGGGATGTGGCAAGCTGTGGGGTGTAGGATAAGGGATGCAAATGCTGAAGACACATGTTCCAAGGGAACCATGCATCAAATGACACATTGAATGACAGTAATATTTGGCTCAATTTCATTGAGCATGCTACCAGTAACTGAAAGCGTAATAATGCACCCTGCCCGAAACGAAACTATTCAATCCTGCATCCTGTGTGTGTGTGTGTGTGTGTGTGTGTGTGTGTGTGTGTGTGTGTGTGTGTGTGTGTGTGTGTGTGTGTGTGTGTGTGTGTGTGTGTTTGTGGGTTTGTATGTACATGTATGTGTCTGGTAATGTGTGTGTGTGTGTGTGTGTGTGTATGTCTGGTGCATGTTGAAGTTATTTAATTTGTTTCCCAGCATTCCATGTGGGTTATGTGGTAGTGATGAGAACAATTAAAGTGATCATAACCTGTAAAGTACATGTATACAAGGTCTAACAGCCATCAAAATATGGACTATGGTGAGGTATGTTTACAATACAGATGCTCTAGTTGTGATGCTCATGGTTGAAAATTGGGTTTACAATGAATTTACTATGTACTTGTACGTAAATTTAGTGATCTGACATTTGCACAGCCATATCTATCACAGCCTACAGTTTCACATAGTAAATTCATAGCAATTCCTACTTTGCCCACAGTGATGAATGCCCCATGGTGTACAGAACAAATGGCAAAGAAAGATCAGCATCAGTTCAACAATGCCTGTGCAAGCTTTGTTTTATCTGTACACAAAAATCACATGGTCCTCACTGTACCCTCACCATGCCACGATGATCCAGGATGATGGGATAATAGCAATGCATGCCTACAACCCTGACCCAAATCCTCTTCATTGACTGTTTCCTTTGTCTCTGTTGAAATAACTCTGCAGAGCAGGAATCATTCTGACTGGACAACTCCTGTAGCCCTCTGGTTGGTTCGATTCCGTACTCCCTTCAATGCTCTTTCTAACCAGTATGACTAGTACCTAGCTGTTGTCATAGCTTACTAGTTCGGTCAGTTGTACTTACATATACATATCATATTTCCACCCTCTCTGATTGTATGTTCATACACTTGTAACATTAGCAGAGGTTGCATATGCAGTCATGCAGGGTGGGGGTCGTTACAGGGAAATGACTACAACATAGTGTCTTCTGTGTCCGTGCAACATTTATTAACTGTGACCCACCTTGGCAAAGGCAGATGCACAGAGGGCGAGGATGGGGATGAAGGCAAGCAGCAGGAGGGCAACCTTCCAACTCCTCACAAAGGAGATGACAAGTCCCCCAAAGAAGGTGGCCACAAACTGTATGAAGATGGACATTTTGTCCCCAATGCCATCATGGATCTTATCCAAGTCACTGAAGGGATAGAGGGATGCGATTGTATCACAGTGTTGTTTGTAGTGGTGATGGTGATAATGATGGCGAGTATGATGATGATGATGATGATGATGATGATGATGAGATTGATGATGATGATGCTGATGATATGCTTATGAGATGGTGAGATCTGATGCTGCTGATGATGATGATGCTGATGCTGATGCTGCTGCTGATGTGATGATTGATGCTGCTGATGCTGATTCTGCTGATGCTGCTGCTGCTGCTGCTGATGCGGCGGCGGCGGCGGCGCTGCTGCTTCTGCTGCTGCTGCTGCTGGTGATGGTGGTGGTGGTGATGCTTCCAGAAATCACTGGTCGATATATTACATGGTGATTGTAAACATGAGTCCGCAGCGATATGTGTGTGTGTGTGTGTGTGTGTGTGTGTGTGTGTGTGTGTGTGTGTGTGAGGGGTAAAGAAATGTATGAGGCTAATATGGAGGTGCAGATTTATAATAGCCAAATGGGAAAGGCACCAAATGGATAATCATGGCGGTGCACTTCTAAGGACTCAACTCGCTCAGCCTGCTTGCGAGTTCCCCACTGGGATTGCTGTCGAACCATCCAATGTCCTGCCTCAGGATGGCCCTGTAGTAATACAGACGTATCTTGTACAGCTGACGTTCACAGGCCATCTGGTAGAAGAAGACTTGTATGTAGGAGGGCCACAAACACCCCCACGGCTATCCCAATGATCTTGTAAATAGCCAGATTAATGGAGCGTATGAGACCATCATTATCCACGCAGCTAATGTAGTTTTCCGTAGTTGAGAAGTTTTGTATGATTGAAGATAGAAGTATGTTATCGCAACCGACGGTTTTGTTGAACAAATGTAGAGAAACGTTGTTTGTCAGGGCATTAAAGTGAAAGCATTGATGATGTCACCAAAAATCAGCATGGAGAGTGGAGTAGCCACACCCCCTCCAATTGCAGCAACTGCACCAATTAGCATGAGGAACAAGTCCAGGACTGTTGCATAGCGGAACTGTAAATAGAGATGAGATCCAGTTCAGATACATTTTGACATGGATATAGAAAGCTGAGACATGCAGAAGCAGAGGGCGGACATTTACACTATGGCGTCAACCTTAAAGCATGGAAATGCTTGCCTAATGAACTAAAAAGTAAATTAAAACCAAGCCCAAAAATATTACTTTATAGGGCTCAACACCATGACAAACGAAGGCCGTTATTATTCTATGATCTCTAACATATAATACACATCCCAACCATCTTTCCAACCCCGCTAAATTTTCGCTGTAAATTCTACAAACACCGCCCCACAGACACAGACACACTTGACACGCCCATTCTCATCCCTTTTTTTTCATATTCATAACGCACCAGTCGAACGACGGCTATAAAGGGATGGGCGTGGTGGCTTCCCATTCTCCTGGGTACTGCTTTCCAGAGACACCGACCTGTAGGAAAACGTGCGCGTGAGTACTAAAGCTGTCTGAACAGCTAGATAAACATATTCTATACTCGATAAAAAGAAATATGCGCCTTCCGCGCACAACTGACTTTGTTTCTACAGCCTCCTCGCTCGGGGTAGGGTGAGGTTTCGGGTCTTCGTTGGGTCGGTCGGATTCAACTATTTCCGACAACGGAATGTCAATCGTCTGAGGGTCGCGGTCGTAGTGGCCGGGAGAGGGTGTTCTCCCGTCGCTCGACCTCGCTCGGTACGAACGAGAGATGTTCCCGCTCTTCTGAGGAAGCGCTTCGCTCTTTGTAACCCGCGTTTCATCATCCGTAGAGAACTGCATGTCTTCGGGTTGCCTTGTTCGTAACTCATAGAATTAGTTAATTAATTTAGCAAACAGCAGATAACGTACTCCGTAACCATAGCAACGGTAATTATGAAATTCATTTGTAGCAGCCGTTGACAGTGTAGGTTACATTCATTGAATACAAGTCGAACGACGTTATTATGTAAATATGCACTGGTTACGCACAAAATTAATCCAGGTAGAGATAATACGGCTAATCCGGTACGGGGGGGGGGGAGGGTAGCGGAGGGAGATCGATTCGAACAAATCCGTCTCTCCATTGCAATCCGCCTACCCCCTTTTCCGACTGCAGCAAGTTGAGCGTAGCCCGATTATGAGCTATTACAATTTATTAGTCTGACCTTTGATTGGGTGATAATTAGGTTGGTTGCTACAACCGCATTGCTAGAATATGATGTAATGGCACAATCCTGACCACATTCTTTGCCTGGGGGAATATCTCACTGTACAATAACATTTCACGACAATGAGTTATTTGTCTCGTACCCAGACCCTGATTCCCACAGCTGCGGATGGATTACATCGGTGATGTAATCCATCCGCAGCTGTGGGAATCAGGGTCTGGGTACGAGACGAATGACAATGACAACTCCTACACATTTCTGTCGGTTGAATTAGACAGAAACTCAGCTTCCTCCCAATTGTGTTGGGTGTATAGCACGTGACATGGTCAAATGGTTGGGGGTTTTATACGGAGGTTGTGCGCAATTGGATAGCCAATCTAAATGGTGTGCACGTGCTGCAAACTTTTCGTTGTTGGTGTTTTGGGTTTTTTCTTGTTGGCAGGTTGGAGAATGGAATGTTCCTTGATGATGAGATAGCCTATGATGAGTGAAGATTGAGAACTGAAGCAGAACTCTGTGTGTGGTGTGTGTGTGTGTGTGTGTGTGTGGTGTGTGTGTGTGTGTGTGTGTGTGTGTGTGTGTGTGTGTGTGTGTGTGTGTGTGTGGTGTGTTGTGTGTGTATGTGTGTGTATGTGTGTGTGAGTACGTGTGTGCGTGCGACTTTTGTATTCTAGTACATGGGAGTGGTTTTTTCCTGCTTTGAGGCTTTATCCCAGAAGGCATTGTAGGTTTTTCCAGAAGGGTGCATGTGTGGGCTCTAAATATGATTGTCTGGCCCCCACTCTAAGTGTTGTAATAAGTGTGCTGTTCTCTAGCTGGTCATGTGCTTGTGTGTGTGTGTGTGTGTGTGTGTGTGTGTGTGTGTGTGTGTGTGTGTGTGTGTGTGTGTGTGTGTGTGTGTGTGTGTGTGTGTGTGTGTGTGTGTGTGTGTGTGTGTGTGTGTGTGTGTGTGTGTGTGTGTGTGTGTGTGTGTGTGTGTGTGTGTGTGTGTGTGTGTGTGTGTGTGTGTGTGTGTGTGTGTGTGTGTGTGTGTGTGTGTGTGTGTGTGTGTGTGTGTGTGTGTGTGTGTGGCAGCGTGCATAATGAACCTTTACCCAGTTTGGTGTTGTGACAAGGGGAAGTGATTAGCTATACAGTGGCAAAGGCAGGGAGTGCAGTCACCCTAACCCAGAGCTTAGAAACAAGTATGGCTGTTGTTCGTGAAACAATTACGGAGTCACGGTATGTGTGTTAATCATACATGTAATAAAACTTACGATTATACCATTGCATATCAGAGTTGGTTTCAGAAACGGCTCCAAACATACATGTACACCAGTTGCTCGATGAAGAAAACGTTGCATAGCTGCAACACATAAGTGAAAGTAGCAGCTCTGCGATACATAGCTAGGTATACTGTATACGCTTGCCACCTGACCGAAGACTCAACTAGCAAGCGACCACATTATCAATGTAGAATGGGTCGGTGTGAATCATGCAAGTCTTCATTATGAAATCAAAGGAGCTTCCAAGTTATTTCGCTGTAAAACTAGACACGTGGGATGGTGATATGATTGCATTTAAACATAAAATTGAACTTTTATCTACCAAATTTGGGTTGAAAAAAATTGTAATTTGATCTATACCATGCTTGAATCTGTGATCTAATATCCTAAACAGATACAATCATATGTGTTCATGGGATGGGTCACGTGCATGACCACATCATGTCTCGTCATAAAAGGAAAAGAAGCCATTTTGCATCACATATCAATCACTGCACACAGCAAAAACAGATTGATGCATGTCACTCGAATCAATAATAGGGCACTCGTTTTTTGAAAAACGAGTGCCCTATTATCGATTTCGAGTGACATGCATTAATCTGTTTTTGCTGTGCATGGAATTAATGGAAACACGCACACACACACACACTCTCTCACACACACACAAGTACACAAACACACACACACACACACACACACATCCGATGTGCTACTGAATGCATGATCAGGTAGGTGATGTGTGGTGGCCTTCGGACCTGAAAGACATACGATGAGAGCCACATCAGCGAATATGAATGATATTTGGAATTTTAGGATCTGTATATTGGTGGAAGTAGTTTTGTCCTTTATTGGCTAGAAGCTATAGGATGTATTTCTAGGCGATGCTCACCACTGACAGAGCATATACGGATAAGGCAATCTATGGCGATGCCTGAGTTGCATGCAACACTTGACACTTGAAATACCCTGTGAAGTGAAGTTGCCATTACCATAATGTGGCTCTGAAATTCGCTATTCTAAATTAGTTTTATTCTCTACCTTCTCTTCTTACAGATTTCTGCCGTGATGAAGATATTATGCTATTATTTTAAGTTGTATATTTATATACTTTCTTATACCGGTATTTCATTCAAAGTGCATGCACATGCAATGGCGAAAGTGAAAACGGCACCCCCCACACCTGTGCACGTACATGAGATTTGTTTCAGATCCACACACTGTACATGTACTACTTCATCAATTGATCAGAGTGTGCAGTGAAAAATTTAGTTCCCTCGTCCAATTCATGCAGGCGCTTCATATACGGATGTACAGTATGCATTACCACGTTCAATTATGGTAACTCAAAGTACTATGGAAAGTATCCCCAAGTCAATGCTCTTGGACCAACTGAGTCATATACATGAATACTGATACTGGTCGATCGCTTTCTGCCCGCTATTATGAATGCACATGAAGTGCGAACCATAGCTTGCGCTGTGTACAGTATAAGAAGCTCGTATATACGTCTACATACACTGTATGCCAACAGACACCTACTGCATGCTTACTCAGAGCTCGCCGGATCCACAGCACAAAAACAAGAATTACTGTTATGCGTATTCGTAACCATGCAAGCTATATACATTCTGATAGTGTGTCAGAATGCAACGTGCAATCTTTATCTAATTTACTTCGAATTTACAGTGTAAACCATGTCGTAAAACATTGTGTTTCTATTGTGCTTTTACTATGGTTGCATGTTTCACAATGTCACTTTGTAAATTTTACTATGAATTACAACACATATATTATTAAACATTTTTCTGAACGACTCACTTGTTCATAGACTATTCTAAAGTTATATTATTTGTGACAAATTGGTGTGACGTATGCATGAGTGGCCAAACAATTTCCCAGAATTATTGAATAATAATAATGTTGCAGAATTCAAATCCGAGGTCCTTACATTGTCTATGCTGTGATACAACTCTGGTTTATTTGAAACGTTTTGTTCAATATTTTGTGGCGCGTGAAAAAAATGTACCCCGCCTTTAGTTCAGATAGGATATTTTTTCGTGTTTGGAACTACTGGGAAACCTATCATGTGTACGTACTCCCAAGGTCTTAACCTATCTGTATTTGAAATTTCACGGACTTTCGTTGACGCCCCATGCAGGTGTTACATAACAGCTGTGTATTTACATATGGCACGTGCTTTTCATCAAGCCAACTCACGTCAATCTTTTAGGTGGTTAAGCACTGCCCGTGTAACGGTTTTGCAACTGTTTTAGAACATTTCTTACCTTCAGTACCAACAAAGTTTAACTAAATAAAAACTACCACTATTCTCGAGCTACCTAAAAAAGAAGTACCTATAGATGCAGTTTTGCTATAAATCTATATAAAATGATAATCGGACCTCGTAACGTGTGGACTGTGCTTGTGCAAGACACCAAAATGCATTTACAAATAGAAAAGTGAGGTAGGACAACGATTTGAAAATAGAATATCTATAGCGTTAATCGTTCAGAAAATATAGCAATTTGAGTTTTATGTTATAAATACAAATCCACAATGATCAAAATCTCATAGAACGCTCCATATTTACATAATGTACACGCGAGCATGTAACTGTTTTCATCACGTCACTATCCACAGTTGTAAGGTGACACTTCAAGTCTCTAAAACGAGCGAATCGTCGCTCTATAGCCGAAGGAGACATTTTAATTTCTATCTTGTATAATTTATTCATAAACTATCAACAGCAACAAAAAAAAACAATAACGAATATTTCTTAATGCATTAACCAATTAACGCTGAATATTAAACTAAAGTAGAGCTGTCCAAAATCAACTAAATGAGGCAGCAGAGGAATGTGAAGCCGTGAACGTGAATAACTTCTAATCGGTGTAATGTTTCAAAGGGTCTGGAAGAAGTCTTTGGTAACGGTAAACACATCTTTGACGCAGATATACTTCTTTCTGCGTTAATCGGTTAATGGACACGTTTAGTTCTGTTCACTAAGTGGAACTCGCGAATTAATCATTAACGATATACCGATATGTTAATAATGAGTACTAGTAATGATGTCTGACGTCGGTATTGTAGGGATTCCCCCCCCCCCCCCCCCCCCCCCCCCCCCCCCCCCCCAGTTCTGAACTTGGAAAATGAATTTTTCGTTTGGAACTGGGAGCTGCTCGTAATAACGTGAAACGTTATCAAAATACTCTCCATGATGGGTCAGCCGTGCGAGTTAAATATCGTTTCCCAGTACTGTGCTACTGTTGGTTGGGTTGTTATTTTTTAAAGGAGGCACATAATAGTTACGATGAAATCTAATAAATATGCACACGAGGAGAAACTAACAAAAACTACTTGCTTTGCACATATATACATACATGTACCATGTTGTCACAACTCGAGAAAATAAGGCTGTGTTTGTCATACGAGTGTTTACTGTAATGGATCATCAATTCACCAAATGTTGCGTTATTTTGTGAGCCTAAAGTTCCATCTCGATTTATAGATGTCACGGAAATGTAATAATTGTTAGCCATGTGTGTGACTTGGTGGACATAGAGACACGGTGAAGTGGTACAGACAGTGCAACCTTGACCAACAGAGCTGTCAGAACCAACAACTCTCACTGTGTATGTCATTACCAGCTATTTCGGACATCCATAGATCGTCTGTACATGAGAATGCCGTTTGATTTTGTATACGTTTCATAAATATTGTGAATTTTTTTTAATGCAAAAGGTACTGATTTAAGAATGATAGTACTACACGTTTGAAGCGATAGATTCAAGAGAAGAGTTAATTACTTTTCGTCATTACGCTGCAGTCAACAAATTACTTAACGTATGAAAGCTTAAGCTGTGCCTACCAATAACCAATAACTGGGTTTCGTATGGTTAGACTACAACCCAAGAGAGCGCTTCAGTATAATCCATCGTTGCAGACTCGAGAGTCTGCTCCTGTCTACAAGAAAAACGTCGATCGAAAGGTGCGTGCAATGAAATTAAATGTACAATAGTATTCAGTTGTGTCCGGCTTTTCTGGCTCAATTAGTGAACAGAACAGCGTTTTGTGAAGCGATTGAAGTACGTCAGATTCGATGCCGGGTACGCCTTCGTATTAGTATAGTGTTGTCTATAAATCACGGGGCTGTTGGTCAAACTAAATTCGTTGTATCCACGTCCACCTGGATTTTCACTCTGAAGATGCGTTGAGATTCAAAAGACAATCATTTACTCCACTGATTAGTTCATAGGCTGGTACCATTCTGTACGTGGTGTGCACCACATCCATTTAACACAGGTTGTGTAGCCACATGGTACCTCAAAGTGGCACCTATAGGCAGGGGCAGCAGAAGGGTGTCATGGCACCTTCATGGTAGTGGTAAGTCTGGTCACATCCAAGAGTAGCCTGCATTACCTTTGGTCCCAGGCCGGCTTGACAGGGGGGCCTGCACCCCTGTCATATGCCTGACCGGTTCAGCCTGACCCCCTTATGGGCAAACCAGTTAACCCGTTAACCCACTAACATAGGGAGAATGGAAACATGGGACATGGCTTTAATGATAGTGATGCTGTGAGCATGTGAAAGAAGGAGCATTCATGCAGCATTAAGTCTTGATTATGGATATGGTGTTTATACATGATTTGCAGAATTTATATTTGTCTTACCCTTTTAGCTTATTGCCCCTTCCACAACAGTGAGAAGGAAGCAACATTGGACTCACCACTTCACTGAAAAAAATTAAGGATGATCACCACTCCTGTTAGGTGATACTCACCCTCACCTGGAGTGTTAGTAAAAAAGGATGACAGCACTCCAGCACTCCAATTGATCAGAATGATAATAACATAGGGTACCTAGCGCTCCATTATTTGCTTTCAGAGCTTATGTTACTTATCTGGATCTGGTAAGCATTGCTGAATTAGATATGTTACTGTCCTGGGTATATATATATTTGCATTATCTAAGTATGCAATACTTAATGCTGCATGAATGCTCCTTCTTTCACATACTCACAGCATCACTATCATTAAAGCCATGTCCCATGCTTCCATTCTCCCTATGTTGGCGGGTTCACGGGTTAACTGGTTTGCCCATAAGGGGGTCAGGCTGAACCGGTCAGGCATATGACATATATATGTGGGTGGGTCACCGTATAGGCTGGCTATGATACTGAATGTCTGCTTACCATTTATATCAAACCTGAAACCAGACAATGGGACAATCTAGTTTGGGGATAGTTTGTTTAGAGGAGGGGTTTGCAGGTAGAGAGGAGGCTTACCCATAAACCTTTGACAAAGCCCCTATTTATCCCATTGTATGCCCAATCTCAAGGGCGGATACAGGAATAATAAAAAGGGGGGGCTAAAAGGGGGGTCTGCCCCCGGGAAAATTTTTTGAGTATTCAATCCTGGTTTATATACAATTTTCACATCTTTAATACACTTTGGTAGATTATGCAGCACTAAAATTATATGCACTACTAATCCACGAAGTATGATTTTATAAGAATTGCAGCTTTCGTGTGTTATCCACAGCGTCTTCTAAATCTATTGCTATGTTTCTATGGACATGCAATAAAGTTAAACTACTAAGTCTGTTCTCTCCCATTGTCGTCCTCAAGAAAGGTTTAAGTCGACGTAGAGCTGAGAATGTACGTTCGGCCTCACAAGATGTGACAGGAATTGTACTCATTATTCTCAACAGAGTAGAAATGTTGGGAAACAGCCTACTGTCACATTTGTTTAGGGCTTCAATAGGACTTTCTGGCAGGTCATCAGTTTTAACATGAATCCATTTATGTTTCCAACAGTGCAGCTCAGTTTGCAGTGAAAGAGGGGCAGGTAAATCACCCTGATAGAGTGATGCAAGATTGTTGACATGAGTCTGCCAATCATCCTTCTTGCAAATACTACTAGGTACCAAACACAGCCCAAGGGTTGCTATATTTGCATTTGTGGTAAATCTGTCCTCCATCTCCTGCAAAAGATGATCAAGGAAAGGAGCAGTCAGTGATCTTCGGTAGTACACTTCAGGTATGTCTGCCTCAACGTTCGATCTCTGGGTTTGCCTGTTACACATTCGTGGAATAGAGGGTTTTTCTGTTCCTACCTCTTCTGCGATCTCAACAGCCATCTGGAACCAGATTTTATTCCAGTCATCTAGTTCCTCTCTCAGTTCCTTGAGCTGGCCTAGTACATCCTGAACCAAGGTTATCCCCTGTACAATATTAATAGATCGTTGCTGGAGCAACACTGTTAAACCTTTGATATAGCTGAGGATATTGTATACAACTACCAATGCCAGCGGAAAAGAAAACTTTTCTATTGCTGAAAGCAAGCCATTTGCATCACTTGTAGTTTCTCTGTTCGAAGAGACAGAATCTTTTCCATAAGCTATATCACTAAGGGCTCCTATAATGGCTGGGTACAATTCAACAAATACCTCCAGAGAATCATGCCTTTCTACCCATCTGGTTCTACAAAGTGGTTTTACTCGCTTCTTCCTTACTTCTGGTAATTCACTTTCAATCACTTCCTCAAGTTTATCCTGCCTCTTGCCATGTTCAAAGAACTTAGACACTTCACTAACAGTTCCCATCATATTACGAACAAGCACTACAGAACATGAACTGGCAATAGACAGGTTCAGTATATGGCTGCAGCAGTGAATATATGTTGCCAAAGGATACTTCTGTAATACTATACTGCTTGCACCTTTCCTTATACCAGCCATGGACCCACTTCCATCATACCCTTGCCCTCGTAAATTATCACAGTTTAGACCAAGCTCATCCAGTTTCTGCAGGATAGTTGATGCCACAGCCTCCCCAGTCATTTCTCTATGTTGCTCCTTAAATCCAGCAAAACTTTCTTTAACTATATTTAATGTTAGGCAAAGCAGTGGATAAGCAATTTCCTAAGTATAAAACAGCAGGCTATCAAAAGCTCAATGTGACACCTTACATGCACTGTCTGGTGTATCATGTGCCTGATCATATGCAGCAATATGAGAATTTATGGGTGTTTTCAGGTCAAGGTGAGTTAGGGGAATCACTAAAAATTGTTCATACAAATCTACAGGTGCATGTTGAGAAGCATAATGATGATGCCAAGCAGACTACTCTTAGTGGTATTGTGGAAGGGCGAGTAGGTTTATAATGGTCTTTGATGCTTATCTTGAGGCGGTTGACCCATGACCACACTCCCACACCACATATAGTACCAAACAGCACTAGTGCAGTGTTGGTGATACACATAACTTTCTAATTTTTATAGGTACATTTGTATCTTCCATGGCTTATGTTAGCAAAAGCATTGCGCACTGGACTTTTCCATGACTTCTGTACATGCACACAATGCTTATGCTATAGTATTAAAGTCCCGACTGCATTGCATACTTTAAGATTAGCATGTGCATGCATGTACACAATGGAATTTTTTAAAGTAAACAATGCAGTGATCAGAAAATGTTCTTATAGATTATATCAAATGTACCAACAACTTAATAATTTAATAAACATAAATCATATGGGTCAGTTTCCGAGAAAATGAAAAGTGGCTATATATGGGACAGTTTCCGCGAAAATTGCCCCACGGTTAAAATCTTATAAAAACGCATCGCGTTTGAATCGCTATAACTTCCCAACGGATAACGCTATCGACTTCCTATTTTCAATACTTCATGTTGAAATGGTGTAGTATGAAGTATTGAAAATAGGAAGTCGATAGCGTTGTCCGTTGGGAAGTTATAGCGATTCAAACGCGATGCATTTTTATAACATTTTAACAGTGGGGCAATTTTCGCGGAAACTGTCCCATATATGGGTCAGTTTCCGAGAAAATGAGCCTTTGCTATATATATATAAAAGTTATAAAAATCATTCACGTTTCAATCGCTATAACTTCCGAACGGTACACGCCATTGACTTCCTATTTTCAACACTTCATACTACACCATTTCTCTACGGTAAAATACTTTTTGGGGTCTTGCACTTGCTCCGTGCCCGTATTGCAACATCCGATACCCCACAGGGTATGAACCCGTCATAACTTTCGGCAGGAGTAATCAAATCGCTTCAAATTCGGTTTGTAGGTAGAGGGGTCCTATAGCTATTGATTTGTACTGTTCGTTAATTTTCACTCTATCCGTTGCGGAGATACAGGTGTGCAAAGTTAATGCACATTTCCTGCTCGATTTGCCCTGGCAACCCTAGTTCCATTCTCCCATTCCGCATGAATATTAATCACTTCCTTGTTCCGCCCAGTCTCCGCCTTAAATTAAGCTATCGCAACTCAGTGTCTGTTTGTTTTTTGTTGTTTTGTTTTATTTTCTGAGGCTATACGGGTCAAAGAAGATGAGTTATCACTTCGTGTGACGATCGTACCGAATTAACGGATCCAAGTGAATGGTTGTCAGCTAGCGCCTGATGGTTGTCGCCGCCTCCCACGTCGCGGACGCGCGTAAGGATGTTCTTTTCCTAGTCACTCGCATCATCGTTCGGTACCTAGTAGTGTATTAAAAAGCTTTCCCACAGTATCTTTGCACACACAAACACGTCCACGCCACACACACACACACACGCACACACACACACATGGGCCTGTACAACTTGCAGGGTTCTTATTTCTCACACTGTTTTCGCAAATCGTACATGTCCATGAATGCACACACACACACACACACACACACACACACACACACACACACACACACACACACACACACACACACACACACACACTCACACAGAGAGGGCTTGTACCACTTGCAGTGACATTGGTTCTTATTTCTCACACAAAGTGTACATGTGCATGAATGTACACGCCTGTGCACGAACACATGACACACACATACATGCACACACACACACACACACACACACACACACACACACACACACACACACACACACACACACTGGGCTTGTACCACTTGCAGTGACTTTGGGTTATTATTTCTCACACTGTCTTTACAAAGTGTACATGTGCATGAATGTACACACTTGTGCACACACACACACACACACACACACACACACACACAGACTGGGCTTGTACCACTTGCTGAGACTTTGGGTCACTCTGTTTTCACAAATCGTACATGTGCATGAATGTACACCTGTGCACACACACACACACACACTCACACAGAGAGGGCTTGTACCACTTGCAGTGAGATTGGTTCTTATTTCTCACACAAAGTGTACATGTGCATACATGTGCACACACACAGAGACTGGGCTTGTACCACTTGTACAGTGACTTTGGGTTCTTATTTCCCACACTGTCATTACAAAGCGTGCATGTGCATGAATGTATACACATGTGCACACACACATGCACACACACACACACACACACACACAGAGAGAGACTGGGCTTGTATCACTTGCAGAGTTTTTACAAAGCGTACATGTGCATGAATGAACACACATACACACAGTATCTCTTGTAGTGACTTTGGGTTCTTATTTCTCACACTGTCACTGTTTTCACAAAGCATGTATATGTGCATGAATGTACACACTTAATTGTTATGTAAATAGCCTGTACACCATTTTCGTCCCACACACACACACATACACCACTCATGCACGCACACACAGGCTCGTACCACTTGCAGTGACATCAATTGGGTTCTCATTTTCACACTGTTTTCACAAAGTGTACATGTGCATGAATGTACACACTTGTGCACACACATTGTTATGTACACAGCCTGTACACCATGTATTTGTCACACATACAGCACATACACATACAGTACACTTGCATTGTTATGGAAATGGAATCTTGTGCACAACACATACATACACTCATGTACAGTACACTTGTACGCACGCATACTAATGAAAAACATTAAGCATGTCTACACACACTCACACACCCGCACACATGTACATTGCACGTAAGGTCTATTCTAAACTTGTTCTCTGCACCTGCACATGCAATATATTCCATTTAACTGCTTTATGCATGTATTTGATTTCTATACCCTGTCCCTTTGCTCCTTGCGTGTGGAGCCCCCTTATGGCTGGTTCTCTGTACATAGACACTCACATCACCGTTCTCGGAGATGTGAAATAAAACGTCTTATTGGGCACAACCCTTACTAAACTTTCTTTTGTTCGCTATGCTCAGCTTGTGTTCACGTGCATGACTATTCTCAAAGTTTTAGCTCACACAGAGTAACATGTACAATGCCCTCACGGACACACACACACACACACACACTTGTAAAAGATTTCACTCACTAATGATGATGGCACCTCTCATCTCTCTCAGCTTCTCTCTAGATCGCTCACTAGAGAGAGGAGACCGTCTCCAGCGAGAGATTGCGAGCCGATCGAGAGAGGCGAGCGCGCGGAGCTAATCAGACTCCTCGCGACATATAGAGAGCGCGAGAGAGATCTATCGAGATCGAGGAGAAGAAGGCGTGCATAGTTCTCTTATCGATCTCTCCCTCCTCTTCGCGCGTCGGTCTCGAGCGATCTATCTCTAGACCACTGCTCGATCTGGCCTCTCTAGTCTCATCTATCTCGATATCTATCTCTCTCATCTCTCTCTTCTCTATATCCTTCCTCTATCGTTCTCTCTCTCTCTCTCTCTCTCTCTCTCTCTCTCTCTCTCTCTCTCTCTTTTTTTTTTGACGGCGACAACCATCAATTCGGTACGATCGTCACACGAAGTGATAACTCATCTTCTTTGACCCGTATAGCCTCAGAAAATAAAACAAAACAACAAAAAAACAAACAGACACTGAGTTGCGAACGGCTATATAGCTTAGTTTAAGGCGGAGACTGGGCGGAACAAGGAAGTGATTAATATTCATGCGGAATGGGAGAATGGAACTAGGGTTGCCAGGGCAAATCGAGCAGGAAATGTGCATTAACTTTGCACACTAGTATCTCCGCAACGGATAGAGTGAAAATTAACGAACAGAACAAATCAATAGCTATAGGACCCCTCTACCTACAAACCGAATTTGAAGCGATTTGATTACTCCTGCCGATAGTTATGACGGGTTCATACCCTGTGGGGTATCGGACGTTGCAATACGGGCACGGAGCAAGTACAAGACCCCAAAAAGTATTTTACCGTAGAGAAATGGTGCAGTATGAAGTGTTGAAAATAGGAAGTCAATGGCGTGTACCGTTCGGACGTTATAGCGATTCAAACGTGAATGATTTTTATAACTTTTATATATATAGCGAAGGCTCATTTTCTCGGAAACTGACCCATATAATAAGATATAAAAATGCTTCACGTTTGAATCGCTAAAACTCCGTAAGGGTTTAAGCTATCAACTTCCTATTTTCTACACTTCATACTACACCATTTCTCTACCGTAAAATATTTTTGGGGGTCTTGCACTTGCTCCGTGCCCGTATTGCAACGTCCGATACCCCACAGGGTATGAACCCGTCATAACTTTCGACAGGAGTAATCAAATCGCTTCAAATTCGGTTGTAGGTAGAGGGGTCCTATAGCTATTGATTTGTTCTGTTCGTTAATTTTGACTCTATCCGTTGCGGAGATACAGGTTTGCAAAGTTAATGCACAAATTTACTGCTCGATTTGCCCAGGCAACCCTAGTTCCATTCTCCCATTCCGCATGAATATTCCTTGTTCCGCCCATTCTCCGCCTTAAACTAAGCTGTATTGTTTTTTGTTGTTTTGTTTTATTTTCTGAGACTATACGGGTCAAAGAAGTTGAGTTA
>JABACO010000001.1:20818304-20933304 GCA_013339895.1 Ephydatia muelleri | reverse complement strand
GCACAACCCTTACTAAACTTCTTTTTGTTCGCTATGCGCAGCTTTGTTCCACTTGCATGACTTTTCAGCTCACACAGAGTACATGACACTGTAAAAATATATCACTCACTAATGATGATGGCGCGCACACACACACACACACACACTTAATCTGCCTCTATTCTGTTGAACAGCTCATGAGGCCACTGATCCTATTGTCAATTTCTGTATCTCACAGTGTAAATGTTTTCTTTGAGTCCAGCCATATGAGGCTGTTTTTTTTTGTCTTGGCAGTGTGGCATAATCAATTGAATATGAAATTTTTACTACATGCTTCGTGTAAACTTACCACTGGCCCTGACCTACCACAATCTGCATGAACATTTATATTTATTGCCATAGTCCATTCTTGTAGGAACTTTGCAAAAAAGTGGTACAATAACTTCTTACCAGCGTAGTACATCCTTTTGTATCAAGTGCAGCACAGTGTTTTATGTCAAACTAGTTGTATGCAAGGAGTAAAATGAGTGTATAGGGTATTGCAATGGCTGGAGGTGAAGCACATTAAGTGGATATGTAATGTGTACTTATTGTGAGACATTTAATTAAATCCCCTGCATACAACCATAGATACAATTGTAGTCCTGACATGCTGAAGGAAAGGCCTTCATGGTGATGAATTTTATTACACCTAAGCTATCAGTAGAGATTGTGGTAGGTCCAGGCCTTGTAAGTTTAAACAGAACTGACAGAAGGAAGTTAGTAACGATATTCATTATCCAGCTCAATAGACAAAAATACTGTACCCACTTCTAGCAAGGTCAATCTGAGCACTTGTTCAGGAATAGTATTGCAGCAAAGTAATTAGGTAGACAGTACTGTAACACTACATCTACATCTAGTTGTTAGAAACAAAAGATGGAATTCACTACAAGTGGAGCAAGAGGCAGAAAGAACGATGAAAATGCTAGCTAGGTTTAAAGAATTGCGAAAGCATTGATTCACAAGGTCTCATGTTGCATGATGCATGTATGTATAGAGAACCAGTCATAAGGGAGCTCCACATGCAGAAGTTGTCAATTATATAAAACAATAGAGAGCGACACATTACGAGTACAAAAGCTCAGTCCCATACAGAAATTGAGAATAGAATCAGTGTCCTCTTAAATATGCATACGAGCAGTTCGATAGAACTGAATGCAAGTGTATGTGCAGAGAACAAGTTCACATCTTGCATGCAATGTACATGAGTTTGTATGTGTGTGTATAGTGTGCACCATCATTAGACAGGTATAATGTTTGCCACGGTGTGTGTGTATGTGCTAGCCGCATGTCCCATACGATGTACATACATCGTGTTTGTCCCCATTGGATTGGTCCTCTATATATACACTTGCAACCTATGTGCAGTCAAAGGAGGATCTACAGAGAAACCAGTCACGTGGGAACTCCACATGCATGAAGAGAATACAGTTTCATTTACACAATGTGTGCACTTGCATAAGAGTGTGAGTTACTGTGAGGTCATGTTCACATATTCTGCTGTGAGAAATAAGAGACCAAACTCTTTGCAAACTTGTGGTACAGAACTGAATGGACATAGCATAAACAACACAGAGAAGTGTAGCAAGGTTATGCCAGATGGAAGAATGATGTGAGTACGTAGAAGCTAAAAAGCCTTCACACGTCATGTTACATAGTGTTATTCTTTGCCTAGTGTATAACTGTGTGTGTGTGTGTGTGTGTGTGTGTGTGTGTGTGAGGATGGTGTACAGGCTATTTACATAATGTGTGTACATTCATGCACATGTACGATTTGTGAAAACAGTGTGAGAAAAAAGAATCCAAAGTCTCTGCAAGTGGTACAAGCCCAGTCTGTGTGTGTGCGTGTGTGTGTGTGTGTGTGTGTGTGTGTGTGTGTGTGTGTGTGTGTGTGTGCGTGCATGTATGTGTATGTGTGTATGCGTGTGTGTGAGTGCACAGGGATGCACATGTATGATTTGTGAAAACAATATTAGAAATAAGAACCCAAAGTCTCTGCAAGTTGTACAAGCCCAGTCTGTGTGTGTGTGTGTGTGTGTGTGTGTGTGTGTGTGTGTGTGTGTGTGTGCGCGCGCGCGGCGTGGGCGTGTTTGTGTGTGCAAAGATACAGTAGATGGATGTGTGGCAGGTAACAATGCAAGTGCGTAGTGCATGTTCACGTGCTATGTGAGCTAAGTTATAGCATTCCTGCAGTGTAGCCGAGTGGGTGTGACAGGAATTAAGTAACCAAGCGAATGTGGGAAAGCTTTATAATACACTACTAGGTACCGAACGGTGATGCGAGTGACTAGGAAAAAAAATCCTTACGCGCGTCCGCGTCGTGGGAGGCGGCGACAACCATCAGGCGCTAGCTGACAACCATTCACTTGGATCCGTTAATTCGGTACGATCGTCATACGAAGTGATAACGCATCTTCTTTGACCCGTATCGCCTCAGAAAATAAAACAGACACTGAGTTGCGAACGGCTATATAGCTTAGTTTAAGGCGGAGAATGGGCGGAACAAGGAAGTGATTAATATTCATGCGGAATGGGTGGGCAAATCGAGCAGGAAATGTGCATTAACTTTGCACACCAGTATATCCGCAACGGATAGAGTCAAAATTAACGAACAAATCAATAGCTATAGGACCCCTCTACCTACAAACCCAATTTGAAGCGATTTGATTACTCCTGCCGAAAGTTATGACGGGTTCATACCCTGTGGGGCATCGGACGTTGCAATACGGGCACGGAGCAAGTGCAAGACCCCCAAAAATATTTTACGGTAGAGAAATGGTGTAGTATGAAGTGTAGAAAATAGGACGTTGATAGCTTAAATCGTTACGAAGTTTTACCGATTCAAACGTGAAGCATTTGTATAACTTTTTATATATATAGCCACTTTTCATTTTCTCGGAAACTGACCCATGTGCATATAGAATAAAATGATGTATGCAACGTTCAGAAATGCTTCTTAACTACATTCAAAACAACAACTTCTGAAAATGATTGTTGTTTGTGAACAAGCATTCCATCTTCACCTTGGGTGTGTAGACTATCGGTGACCATCTAAGCTTGCTGTGCATTCTTATTGGGAAGTCAACTTGACACCCATCTCCCAGTCGATTATAAACTTCCCACTCTGATGAGAAGAAGTGTTCTGAGAAATCAACTGTTTGATACAATCCACGTGTTGGTTTTGTACCCTATATCTCTAAAGAGATACCTGTCTTACCTGAAGACATCCAATCTAAATTCTACATTAAATTGACATTATAAATAGCCCTGATTTTAGACTGCCAGACGGACCAGACAGAAAGTTAGATACACTATCCATAATTTCTCTAACGCTTGGTTGCGGATTGAAATAGCTCCTATAATGCACAGAATGTACACCTAAAACCACAAGAATAGGAAAAACAGCCATTTACCTACCGCTTAGCGACAGCTGTAAGGCTTGTTTCAGGAACCCATGACGATTCTTCCATGGTGTATCCTTCCCACAGTACTTAAAATTCGACATGCCTCTAGGGCATAGCCATATAAATACGAATTAATTTCAAGGTGTATACACAACACGCACCTTCATTTTCCTGGTCGCTACAACGCGTTCTACGGGAAAATAGGGACCGGCCATTTTCTAAAGTAGAACAAACACAGGCACATCGTTATACTTTTGCTTAGGGTTAGGGTTAGAGTCATTTTAAGTTAAGTACACCTTTAACCTGGTACAAAACACTGAAACCAGAGATACCTACGCACCCCGGTATCTGTTACTTCGAACTAGTATATACGTAGTTGGCTGTGCCGAACACCCACGTTCTAAATATGGCTATAAAAGGCATACTAAAGGTGAATACCTGTATTGATTAGCCTTCGATGGTGCCTTGTACTGCGTGTATACTCCCGCCTCGCTAAATCAGCTCTTACATGTAGTTCTTTTCCAAACTTCGATCCACTAACTTGCGCTATAGTCGATAATGGACAGTTCTCAGATTCTCAGCGTACAAACTCACATCAAGATCCTCTAACACGTAGGAAAACAAGTTACCTATATATTCCGTCCAGTTCAGCTCTAACCTGTCATCACGGTAACAATGGTAATATCAGTATTAAAATGGCCGCTAAGTTATTAAAAAAGACTTTGGACGCTATTAAAACAGGATGTAAAAGGCTAAAATACAGTCAAAGTCTTCAGTACTTACCACTACGCAAGGCATTGCCTTATATCGTTCTGAACTTTAATACAAATGTTTAGTCCTCATTTAGTAGTGTCCTCATTCAAGTAACTGCATTTCTATAGATAAGTATAGAAATCTTAAACAAAGCAGTGTTTTTTCATGACTTTTGTCACTTTTTCTGATCTCCCTGAATTCTGGAAAAATCAATATATGCATTTAAGACTTATAGAAGACAAATAGTGTAAATCACTCCATACATTTCAACGAGCGCGTGCGCGGAAAATTAACGGAGTTTGCAATTACGCGTCAGGAATACGTAATGAGCGTCCGAAATTGCTGGCAATGTGACCACATTGCCTCCCTGTAGTGTGGAATAGGGAATTGTACACGTAAAATGGATACCAGATATGATCCCACTGGAATCCATGATATATCGAGCTGGTGAAGAGTGTTGTCAAAGTTGAGAACAGACAAATCAAAGGGATGGCCACTATAACGAGAGAATAGGCGTGACGTTGATAGTCCTATTGTGCTGGTGTACGGAATACCCTATTGCAAATAATTCGAAATCATACAAAAAATGCTTAACCGCCAATTACATAGATGTGAAACGTTCCACGAGATTTTTGACCCTTGTAAAGTAATAATGTTAGAGCATCTAATTCAGATCGCGGTACACAGGGGAAAAAACGCATGAAATCATTTTGGAATCATTATATGTGATTGAAAAGTAAAAATCACACGTGTTTGATAGTAATGCTCAATCCCACAGTGATTTTACAGAGGATTTTTAAATCTTTCATAAAATCAAAACCCATTTTTTGTCCTGTGACGTATCGTCCGAAAGGATTACGCAATTGGTCTCCCGAACCAAAGACTATAACCGTTTATGGTCCCCCTCTGCCATAGTTTGTTTCCCCATCAAACTTCAACAATAAGGTTACATGAATACATGTACATTTAAACCTTCGCAGCATGTTTTAAGTATCCATTGTCACATATAACAATCTGCTGTCCACGTATTATAATTAAGCTGGCTAGTCAGTGAGTGATGGAAGGAATTGAAATATGCTATGCTGCTGTAGACTCGGTGTTGTATGTACAAGAGTAGCGATATCGGTGTGAGAGTTTAATGGAGGCGAATTGTCCGAGGATGGCCGATAGGTTTAGCGTTCTAACTGGCGAACTGAAGGAAGAACAGCAGCTTGGTATAGACTAATTAAGCTCATACATGTAGCTATAAAGAATAATGCTCTGCTCGTTTTTTTGCGTTCCTTACAAAATGCCTCATGCCCGACATATCTGCGCTATTTATGTGTAGGAAGCGAATTTGAAAAATAAATTCGACCAACAGCTGAGAAGCTTAATATAAACCATAATCACCCTCAGGTAACTTTCTGCTTCATGCACGTTGCAACTCGGTTCGTGCAAATTCGAATCGAACTTGAAACTAGGTTCGTATTCGTACTTAAATTCGAGATAGAATAACGCGGGGTGTTCGAATTCGAAATTATTTGAATCGAATCAAATAACACTAACAGTCGATTCGCAACTATCAGTGGCATTGTATGCATGGCTGTCTACGCTGTGCAGGTAGATTGGTTAACCGACAGACTGAGCCTAAATGCTAAAAGTCTGTGTGTTTGATTAATTTGGTTACATTGAACTTCATAAAGTGAAACTCAGTGTAGCGGTGATCTAATCCACCCGCTGCTGTGTATATATTGGGTCTGGGAACGAGACCCCATTGTGCATCCAGCTGCTCATCTGCATGGACTTTCCCTAGATGAGCACCAGTCCTTTCTTTTTCTTGGATTAAGGAACAACCAGCAGCTAACTTTTACGCCTGGCTTCACTGCAGTTGAAAGGGAGGTGGAAACCACGTTATCATGTGGCTACAACCTGCTAGACTGTAAACTGCGTATTTAGTACACTACTCGTGTGTACAGGAATTGAGGGAGTTTCTGAGCGAACTGATTCAAAGCCAGCACTATACATGTACGTGTAGCTAAGGTGGGCACCTCAAAGACCACCACCATCCACACCGACACGTACACCTCGCCCCCAATTGGATCTCCGTCATTCGTACTTCACGTATGTAGTTTACAATATCGTGCCACATACATGTAAACACATTCTCACTACATATCGCAATACACAAATTTCGCAGCTGGTGAATATATTCGACTATAGCGTATTAAATGGCGCATAATAACAACATTTTTTTGATGTAAATAAGAATAAACGTTAAATTGGCGCCATGTTTTAGATACACGCGAGAACATTTGCAAAAGGGCCAATCAGTTACAATGTTTACACTTGGTTAGCCACCAATTCAAGGCTCTGCTGTTGACCACACCTATCTAAGATACTGCCATGCACACACATATGCTGGCAGCAGTACTGCCACAAGCATACTACTGTGTCACACACATTCTTATTCTTACATAAATCTTCGCTCTCCATGAAAATATGGATGGACAGCAACCCCACGCAGAGTAATGATTTCAATTGCATTGCTCAGCACGACGAATTGTCCATAGGATCTAATCAATATCACAACTAAATTCATGTGCAAAAATGTAATATGAGCTGCATAAACTGCAGAGACGTGCAGAGCTTCTATGAATACATGCTTTAGGCACAAAAATGTGTCCTTCGCAGTTCTAGAGTTAACAGGGAAGTACCCTTATAAATGTGTTATTTTTTTTCACTGCTACATAGTCGTAATGACGAGCTCCATGCAAATAGAGGGTACTGTATATGGCACATATGAAAAGGAGGTTCAACAATCTTAGTCAGAAGGTGGTATAATATTGAGCAGCGGTGAAGGAGCAAAGAATTCATTTATCGCTATTTTTAGATCATGCCAGATCTATTACATTATAGATAGTACTTAATATCCTCGCTCTGTCGATCAAAAAAAAAAAGGATTTACACTGTATCAACGTTAAGGTCGTTAACGCCTCAGAAATGGTTTCATCCCACTTCTTAAAGCTGTCTCTCGGCCATCTGGCAATGGTGATCGTTAGTGCATCAATCCCGTCTACTGCTCCCGGGTCGGAGTGGGTTCTTGTCGGCTATCTGAATATGACCGATCCAACGCAGCAATGTCCCGACTCGTGGCTACAGTTGTCATCTCCTATCCGATCATGCGGAAAGAAAAGCAGCAATCCTTGCGACTCGGTGACTATAACCACTTCTGGGGCCGCCTACCAAACGGTCTGCGGAAGGTTTAGAGGTTATCAGATAGGATCCCCCGACGCTTTCCGAAAGATAAACGATGCGATAGAAAAAAACATTGAAACTTACTACGTGGATGGGGTCACAGTGACGTACGGGTCACCCGGAAGCAGGCATCATGTGTACACCTATGCCGCTGGCTACGAGGAGACATCCTATTCCAGTAGCTGCCCATGCACTGGGGGCGGGGATCCTCCACCTCTTCTGGTAGGATCTGATTATTACTGTGAGTCGGGTGACCCTGGACCAGGCAACGATATGAGAACATTTTACACCTCGGACGTTCTATGGGACGGGAAACAGTGCGGTGGAGATGAGAGCACGTGCTGCAATCCACCGGACCTCCCGTGGTTCTGTAAGACGTTTCCGAGTATTGTGTACGGAGACCTAGAAGTTCGTATATGCACTGATCAGGGCAATGACGATGAAAATGTGGCGATACAGTCCTTCGAACTCTACATACAACGTAGGTTGAAATAATTAATGCATGTGGTGCGTAAAGTATTGTACAGTAGATGTACATGTACATGTACATGTACACAATGTAACTACGGTAATGCGCATGGGCATGCACTACATGTAATGGCATCAAATATCCGCCCCTTTTCTGAAAAATAATAATAACTGCCTGTTCAATGACTAACCCTTCATATCTATAGCTATAGCATTCGACAAGTACATTGTAGCCGCCACCAAACAACCGTAAGGTTGAGTAATAACAATTTCTTTTGTCTTATATGTATATAAAGAACCAATTAACATTACATGCAAAAGGGGGTGGAATAGTAAATAGTATTCAAAACTCTTTCCCATCTAAGGATGGCATTGGTTTGTCATGGATACATTATGAATTTTCAATACTGCTATATTACCTGTACATGTAGGTTTATATACAATGTTTATATCAACCGACAGCCAACTATGCAGCCGTCGCCAGTGGTGTAGCAGCACTCTTCATTGTCATCATAGTAGTAGTGTTGGTGGCCGTGGGCAGTTATTGTATCTTCAAGAGGAAGTCGAACACTACTTGGTCACCGATGGCGCTCTCTCCAGTGACTTATAGTAACAATGAGGTCGATTTTGATCAGCGAAACGGAATGCTTGAAGACGTGAACAAAACAAGTCCCATCTTACAGTCCAAAAGCAGCAATGCGATTGCTTGACGTTCAACTTGGATATAACAGTACGACTGTGATGCATAGCGTATGCAGAATCAGTTGTTTATTGGTTGTAGAAAGCCGTGGACATTTTGTTTTGGTCCGTTTAATTTCAATTTGTGCATGATGTTGAATTGCTCCATGATACGTGGGCAGAATTAAAAAGATCTCCACAATCAATCATGGGTGCAACAAATTTGTTTCTAAATACTCACTCTACCCTCGTCTAAAAAAAAACCGGCTAAGACACGCATATGAAGCGCCGTAGGGGACAAAATTCAGATTTTTCTTTTGCATTGCCATTTCAGCAATCGTTGCGACAGGATTTTTCAATCGCATCGACGGAACTCACTTATCGAATCGATGATTTCTATTCGTCGACCCGTTGCTATTATACGACCATGCGATCGATGTGAAGTGTCGATCGATCGACGTGAAGGTTCCATCGATGGATGCGAAGGGTCCATCGATGGATGCGAAGGGTCCATCGATGGATGCGAAGGGTCCATCGATGGATGCGAAGGGTCCATCGATGGATGCGAAGGGTCCATCGATGGATGCGAAGGGTCCATCGATGGATGCAAAGCGTCCCTCGATCGATGCGAAGGGCCGGGTCTATAGATGTGAAAGTCCCGAAGTGATGGAAAGAGCACATCGATGTGAAAAGTATATGTACAACGTAAATTTTACAGCAGAAGCACCGCTATATTGTTACCCATTAGGATGAATCCATTTCCTATGGTCAGTGCATGGAACCTGCATATCATGTTCCCACTGAAACAAGTGCACAAGTCGGGGGGGGGGGGGGGGGGGGGGGGGGGGGGGGGGGGGGAGGCACAAGTCAGGAGAGGGTGCGGTAGGGGATACACTGCCATCGGGTGTGAGGCGGAGCCCCAGCAGCTACGTGTTGTAGTATTAAAAATCTAGTTACACGCTGGGATATAGTTTCAACAAAACTCCTGTGATTTCAAGGTATTCCCATCCTGGAGTTGAGTACCCAGTGTGGAAAACCTGGATTATCGAACAAAATCAGGACTGCTGGATGGAAATTCTTACATTTCCTGTTTGCAGCTGGTGCTCCATGCCCTATAGCTGCCTACGCTATTTCACATCTCTTTTTGGATGATGCAGTGTAGTACTGCTGTATTTGCCTTGGCCGGACAGGACCCCATGTTTGCATGATGTGGAGCATGAGCTGCAGACAGAGATGAGTAGCTTGTGTAACCATGGTTTGAGCAGCCACTGGATCCCCTATGCATGCATGTACATTGCAATATAAATACAGTCAGCTTCATTCTGTAACCACTCCCATTACTTGAGTCTAGAGGTGTTGATTATGTAATCACCCGTACTTAGTGTTATGGCGATGCAGATGGTATGATTTCACTACTAAAACACGGGTTAAGTTTGAAGATGAGGATGGTTCTGGCCCGGGAAACAACTGGGGGTTCTTTGCTCCCCTTGCTACTGCTATCAAGTCTTCTGACCAGGTTCCCAGTCCAATAACCTATCAGTTTACAGTGTTTTTTAACACACACACACACACACACATACACACACACACACACACATACACACACACACACACACACACATACACACACACATACACACACACACATACACACACACACACATACACACACACACACACACACACACACATACACACACACTTGCACATGTACATGCTGTTCCACCCACACATCCTCACAGGCCAAGCTGCCTATGAGCAAAGTGTGTGTGTTTATCCACAAGCCTGGCAAGCAGCCTGAACAGAGTGGCTTCTACACACCCAGTCCTTTCCTCCTTTTCGCCCTACCATCCTCTAAAACCCTTAATATACGCTGCTGTCCAGCAGGACCAACCAACATTCATTTGTTCTGAATTCAGTTGGCATCTGCGAACAGGAAATGTCCACAAGGATGTAGGTATTTGGCATTCAAATATATCCCCTGCTTTTTCAACTTGTTGCATTAAGTATCATAATTAAAACAATCCATCTGTGTGTACTTTAATCATTACATGAGCTTTCAAATCACCAATTAATTTGCAAATATCCATTAAGTTATGTGTGTTCCTTGCAATAAGCTATAACAACTCGCCGAGCTTGCATTGAACGTGCACAAGAGGTACCGGAACATACAATACTGTAGTCCGCGGACGGTAAAATGTATAAAATAACACACAAAAATAAAACGTTATCAACACTTCTTCGAGTATGCGTAACCTGTGACAGTATGCGCTCCACACAGTAACTTGTGATGAACATTTTAAAACAAAATGGACTTTGTTGCGTGTGTCTAGCTCACACACTAGGTACCGAAACACAATGGGTCCGTGGCCTGTTCACCAAGCAGATAAATCCACATACTAATGCCTCTTGCCATGGTTATATGATCGTTCCACAGAGTGTTTAACATAAAGTGTTGTGTATAAAAATATACGGTTGGGATCCTTTCTGAGTTGAGATACAGGTACAAAACATGCCGTAACGATAAAACGGTACTTGCGGTAGCGTGTGCGTAGTGATTTGGGTAAATTATAGTTACAAACCTGATAAGTGAGACCAGTGACTAGACAAGAATACTGAAGATCTTGAATTTTACCTCAAATAGCAGTGAAAGTTTTAAAAAGCCTTACAAACGAGAGGGTTAAGTGAAACACGGGTAGCGTCAAAGCGTTCGCAGCCAAGTATTGGTAATTCAATGAATCACGTGACGCGATTCATATCCAGGTATCTATGGCTTAATTACATATAAATTTGCATTCAATGACGAATTTTATCCTCAGGGTTACCTTTGAGGCTTTTTCACAGGCATCACATATTTTATTTCATTCCACCTTGTATTTGCTGAGCCCATTTTGACAATGTTAAATGCCTTCTGCAGTTCAAAAAATTTAGCATTTCGTTCTATAAAAGACAGCATGTACTACAATCCGTTGTCAAATACATTTATTTCAAGTGTCATGAATTGTGCCCCCAGAATGTGAACTTCGGAAGACTGTCTTCCTATTGCAAGACGATGGATAGCGTCACATGCCTTACCTTAACTTGCACGCCTGTTTGCTTCCGTTGATAGAGCAACCCGAAGCTGAATCAAAACTGCTAGATCCCGATTTTTCTGTCATGTCTCGCTCCGTTTGCGAGCACATCGCGATAGAATGGCAACTGTTGTTGTGGTCTGGTCTGACGCTACGCTTGTGTGGTTCTGAAAAGAATCCGTAGCAGAAGCACAAGTACTCGTGACATCTCGAAACTCTCACGATCAAAACGTTACAGCCGGCCGAACCATTATCTGTGACGTCGAAGTATGCCAGAGATTCCGGAAAATCGCGTAACGTCAATAAATCCACTAAAATTTTCAGCTTTTGAAGCATAGTTGAATCCGTAAAGAAAGATATTGAAAAATTATAAAATTATGCATGAATACCTTAGGGACCTTCATGCTGTAATCAGTAATTTTCTGGCCTTAAGTCGAACGAATTTGTCTGAATTCAGGCGAACCCCGCGGCACCTC
This sequence comes from Ephydatia muelleri, assembly GCA_013339895.1. NCBI lineage: Eukaryota > Metazoa > Porifera > Demospongiae > Spongillida > Spongillidae > Ephydatia > Ephydatia muelleri. The sequence goes on along the minus strand of JABACO010000001.1, from coordinate 20,921,199 downwards.
GAAAAACGATCGAGTACATCGGGATTGATCTTTCCAACCACGTAGACTTAAGAAGTCAAACCTTGCATGAACTTAGGAACCATGCACAGTGGGGTACCTATCAAATAATTTGTAACTCTTATCCATGCCCCTTGCGGGAAGGCTATTGAAAAATGCAAGTTGAATCTATGTTCGTTTACTAATCACCACCCATTGTTTAGATTTTACAACATCTTTACCTTGTGCAGAAATGATTGCTGAAGAGTCCAAAAGTTACAAGCAAAATAGCCAAAAAAAAAAAGTCGTTTTTTGGTCTTTTCTTGTGTCATTAAATTGTACAGTCGACGAATGAAAAAAAAAAAAGAAGGTATAATTCCTTATTGCATGAAGATAGGTCTACATTGCCTTGGGCGGGAGTATAATAGCCCAAGTTACCCAACCTCCATATCTTCCGCGATGAAATTGGCAACATTTTTTATCGAGCCTCTTAAGGCACGCTCGCTTTTTGTCAGTTGCTAAGGCATTACTTGAAACCAGTCGCTTCATTCACTACAATCACTTCGTGTTGAGATGGATCCGCTTTTCAAGGAGCGCCATGACGGCTATTGCTACCGCCAAAGCAGCCTAGACTAAGAGTTGTGTTTTAAGCCAAGACAGGTTCGATGCCATCGTCCACCATCTATCGTCCCCACAAGACAAAGTTGATCCCCATTTCAAGCACTGGGTTAAAAGTAGAAACTTTCAACTTGCTAATCTACCTGGACTGGGACTTTTCAAACTACTTGTAATTCCAAATGAAGGGAACAACAAGGTATAATACAGTTCCATACACTTGTATGTAATTTTAAACCTATCATTGTAGGAAGATGGTGTGAAAGTTTTGCGCGTTGTACATGTTACATGCAAATCAGCTATGTGACATCGTTCAGGCTGTTCATGCAGATGAGTTGAAGCATAGTGGCTACAAGAAGGTGTTAGACTATGTAAGTGCATCCTCGAGATTTCGTAACAGTGTTAACAATGTTGAAAAAACTTGCACTTATATGTTAGGATGACATTCATCTGTCCCTTCAGACTTATATCTACATTTTTGTTGACTGAAGGAGGATAACATTTAGAAAAATACAAAGAATACCACGGTGATAGCTGGTAGGTAACATCCTAGCCTTAGCGTTACACTTGAACAGGAGAGGGTAGTAGTTACTGGAGGATATAATATTTTCCTCACGCTGGATTTACGTGCAGTATATTGTTGATTAGTCCTTCAGTGATTGTAATTGTAATTGCATACAGTACTTATAATGTGCAGAGGGTACTAAAGGTAAATGAGACCTAGTAAGCTTCACAACAGCTTTGATCTGAATTTGGCTTTCATTATGGCATGCATTATTTTTCTTTATGAAGGTGCAACGTCATTACTTTGGAATAACAAGAGGCTTTGTGCAGAAGTTTTGTACACACTGTCTTGTCTGCTAGCTAAGTCAGCCACAAAACACAAGGCCTCCATTACATCCAATAATTGAGAAGGACTTTCTGGATAGAGTTGAAGTGGATCTCATAGATATGAGACACAGTCCTGACAATGGGTAAAACTACATAGGTCATTTTGTGGACCATTTCTCCAAATTTCATGTACTTTTTCCATTGAAGAGGAAGACAGCAGAAAAAGTGTCCTACATGTTACAATAACGTGTATTGGCTTATTTGGGCCCACCCAAGATATTTCACTCTGACAATGGAAATTTGTCAACAATCTGATTTGTGCTATGTTTGAGAAGTGGGGTGGTGATGTGACCTTGGTCAGTGGTCGTTCACGTCACTCCCAGACACAGGGTCTAGTAGAAAGAGGGAATCTCACTGTAGAGCAGAAGATAGCAGCCATGAAACTAGATGAGGGGCACGGAGAAAATAAATATCCTTGGGTTTCATGGTTACCTCGAATCATGTTCTCCATGAATTAGGAACAATATGAAGGCATTAAGGACTTGCCCTATTGTGTTGTATTTGGTAGATACTCTCCGGTAGGTATCTTTCCCGGAGCTGAAAAACATTCTGCAGATGAAGAAGACCTACCCATAACATCAACTTGTGACAATCCTCATACAGCTACATTGCACACAGAACCATCTACTGACACAGTAGCACAAAATAGTCAATCATCTCCATCATCAGAGATGGGAAATAATGCTGAAGGATGCCTGAATTTAGTATCTCCTGGCTCCTGTGTTGCTCCACAATCAGCATCAGGCCCAAATGATGAAGTGGATGCAGATGGCGAGGTAGAGCACAGTACATTGAAACTGCCATCACCAGGTGTCAGAAACCCCAGACAAGCAGCAGAAGGAAGGTGAGGGTGATTTTTAATCAACAATCCACACAGCAATAAGAGAGAACGTTCATGACAATACATATTGGCAGCTACACATATGGCAGTGAACAACAAAAAGAAGGGAGTTAAGACACAGGTTTTCAGTGTAGGTGACAAAGTAACTATTGGTATCCCAAAGATGGATCAAGCCAAAACAGACATGCCAAAACTTCCTTGTGAAATAACTGAGTATTTGGAGACAAAGTAAAGACTTGCATGCATGGAACAATGTTTGGAACTATTAAGGGAAAGTTCCGTGGTAGTGATCTGCTGAGTTATGATGTTAGTGTAGCTGTTGCGCGTGGAGACATTACTTTGTCGCTTTGTGAAGCAGCCCAGAAATTTAATCCATGTAATAAGTTCACCAAATCCAGCTGCAAATGTTCAAATAGGAGCAAGATAAATTGGTGCATCTGTAGAAAAAACAGAATACAGTGCTCCTCCAGCTGTCATAATGCTACAGTTTGCACAAACTGCCAACACAGGCATCAAGAGCGCCATTATTGTCAACAGGTCATAGAGCAATAGCAAAACTGGATGATTGAGTGATGGAGGCTGCTAATGTACCACTCAGAGATGACGGGCTCCAAAATCCTATCCTTCAACAGAACATGTCCTTCAGTGTCCCTAGCTTTGAATTTGTGCAGTTTCTTCTGGTTAACAAAAACCACTGGCTGGTAATATCTATTACATTGGGGAAGAAATGGATATATTTTGCATCTATGACTTAATGCAAAATAGACATGACGGGGAATGCATATCACTTGTGCTAGATATGTGCAATGTACAGATTCTCACAACACAATCAAAGTCATGAATGTTCAGCTGCATGATAATGGTATGCATGTGGGGAATTAGCTGTGGCCTTTGCAACATCACTGATCCACGGGGTAGATCCAACACAACTGCACTACAAGGAATTGCGTAGTCACTTCAAAAACTGTGTTGACACATACAGCATAACCCCATTTCCTTCCACTGCTGTAAGCCGTCGGCCACGTGTTGTACATGCAATAATTGTGCGAATCGAGCTGGAAATTTCCTTTAACTTTGCACACCTGTATCTCCGTGAAGGATAAAGTAAAATTTAAGGAACAGAACACATCAATAGCGACAAAACCCCTTTATCTATACACTGAATTTGATGCGATTTGAACGTTCCTACCTGAAGTTGTGGAGCTTTTGAACCCCATACAGTATCGGACCTCGTAACGGCGGTACCGTGGTTGTGCAAGACACCAAAGTACATTTTCACACATAGACAGTATGTTGTATGACGTGTTGCAAATAGGAAGCCTGTAGTGTTAACCGTTCAGAAGTTATAAGGATTCAAACGTGATGCATTTTTATAACGTTTTATAATATATCCGTGATTCATTTTTCACGGAAATGGTCCCATATATATTACTATAACCAGCCACGTACCAATACATAGCTCGAGATTACTTGATCACAAAAGCGCAAATGCCGATCAATTCTGAAGCTATTGGCGCAATTTTCATTCTTTAAAAGTGTGAGTTATGACATAGTACTTGCTTCGGCAGTACATATACTAAATTTGGAACGATACAGAGAAGATTAGCATGGCCCTTGCGCAAGGATGACACGCAAATTCGTGAAGCGTTCCAAATTTTTGTTATAGGACTTATTTTAGTGTATATGGGACAGTTCACGAGAAAATTGCACCACTCATGTATTATAAAAATGTTATAAAAATGCATCACGTTTGCATCGCTATAACTTCCCAACGATTAACGCAATCGACATCCTATTTTCACCACTTCATACTACACCATTTCTCTACAGTAAAATGCATTTTGGAGTCTTGGACTATATCCGTGCCGACGTTCCTACGTGCGATACCCCCTGGGGTTCAAAACTACCATATCTTCGTGTAGGAGTAATCAAATCGCTTCAAATTCGGTTTGTAGGTGGAGAGGTCCTATATCTATCTATTTGTTCTGTTCGTTAATTTTTATGCAATCCGTTACGGAGATACAGTTGAACAAACTACGTGCACATTTTCGCGCTCGTTTCGCGCCAATGATTTGGGCAAATTGCGCTCCGCTCAATGTATGGGGAGGCGGGGGATTATTACATTGGCGCGAATCAAGCGGGAAAACGTGCACGTAGTTTATTCAACTGTATCTCCGTAACAGATGGCATAAAAATTAACGAACAGAACAAATCGATAGGTATAGGACCTCTCTACCTACATACCGAATTTGAAGCGATTTGACCGCTCCTACACGAAGATATGGTAGTTTTGAACCCCAGGGAGTATCGCACGTAGGAACGTCGGCACGGATATAGTCCAAGACTCCAAAATGCATTTTACTGTAGAGAAATGGTGTAGTATGAAGTGGTGAAAATAGGATGTCGATAGCGTTAATCGTTGGGAAGTTATAGCGATGCAAACGTGATGCATTTTTATAACATTTTTATAATATATGAGTGGTGCAATTTTCTCGTGAACTGTCCCATATATAATTACATTATAATTAAATAAATAAATAAATGCACAGACATATATATCACATATTGATGTCCATTTCACTATTACACACGAACTTGCACAAAACTACCCTAGCCTTCAAGCAAGTCCATTGTTGTAGCCAACCTGGCATTGAACGCACGGGCATTGGCTCGAACTAGTATGAGACTTAGTCTCCCATAGATGTTATTCAACATTGTAGTCTTTGAGGAATGGCTTTGAGCCGCAAGTCGTGATGTGAGTTCTCCAAAAAACTGGCCTGCAGTTCTTCCCCAAGCACCAAACGTCTCCACCACTAATGTTACACACTTCCATCCTAATTCGGAGCAGATTGTATCATTGCATGTGTGCTTTCTCTCTTCTGTTTGCCTTGCTACAGCACCTGCCATCACACCCGCTTCAGGCAAAATGTTTGATTTAAGCGGAGAGGTGATGGACACATCAATGGCTGCAGGCTTATCACCATTGGACCAGCTTGGGATGAGTATGTCTGCAGGTATATAGTGTATATAATAATAATAATAATGTGTATTTATTCGAATCTTGTATGTGTATTTATTCCCATTCGTGTATCTTATTATTGATGATACAAGATACAATTATAGGACATACAAAACACACGAAAACATGACCAAAACTAAATAACACTTCAGAAATAATCTTGAGGGCAATATCTGGACATTATAGCCCTCATATTAGCCCTTACAAGGTTCAGATTGAGCCGGCCATACAGCTCTGATACAACGGCAGACTTGGGCCTTGCTCATGATGTTAAGGCAATTTTTTGCTGGCCGTAAAATTAAATCATCATATTTTTGTCCACTTTGGTAACGTACTGTTCACACACTTTGACTTGCTAGGGCGACTTAAGCATTGTATGATAATGCATCGAGGTTTTTTTTGATGTTCTAGGAAAAATTGGTGTCATAGCAACGAAGTACGCGCGTGCTGCAACAATTTGTATTGTACTTGTTTATTTCACTGTTCTGCATAACGCGGATGTTTAAACCAATGTTTTTATTACTTTTTTACACATAGATGCAAAGGAATTATTCAGTGCTATGAGAAATCATGTGGTGTGGCGTACCTAGACGTATGCGTCTCTTGAAAAGATGAAAAGTTGTACTTTCTTTATACACGGAGTGCATTTCATTGCAGTTTAAATTTCATTATATTACTATTTGGTAATGAAACCTACCATTCCACTCGAAATTGGAAACTTCAAGCCGTCTTGAATCGTACTGTATTGGTGTTTGACAGTTTTAGAACCGTTCATACGTCCGCACAATGAAATATAAAATTGAGGTTCTTTCAGGGCGGCCATTCATGCGGCCGGTAACTAGGGGGTGTGGCCTTGTATATACGTAACAACCAATCACTATTCCGGGCGGCATCTACCCGCGGCTGCTGCAGTATCTGTCAGTGTAAAGCAGAAATTTTGGCAGATCGTGAAAGGTAACTGAAGTTCAATATAAGCGTGTGTGTTTGGTTTGAAAGTATAGTTATCTTGCTATTACAACATGCAAACTCGGCGCGCTAGCTAGGGGACCATGCATGTACACACGCATCAAGATTTCAATACGAATTATGAGACACTCATTATTAATAATGGCAGCATGAAAACTGAATCAAATTCATGTTGATGGATTCATTCAATCATACAACTGCACATGAACAAATACTGTATCATAGCTAACACATAATAATATCTTCTGGAGCATTCTTGATCATTGCGCAGCTCTAGAAATGAAAGATTCAAATATGGATGTCACACATTGTTGGTGTAGAGTGTAGAAGGGGTAAGTTTTGAAAAGGGGAAGTGGTGTGTAGAGGCTTGGTGTGGTAGAGGGCGTGGTGTTTAGAGGTGGATTGGTGTGTAGAGGGGAGTGGTGTGACAGGGGAGTGGTGTGTAGAGGGGAGTGTGTGTAGAGGGGAGTGGTGTGTAGGAGTGGTGTGTAGAGGAGTGGGTGTAGGTGGGAGTGGTGGTAGGGGAGTAGTTGTGAGAGGGGAGTGGTGGAGTGAGTGGGAGTGGGTGTTGGGTGAGAGGGAGTGGGGTTGTAGAGGGGTGGGGTGTGAGGGGAGTGGTGGTGTCGAGGGTGGTGTGTAGGGAGTGGTGTGTAGAGGGAGTGGTGTGTGAGGGGGAGTGGTGTGTGTGTGTGTAGAGGGGAGTGGTGTTGTGTGAGGGGGTGGTGTGTAGAGGGGAGTGGTGTGTAGAGGAGTGGTGTGTAGAGGGGAGTGTGTGTGTAGAGGGAGTGTGTGTAGGGGAGTGGTGTGTAAGGGGAGTGGTGTGTAGAGGGGAGTGTGTGTAGGGAGTGGGTGTGTTGTGTAGAGGAGTGGTGTTGTTAGAGGGAGTGATGTGTAGAGGGGAGTGTGTGTAGAGGAGGATGTGTAAAGGGGAGTGGTGTGTAGAGGGGAGTGTGTGTAGGGGAGTGGTGTGTAGAGGGAGTGGTGTGTAGAGGGGAGTGGGATGTGGAGAGGGAGGGGTGTGTAGAGGGGAGGGTGGTGTGTAGAGGGGAGTGGTGTGTGTAGAGGGGAGTGGTGTTGGAGAGGTGGTGTGTAGAGGGGAGTGGTGTGTAGTAGAGGGAGTGGGTGTGTAGAGGGGAGTGGTGATGTGTAGAGGGGAGTGGTGTGTAAGGGGAGTGGTGTGTAGAGGGGAGTGGTGTGTAGAGGGGAGTGTTGTGTAGAGGGGACTGGTGTGTAGAGGGAGTGAGTGTAGAGGGGAGTGTTGTGTATCAATGCTAAAATATTTTATGCATGCAAAAGAGGGTAAGTATAAAATTTTACATTTTTACATTTTATTTGAACTTATATGTAACATCGTTAAAGAAAGTTCAACATGATGACTGAAATCAGCTGCAACTATGCAATAAGTACACTGAGAACCATCACTCAGAAGCAGTATGCAAAGAAGACAAAGCTTGATACACACACATACACCACAAATTACAGAAGCCTACAACCAACAGTTCTCTGATTACCCAGACATGGTATGTCACGCAGCACTGTAGTTAAAAAGCTAAAAAAACTGATGTCAACGTTCAACAAAAAGTGGAACCCAACCATCATGAGAACAACCTACATGGAGACATTCTCGCCTACTGAATGGATGAAGTTGTGTGACGATGAAAAAAAGGAACACAGTGTAAGCAAATGTACCAAATGTCCCACAGCATATGGTTGCCTGCACAGTGCTTTTCATCACAGGAAAGGTTCTAAACCTGACGAGAATGAACTACAAATTTTTCTGACCTCAGAACATCTCTCTTCTCCCAAAAAATTGGCAAGGAATGCATTATTACAACTAAATGCCATCTGCAGCTCTAAATTTGGTGAAAGTGCTCAATCTATTATTGCACGCACACCAGGTTCACAGCTAATATCATCATCATCAAGAAAGAGACAGCTCCAAGAAAATGCGAAGCAAGTTAAGAGTTCGATACAAAAGGTGATTGATGACACAGCCCTGGAAACAGTAATGGGAAACAGACTCAGCTGGAGGTTTTATGACAGGGCAAGAAAAGTAGAGGGTCTGGAAAGCAAGTGTACGAATGCAACTGCTTCAGCAGAAAAACTTATGAGAAAGAGAATTCATGGATGCTCACTGACTAATGTTCTAGTTGACAAAGAAGCTGTTCTGGCAGAGGCAAGTGCATGGAGTGATGAACAAAAGGTGAATTGGAGTGAGCTGGCAAGGAGACATGATGTTGTGCAGAAAATGGTGGGCAAATGGTAAAGGAGTTTCTACAAGCATGCAATATTCCTGCAGCATGCAGAACTGATGTAAAAAGAGCACCAAGACGGAGGAAAAAGAAAATCCTTGGGGGTATAACCATGCCAATGAAGAAACCATCTGCTTTTTATAAAATAAACTGTCAGAAGAAATTGAGAAAGGTGTGATACTAATTGGAGAGGAAGTTGTGGAAAAAAATAGCGAGTATTTCAAGATCGATAATGGGAAGGTGATCACAGCCAGTACTCAAACACACGCAAGAAAAATTCCACTTCTAGATGTAAGAAAACGATTACTTCAAAAACATGAAGAACTTGGGCTATAGGTTGGAACTAAGTCACATTGTACTTGTGTTTCTGAGTCACTCCTAATTCGATACAGGAAGGTATTTACACCGACTTTGGGTCCCCAGTCCTTACACTCTGGAAAGGGTTTCTGGCTTTTTTGACAAGGCTGTCATGGCAACAAGACTGGTGCCAACACATAAAGCTTCAGGGACATTGGGAGAATGGTCCTGACCATTTTCCTGACATTGCCATCAATACAATAACTATACCAGAGGCATGGCCTAAGTTCTTACACACTGTTTAGTGCCTTGTGGTAGCTTACAAACAACATGACATCGCCACGACCTAAAACTCTTTCAGTACATGGGGGCTATAAGTTGGAACTAAGTCACATTGTACTTGCGCTTCTGAGTCACTCCTAATTCGATACAGGAAGGTATTTACACCGACTTTGGGTCCCCAGTCCTTACACTCTGGAAAGGGTTCTGGCTTTTTTGACAAGGTTGTCATGGCAACAAGACTGGTGCCAACACATAAAGCTTCAGGGACATTGGGAGAATGGTCCTGACCATTTTCCTGACATTGCCATCAATGCAATAACTATACCAGAGGCATGGCCTAAGTTCTTACACACTGTTTAGTGCCTTGTGGTAGCTTACAAACAACATGACATCGCCACGACCTAAAACTCTTTCAGTACATGGGGGCTATAAGTTGGAACTAAGTCACATTGTACTTGTGTTTCTGAGTCACTCCTAATTCGATACAGGAAGGTATTTACACCGACTTTGGGTCCCCAGTCCTTACACTCTGGAAAGGGTTCTGGCTTTTTTGACAAGGCTGTCATGGCAACAAGACTGGTGCCAACACATAAAGCTTCAGGGACATTGGGAGAATGGTCCTGACCATTTTCCTGACATTGCCATCAATACAATAACTATACCAGAGGCATGGCCTAAGTTCTTACACAGTTTTACATCCAATTATTACTCTAATCAAAATCCACAGCTCACCAAACACCATATATATTAGAGGCAAACCTGAGGCATATGCGGTCACTGCAAATGCTGCAATCCATGGGCAGTCTGAAGCCACACCTACATCCAATTGTTATTCTAATTCAAAATCCACAACACACATTGGAGGCAAACCTGATGTCACCACTCGATTGGAATTCCTGATCCTCCATGGCCAGTCTGAAGGCACATCTACATCCAATTCAAAATTCACAACACAACCTGATGTCACACATACATCAGATAGACAAAAGATGTGCAGATTGTTTAGCTTCTGGATGCGTGCGCGTGAGCGGTAAATTACACACACATAAATACACGCGCGATATGCATGCATGCATTCGGAAGATGGAGGTATAATATTGTGAATGATTACACACACGCAGCTACGCATAAGCTGCTATCAAATAGGTTTGATCACTACATATAGAATTACACATCAGAATAGCGTTTGTATCAAATTGTGTTACGTGGCCAAGGGGTCATTGAAATTGCAACTTCAATTTCTCCACCACGCGCTCGACGTGGAACCCCATGCAGTTGGGTCCCCAGACCAAGCCTCGACTGCCTCGTGAACGTATGCTGGGAAGACGATCCGCCCACATTTCAAACCTGTCGCAATCGCTCACGATGCGTACACAACCTCGTCACTTTTATACAGCTGATTTGGTTGGGTCGTGCCGTTTCTGATCCATCTTGTTGTACTGCAGTATACCATCCATCTTCCGTTCCGATCAGCCACTGTAATTTTATACACTAATAAGAATATTTGTCGAATAATTACGTCTGCTCTCTATACGGTATATAGATCTATGATATGATGTGCGCGCGGCGCGTAATCCCAATACGCCGTTACTAAGCTACATTAGCGCCGTGCGCTCGACAAGCTGTTTACATGTTGTCAACATTGTTGTCTGTTCCAGAGCCCAGAACTTGCCTTAACTACACTGAGCATGCATGATGATGTTATGGCTAGGCGAGAGGCTAGACTCGAAAATGACTCCCCATAGCCTCTTTCCCCCATGCGCCATACGACTCTACCACAAAATAGTTACTACAATAATTATGAGTGAGGATAATGATATCCGGAACTGGGTACGAGAATGGGCAGTACCCGTTTGTTCTCTACAACCACGCCACATAAAAACAACAATGATACTCCTTATTTTCTCTTCTCGTTCGATTTAAACAGGAAGCTAAACGATCTGATCGTCGTTAGAAGCAAGTCGCCGTACTTCATAGTCGGGGCTCGAGTCGGGGTCAAATCTACTAGCGAAGCCATAGATATTAATGGCGAAACTTCGAGTATATTACGCCTCCCACATTTCTTTTAACCATATTTGGAAAACCGGTGACCAAAGAAGTAGCTGAGCGTCGCTGTTTCCAGTTGAGTTTGCCAAGACTGTTGCACAATGGCAGGGGAGCATGACGGAGCACCTCCACAGAAGGACTTCAATGACAAGCTGCTGCTTGACCTTGGCTGGGAGAAACAGGAAAAGAAGGTTAGAACAGACACACTCACCAAGCGCTTGCAAGAAGTGCTTGCGATGCACATTATATTTTGGAAGGGGAACAGGTTGCGGTGTTAGGGTATCTAGCCAGCTTCCATGTCACGGCTGGAGTAAGAAGCTTTTGCACTGCTTTTATTCGATGAAAATTTGTTCTCGTCTGTGGAAAACACACACGCACATGCACAACGCGCGTCTCTCACATGCACCATAGATACTAAAGTATCTATGCTCACACATACACGCACTAGGCCTTCGCAGCCTGGTGCAATTCTCACTTGAGGAAGGTCGGGATCCAGATCAAGGATGTCAACCAGGACTTCCGCGATGGCCTTGCATTGTTGAGGTTGCTGGAGATCATCTCCGGTGATAATCTCGGTGGGGCCTTGCGCAAGGGAAAGCTGCTAATTCACAAGATTGACAACGTCAGAATGGCGCTCGCCTTCATCAGAGAGAAGGGGGTGATGCTGGCGGGCATTGGACCTCAAGGTAACTTGGATGGAGATGAATTTCCCCTCCCCACCACCTACATACGCAAGCATGCAGGTTCCTTTTTGTTACAAATTGATAAGCCTCAGCATTGTTCTTTATTTGTCCCTCGCCTATATCAGTGGCCCCTGTTACCTCATGCATGCATAACGTGCTTGCGTGGAGGCACCCACATGAATGTCCCTCTCTTTGTTTTCATCGCGCAATTATTATGATGCAGACATTATTGATGGAAACCTCAAGATAACGCTGGGCGTGATCTGGATCATCATCTTGCGTTTCGCTATTCAGGATATCTCCGTTGAAGGTGAGTCATTGTGTATATGCTAAACTCATTGTAATGGCAGATGAGGAATGCCATCTTTTGGGTTTTGTTCAGAAACACCTAGATTTTGCCAGTCACTGTTTACAGGCTTTGTTGTCCGATGTACAGATAAGCGCTATTGCACGCACATTTATTACCTTAACCGATTATACGCAGAATTCGCAAATTTGCGTACGGAGCCCTGGCTGTGTATGGCAGTGCACGACATTGCCAGTGGTTATTGTGCATAGACGGCCATAAAAGAGTGATTGTTACCAACAGGGTCTGTGCAAAAGTTAAGTAGCTCTATCATACAGTCTTCATGTAGGGAAGAGATGCTGCGCATGATAAGATCTTCAAACCTGACACTGCACACTCAGCACACATACAACGGCTATCAACACATCACTAAATGCATGCTGCTTTGGCTACCAATGCATCCCTAAGTACACTCAGCGTACAACCATGTATGCATCCACACATAACATGAAGTCCACTCAGCGTACAGCTACGCGCTACCAACTACATATATATATGTATAGCTCAACCAGATAATGACCATCTCTGGCTCAAAAGATTTGCGTTGATCACAACCGCTGCAAAACGAAACCTCACAAGATCACACAAAAAAAGTCCATCTGAAATATTCCACGCCATGCGGTATATACAAGTACGGACATATTCTGATACCATGCATGAAAAATGATAAACATATTACAATTCCGTGTATGATCGGTTAATTGGAAAGGTTGTATTTGCTATTAAGGTTTTCTTTTCCCTCCCCTTTTCTCTGTGTACAACATTATTCAAATATGGAGTTCACTGCTTACTTTTTTTTTTTTTGTTTTTCTTTTTGTTGAATATCAAATGCCAGTCCCTGTGTTCCAAAGGAGCAACATTAGATGCTGTGTGTGTGGATTGGTTGTAAACGATTCACAGTTAATGCTGTACAGTGTTCCATTATTTTACCAGTAGAATTAGTTGGCTTGCATGGTCAATGGTTACCTTGATAAATAGAAACCTGTTTATTTGTTGTTGTTGTTTATCTCTCCCCCCCCCCCCCCCCCCCCCCATGCTCCTTTGAATGTGCCCTTTACAGAGCTGTCTGCCAAGGAAGGTCTTCTTCTATGGTGTCAGAAGAAGACTGCCCCGTATAAGAATTGCAATGTCCAGAATTTCCATATAAGGTTAACCCCAACCGTGTGTTTTGTCTGTTGTGTGTGTGTGTGGTGGTGTGTGTGTGTGTGTGTGTGGTGTGTGTGTGTGTGTGTGTGTGTGTGTGTGTGTGTGTGTGCGTGCTGTCCAAAGAGTTAGGTGTTTTGCTGATGTTGTTATTGTGTGGTTCCTTTTTTGTGGGGGTGAAGCCAGGTTGTTTCCCGTCTTGCTATGCACTAATTATAATTAATTTGGAGAGCACATCTCAGTATCAGTTTTGGACTGTATATGGCTTTGGGGTTTTTCCCCCACATTATGGTGAATGACGCAAAGCACACCAACACAGCAAAGGGTTCCCGCCATGCCTGACCTGTCACTGGAATTTTGGTCCTGGGGACCAATTTTTTCGTTGAAAATTTTGGTCCCCCCGGACCAGTTTTTTTCGAAAATAATGTTCCGCTCTAGAAATTTTGGTCCCCCATCCCATTCTATTGTAATGATTTACACTAAAGGTTTTTATCTTCACGCAATAAAGTTTAATTAATCTGAATGGTCAATATGTTGCATACGCTTCACAGTTTCAAAGTGCTCAGAAAGGTTGCATAGATAAAGGCACTCTCGTGCATGACTGTTGTCATCATGGCATTCTTTTGGTGCAAATCTCAACCATTTGTTGCTGGTGCCTGAATGACAATACACAAAAGTCGTTGTGCCAAGCAAATTGGCAGTGCCATATATTTCAATTTCTGTTGCCCACACTTTCTGTTGATCCATCTTCGTTGTTCGCAAGTACTGTCCCATTTTTTCAGATGATGTCAGGTAACAAGACAGCTGAGCAGGATTGTGAGCCATGTATGATGTGACAGTACCCTAAGTTCTGCATGATCCTCTTGATGTCCAGTTATTTCTTGAGCCACAGCTCTAAAAAAGCAATTCCCATCACCTTTAATGTGACCACGTATACTAGGAGCTTGGTCCAGAGCAATATCCAAAGGTTTTTCCCTTTTTTTTTTCCCAATTCACTTTGACAAACTGCACATATTACTTTGCCAATCTCTGTAAACTGGCAAGTACAATACTGTGTCAACAGTATGATTGGATATCTCTATAATTGATCCATCTGCACTATTGTCTGCATTGTCTGCCACTGAACGGGGTGTTTGTGCAGCATCACCCCCCCCCCCCCCCCCCCCCCCCCCCCCCCCCCCCCCCCCCCCCCCCGCATCTCATCTGCACTATTGTCTGCTTTGTCTGCCACATCATCCCCCATCTGTAACTGAAGGCCCAGTCCACCTGAGTGTTGACCAGAAGGGGATTCCATATAAAATGTTTACAACTGCTGCACATATTTACACTACATGCCTTGCCCTTCCTTTTTTTGCCTGTAGAATAGCTCTCCTCTACTCGACACTGAAAACTTCAAAGCTTTTTTCCGTATCGTCCGCTTTCTTTCCTTTGACGCTCTATTTGCCCCTGACTGAGAAGATACTCGAACACTTTGCCAACAAGATCACCCTCAACATCCGAAGATCCTTCCATCCTAGCAGCTTTCTGAAGACTTTACAACACCTTGATTCGACACGTGTAGAGAACGTGCAGGCGCAAGCAAAGGGTAGCACTAAAATTATCGGACACGGATCAAAATTTTCAGGCAAAATTGGCCCACCCGGACTACTTTTTCCAGAAAATTTTGTTCCTAGGACCAAAATTTTTGGCGGACCTAAATTTCCGTAACAAAACAGCTGTTATTCATTGAATACATGCTCCCTTTGCCATTGCAGTCTAAGATTATGCTACTGTCTGGTGCACAAGGCTAAGTGCCAGAGCCATGTTGCTTTTATCCTGTCTCTCATTTTTACTTTTTGGTTACAGCTTTAAGGATGGACTTGCCTTCTGTGCCTTGATCCACCATCATCGTCCTGACCTGATCGACTATGACAGCCTTGAGAGGGTCTGTTGCTAGAGATTTAGGTGGTTGTGGGGTTATCACAAGGTCTAGCATTCTGTACATCTGGAGTGGTGGGCTTTTATTTGAATACATCTTTCTTTTTACCACCAGGGAAATGATCTTTACAACCTCAATCTTGCATTTGAGGTGGCTGAGAAGTATCTGGACATTCCAAAAATGTTAGATGCTGTAGGTATGTATTCTAATTGGAGCACTTTAGACTTGTGTAAATGGCCCTTTTTGCCAGATATTCACAGCACAGTGAAGCCAAATGAACGTGCCATCATGACATATGTGTCAACTTATTACCATGCCTTCCATTCACACTAGCAGGTGTATGTGTGTGTGTATAATATTTTATTCTGTTATGTTCTAGTAATAATAATAATAGTTATTGTTATACAGCAATTATAATATGTACATTAATTAAGTTCCTAACCTACATGTATATGGCTCTATCACCTAACTATACAATCGAACTTCCTTGTTTAGGCCTTGACCCTAGACTCCCTCGTCCTTAACTAACTATCTCTTCACTTTTCTACGCCGTTCTTTGACAGCAGTCTAGCACATCAGCCATCAACATAATACTTGAATCAGATTCCATTCATCCTCTTTCCAAAAACTAATGCCAAACATTGAAGTACTGAAAAAAAAATTATGCTCAAGTACTCAACTGTAAATAGTACTAAAACTACCTTGACCGGTGCTGATGTAATCTGGAGGTCTACTAGTACCTGAATGTTCAATTTTTCAACAGCCACTTCTCATACCATGGTCTGCTCTCAAACAGCCATCCCCCACCCTTTTCTTCTCAACAGCTTCTCCTCAGGGTACATGACAACACCCCTATATCTCACACACAACACTACATGTATCACACATGACAAGCACAGAAAGCATTCCCAAGGTTCGCATATGTGTACTACCCAGCTTCGATCCGGCTGCGGTATGTGTGTGTTGTGTGTGTGTGTGTGTGTGTGTGTGTGTGTGTGTGTTATGGAGAGATTGCTGCTTCAATTGCAAGCTTGACTAGTTGGCGCTGTTTTGTATACACATGTACCTTTGCAAAAAAGAAAAGTACAAATGTACATGTAAGATGGAATACCAAGGCATTTTTGAACTGAACTGAAGTACAAATTTGTCTGCCTCTTAAGAACCCTAATATGGTAATAATTGACCACTAAAAACAAACATACAAATGGGTGCAGGATGATTAATTTTTTTAATACTACTCACATTGGATTCCCATGGCACTGAAACAGTGCAATTGTGAAATGACACACTTAATAATGCATGTGATTTAAGTAGGAGAACTCATCACTGTGGAAAAAGGCAGTTATACACTAGGTGTATATATACTATATACACAGTGTTATACAGCGAAAAGTATACGACTGTTATACAACAAGACAAACATTGTTATACTCAGCTCGTTGAGGATCTTTCAGATTGTAGATATTGAGCTCGAGTATAACGCAGGTCCGGGTACGGGATAATACCGGATATGTATTTCTGCAAGGAATTAAGACTGAACGATTGAAAAGTTGTCGGTAGTACCCCGAGAGATGACGCCTCATGTACGGTCGTACGGTGTACAGAATCAGAGATATTATAGCGATCATAACGCAATCCGTTCTCTGGAGATACTGACTTATCACTGATATTGATGCAGACACATGTCTAGCAATGAAAACTACGTTAGGCATACTATGGAACCACCTTCGAACACTTGGAAGGTATTTCAGTGTAAATGTCTTGAATACTTTTACACAGTATGCATGAATATTTACTTGTATTAAACACAGATGGTTGGCACATTCCGGTGTACACCTAGCCAGTGAGAGGAAGCAACGACTTGTTTTTCTCCTTCCTCCCAGGACTCTGATCTCCTCCTCAAGGACAGTTTCAGGTCTTTGTTGTGAAAGTAGTGTTCTCACCCCCCGAACTTCCCTAACACGTCGCTTCAGAGTTCTGCTACAGCAAGCCTCATTTTTGGAAGATCGGGCCTTTGTCACACGCACAAGGATCAATGGCTACAGAAGAAGAAAGTAAGTTATAAACACTCATCACCCATTCTTTACTTACAGTTCCTCCTGTCTGAATTTGTATGATATTATCCTTTGTGCTTTCAGACAGGATTCTGCAAATCACTGTGGAGCACATATTTCCTCTTGAATATCAGCTTTGTGGCAATCATGTGTGTCATAATCTCACCCTGCCCGAATGTGCTTATTACATGCTGTACAGAACACCTTTGCATCATGGAGGAGACGTTGGATCATGACTGGAGCTGGCTGCACTGAACTTGGCAGCAAGTTCACACTATCGTCACAGCATCGACACTGAGTGCTGGCAGATGTTGCTATGTAGTCTGTGAAGCACTTTGTACATACAAACTGCATTGCAGTGCAATGTAAGTGGCTGCACCAGCATTTTTTCATACATTTGGCACTTAAGTAAGTCTGTTAATGAAAGTACTTGGGTTGGAGCTAACTGTGGTTCCCTTCTGTGACACGCAACCTTTGGTGGTGCAATAGTATTGATGTAATCAAGCAAGGCATTTGGTGTGACACCTGGTTGTCGCCCTGGTTTCTGTGGGTTACCTCCTTTACATGTAAGTGGAGCCAACTTCTGCTGTGTGGGTTTCTGTGTGGTAACTCAGCATGTATATAATTACAAGTGTAGGTATATATGCACTTGGTAAATGAGTGTCACATTATGTGAATATGTTTACCTTTATTGCAGGTACTGGGATAATGTTGTAGCCAGTTGTATGGCTTTACCAATACACCTGTATGCAATTTTCTTTACTGCTGCTTCTTGTACTTTGCACATAGCATGTCTGCAACGCTCTGCAGAAACTTGTTGGGAAATCAACAGTGTCATTGCGTATGTCTATTGCAAAGCATGTGAAGAGCTCCTTTGAAAAGGCAGCACAGGTGGTATTTTGTTTGAGACTCGTTTTCCACCGTAAGATTTGTTAAAAGGGAGAAGGCATCTGACTTCTTCCAACCCCTTCAGTTTGTAGTGTCCTGCACCCTAGGTTCAGAAAAGGTCATCCATGGTTTAAGGCAATGTATGGATGAGTACTGGGTTAGTGATGACTTTGTAGTCCTCAAGATAGACATGAAGAATGCCTTCAAATCTTGTGTCTCGGCAGGCTCTACTGGATGAGTGGGCTACGTTTGTCCCCGAGCTTCTGCCATGGGCTAGTTGGTGCTACGGGTCACACCCATTATTGTGGCATTCTTTAGGTCAGTTATCCTCTGAGGCAGGGGTGCAGCAGGGAGACCCATTGGGTCCTTTATTCTTTGCTTTGGTCCTTTACAAAGTAGTATCAGCCATTGATGCCGATGATGAGTGCCTTGATCTACTTTTCCAAGCATGGTAAGAAGGCATCATCAGTGTAGTGGGCTGTGTCAATTCTAGAGGAATGTGGTTCATCTTTGGGCATTTTCATCAACTTAAGCAAGTGTGAAGTCTTTAGCCGAAATGATCCACATTCCTTTCCAGCCGCAATGAAAACATCACACTTGCCTCACATGGTCATTCTAGGAGCCCCCATCGGTGATTACCTTTTCTGTGCAAATTTCATTGCCTCAAAGCGTCTTGATGCTGAGAAGTTGCTGTCTAAACTTGTTAAGGTTGCAACCATCGATCCCCAGGTGGCGCTAATTCTGTTGCGTGTATGTGGGAGTTTTTGTAAGTTAATTCACCTGGCAAGAGCCACCCCTTCAAGTTTAGTCTCTGATCCTTTGCAGCTTTTTGATAATGATGTCAGACAGTGTTTTAAAGATTGCTTTGTGTTCGACACCTCTGACTCCACATGGCAGCAGGTTCAGCTCAGTCTGCGCTATGGTGGCCTTGGCTTGCGGTCTCTTTCTCACCATTCTAGTGCAGCATTGATTGCTTCTGTGTGCTCCTCTGGCTTTGGTGACAGAGATAATCCATATCTTGTTCAGGCAATTAATCTTTTTAACATCCAGGTCCTTCCATCTGATGCCATTTCTCTAGAATCTGTTTTGTCCTCTCCTATCAAAAAGAGAACTTTGTCCCAAAAACTAAATAATCGTCTGTTCCAGACATTTTTAGTGTCTTCTTCAGTTGCTAACAAGGCCCGTATTTTGTCTGAGTCAGCCCCTCACTGTGCTTCCTGGTTGTCTGTGGTACCATCTTCTGCACTTGGCCTCCTCTTGGAACCTAATGAGTTCTTGGTAGCCTTAAAATGGTGGCTTGGCCATGATTTGTCCAGGGGTTCATTATGCCCACTATGCCCAGACACTGCACTAGACCCTCTAGGCCATCATGCAGTGACCTGCAGGCGGGGTGGTGATGTAGTGATGCACCAATGACCATAATCGGTTGCGAGACGACTTTTGCCACAGTACTCGTCTGGGAGTTAAGGTAGAGGTTGGTAGCCGATTAACACCAGATCTTAGGCAAACTCGCCCAGCTGATGTTTTGGTAGCAGACTGGGAGAGAGGAAGACCAGCTGCATGGGATGTCACTGTAGCCTCACCACTCACCCCTGCTGTGCTGAATGAGGCAGGAATGACTGCAGCTGCTGCTAGTGAGCAGCACAAGCACATTGCCAATGAACTACATGTAGGTTGGGTGTGTGTTCCTCTGGCTGTGGAGACCTATGGCAACTGGGGCAGAGAAGCACACACCACTTTTACCCGTCTGGCCACTCGGCTTGCCATCTGTGCTTCTCTGCCGAAAAGTAAGGTCACTCCCAGTGAAAAGTTCTTGGGCAAGAAAGGCCAAGAATCGGGCAAGAATGGCAAGATCATGGCAAGAATGGCAAGATCATGGCAAGAATGGCAAGATCTTGGGCAAGATAATTTTTCTCCCCTAACATTATAATATAATATAATTGATAAAATTGAAGAACTCATATCCAAACATAGTATTACATACACTTTAGTTCAATGATGTTCATAAATGTTGGGTTGCTTCACAATGACGTCAATATCACTATGCTTAACTGGAATGTGTACACACTTCTGATGTATTGCTTTAACTCGTACTGCTACTGCTTTGTTTGAAACAGATATTTTCTTTACTTTCTTAAAACATTCATTAATGAAGGTATTATTAGCATAGCATGGTCTTCTTGCTCTGACATGTGCAGCTTGAAGTAAATTTTCTTCAACAGTTTCAAATATGTCAATAATTGCAGTTGGTTCTTCATTCAGAAAAACAAATTTCCTGATGGACCCCATCATTGTATTGGGTCCTACTTGAAACATACATACTGAACTGTCTCTTAATTTCATTGGATTCTTTCTAGCTTGGTATGATGTCTGTTTAAGCATATACGAATTACACGATTTGAGTCCATTTTCTGGAATTGTGAGCCCTGCATTTCTAAGGATTTGTCTTTCACTCTCATTCAATGTGATAGTTTTAATTTTTCCAACAGGTCCATCTTCAAAATAGTTGTGAGATCTTTTTTCAAAAAACCTTTTGGTCTTGTCACTTTCTTGATTTGATATCATTAGTGCATTTTTGTGCAATGACAAGCTGATTTTCATACAAATTGCATTGGTGAGACTAGGCAAGAAGTTTCTGCAGCCATGCTGATCCCTTTTAATCACGCCATTCATATTTTCAAACCCAAAACATGAGTATGCCCAAAGTGGGCCTAACTGTCGCACCGATGTACATAAATGTATGAGACTGTGCACATTAGGAGTACACATAGTTTCCGGGTACAATTCTGGCATAAGATTGTAAAATTCAAGCAGCATCCTTTCTGCATCATTTATCAACTCTACTGAAAGGTTGGTGCCCAGCAGAATATGCATAGAACTTACAAGGAGTGCAAAATGATGAACATAGTCTGGTGGCAGAATGTCTTTAAGAATGGGCAATGAATAATACAGTAGCCAACTTCTGTATTCGGATGCTTTCCAAAAATGTGAGACTGAAATAGGGCGAGGAGATCGTTGAAATTCATGGGGTGGCTTGATTCTAAGTAGCATTTTATCAATTTCTTTCACCCTGTTTCCAATATAAAATTTTAAATGCTTATTTTTTGGATCTGTCCAGCATTTTAGAAATTGCTTTGTTGTACCCTCAGATACAGCATGCATATAATCAGTTGGGACACTTAAAGCAAAGTTATTAGTGGGTGTGTTTGATTTCCCTGCTAAAGCAATGGCACTGAATATAGTGCAATTCAATGGTTACTATGGCTGTCCCTATTGCTTAGATAAAGGTGTATACAGATCACATCGTTTGTTGTATTTACCGAATGATAAGCACCAACTTCGCAAACAACGGGAGATAATAAATTGGGCAATGCAAGCTGAAAGAAGGAATGAACCAGTTTATGGCATTAAAGGTGTGTCTATATTAGCCAAACATATTGCACTATATTCAGTGCCATTGCTTTAGCAGGGAAATCAAACACACCCACTAATAACTTTGCTTTAAGTATCTTGGGTCCTTGTGGTGTTAACAACTCCATACCATTATTTTCAAGTTTAGAAATGATTGATAGTACTGGTGGTAGAATTAATTTCATTGGAGGTTTGCATGGACCGAGCCACAATGCTGCAGTCATTGTATACTCAGCATTGTATCGTATATCTGGCGGTAAGGAGGTTACTGATATTAGCACTGGCCAAAATGATTGACCTGTTGTAGGGGTTACAGAAATAAATATATTGAACACATTGTAATATGTCATACCTGAGGACTTGAATGCTGGAACTCCATCACATGATAGAATAAGCCCAGTATGTTCTGGAACACATAGAAACTTACCTTCTCCTCTCAAGGATCTAAATACTTCCCCATTGTGAATGTCATTTATTGTTGTTCTTTCATGTTGTAAAGATTCAAAATGTGTGCATATTTCCTGCCACTTTTCTGTAAAAAAAAAACAACTGAATATAATGCAACAAAGTATAAAAATCTTACCAGTAAAAATTGTATGCAAATGACTATGAAATGGAAGGACTGCTAAATAACAAACTCCACTGTTTTTACTCTTACACTTGCTCTTTGAGCACATTTTGCTAACTTCATTAATTTCCTCTTTACAAAGAGAGCAGAACGCTTTTGATTCCACTTCTAAATTAAATTTTAGTTGATTTCTAAGCTGATAAGTAGATTTTGCACAATGCTCATCAGAAGGGCAATGCATTCTGATCAGTTCTGTCAGTTGTTGCGTAGCTGCATCACTTAGATGGTTAGATAGTGCAAACTGTTCACATGCCAGCCAGCTTGCTTTCATGCTAAGTGGTGCTCCTTCAAATAATGGTACTGTAGATAGCTTGCTGGTTTGTTTCAGTGAAGCAGGAAGCAACAAATCTGGTTTCCTCATTGTCAGTTTCTCATCTTGATCACAAACTACAATCATCATCTTCAGCCCAACCTCTTCCTGCTCCTCTGCCTCCCTCGATCATCATCAGCATCATCATCATCATCATCAGCATCATCATCATCATCATCATCATCATCATCATCATCATCATCATCATCATCAGCATCATCATCATCATCATCACCATCATCATCATCATCACCATCACCATCTCACCAATCTCAGCATCACCACCACTATCACTACATCTAATCTCATCATCATCACCATCATCAATCACTTACCTCCACCAATCTCATCATTACCACCACCATTCACTACTCCACCAAGCTCATCATCAACCACCACCAGCCACTACCTCCATCAATCTCATCATCACCACCACCAGCACTACCGCCACCAATCTCATCATCACCACCACCATCACTACATCCACCAATCTCATCATCATCACCACCAACCACCACCACTACCCGCCACCAATCTCATCACCATCACCATTGACATTGTCATCATGATCACCATCTCCATCACCTCTACCAATTTCATCATCCTCATTATCATGCTCATCATCGCTGTAATAACTAACAGCATCATTGCCATCACTACCAACATGGCTACCACCTTCACTGTCATCACTACCAACATGGCTACCACCTTCACTGTCATCACTACCAACATGGCTACCACCTTCACTGTCATCACTACCAACATGGCTACCACCTTCACTGTTATCAATACCAACATGGCTACCACCTTCACTGTCATCACTACCACCATTATTACCATGAGCACTACTACCAACATATGCATCAGCATCAGGACACTCATTCTCTGAATCAGTTGCAGTTCTGGTACTACCCTGTAAGTCTTAAAAAATAAATCATATCAAAAAGATCAATAAATAACAGTATACAACCTACTGGCTTTTTTCATCCATCGACGTTTAGTACTGCTAGGGATTGGTATTCTTGGATCAGTGCAGTATCTCTTTCTTTTATGGCCTGAAAAATACATGCCTAATAAGCATCAATCAATTTTGTAAAAATAAATTCATCAACAACAAGATGACCTTGCTCATTATTTCAAACCGAAGCTGGGAAAAGCACATTATTGCAACAATTACTTTCACCGCCACCGATGTACACAAATTAATTCAACACAGGTGGCCGGAGGAGGGGCGTGGCCAGGGGCACCCCACCCTGTGGCGCCCGCATTCTCATGATCATCTCCACCCCTAAAACTATGTCAATGCAAAGAAATTACTACATGTGGCTGTTCTTGCTATTAGCAAAAATCCAGAGTGAAATGGTCGAGAATTGTATTGTGCAACGTACTGTAAACCCCTCTTCGGCGCGCGCCCCTCCTGTTCATGTATATACTTTTAGCCTGCTGCCAAAGGGCTTCTCAAATGATTAACACAGGACTTAGGCGAAAATAGATATTAACATGTAAGCGTTAAGCTAGCGCTAGCGCTAGCGAGCAGCCTACCTAATTCACTTATACTGCGTTGTTTGCCGCGCCGTGATGCAGTCCTTTCTGGAACACCCACACTACAACTCCTCAGGTATACTTTGTACCGTTTTCGCTTATTTTTGCTAGTTTGATCGCTCATGTTTGAACACAAAATTTTGCGCAAGCAATTAATAGTTGACACGTAAAAAATTCTCACCGTGCACGTGTTCTTTTAAATCATGGCGAAAAGCAAGCGCACTGTAAAGCTACCATCAAAATTAAAAAGTGATGACATTTTACTGGAAATGGATGAAAAGGAGGCTGAAAATGGTAAGCGAGTGCTTGTGGGTATATAGGCCTACCAAACTGAGAATGTATGCATGTAATATAAGTATATGTATGTACTGCATGTACATGTACACGGCGCGTACAGCTAGCGGCTCGCACATATACATATAGCGACAATTGGTAGATCCCACATTTGGAAAGTAAGCCCCATTCATAGTGATGTTAGGTTAGGGGTTTGCCTTCCTATCGATCGCTTCAATCATCGCGAATCAGATTCACAGCATTAGATGGTGCAGCGGTTTATGTCAGCGGTCGATCGATAGAAACGCAAACACCTACACTATATATAAATGGGGCATACATTCCAAGGGTGGGATATGCTAATTGTCGCTACGTGCGAGTGTAAATGCGTGGTTTGAGATATATATATATTCATATTTACCCAGCACAATGTGTAGTACTTTGCTACGAAGACAACAAAGAATACACGTGCAAGACCACATCTTTGTCGACTGAAGCTAGAGACTATGTCTCCAAGAGTGACCTAACACCAGGAAATGAATTGATGTGGAAACACAAAGGCAAGAATTACACTGTGGAATTCAAACGCTTCAAAGGTATACTGATCGTGAGTAATATACAGTAAATACTATACGTACTATACTGTTCATTGACAAATAGGAATAAATGCGCGCAATTTGTTTAACACAAACAGGCACTGCGGAACCATCGTCAACTTCAAGACCACAGTATCCTGAAGATTCCGAGAGCCCCGCCTGTACAAGTGAAGAAGAGGATGAAAAAGACGTCAGTAATTTAAAAATAGGAACTCGATTATATTATTGTCGTTTATTTTCTCAGGTAAAAGGGAAAGGAAAAAGGAAAGGACCAAAGGTATTTTTATGCATTTGCTCTCTGATTTTCACGGACACTATTCATTACACAGAAATCTCAACTCAAACGACAGGCCTCTCTCTATCCGCAAAATGATGAAAATGATGAAGAAGTTGTAAGTGTAAGTGATTTATTGTAAGCTATATATTATCATTGTTATAAAATCCTTAAATTTAACTGATTTACATACAAGGAATTCGTATAGCATTTCTCTTTATGATTTGTATTGATATGCGCTCAACTGAGGTACCTGTTTATCATTATACAGCTGGACATTCCTTTTATACACTTACCATGGTATTTAATACTAAAGAGCTAGGTGTCTGTAATGAATGTGTGATTTCATATATTGGATTAAACTGATGGCTGTGTTTGGGTTTGCTGTGATCATATATATTTCAGGTGGTCAGTAAAAAGAGATTGGAGGAAAATGAACAGATTGACTTTGGACGATTGCAGGTACACATACAACTCTTAGCACTGCTATTGCACATTTATTGTCTGCATTTATATTTTTTGTATAAGAAAAAATTCAGAACAGACCCTCATGCTAAGGTATAGATGCCTAAGTTTTTGCCTGTATTATTGTCCTTCCTTCCACCAATGGGTTGAAGCTGCAGGAAATTGTAAAAAATGGGTTTGATTCCCTTAATCGAACACTTTTAAGCATTGTAGATATTTTTCAAAACCAGGGCAGTGGATTGGCAGCTGGTGTTGGTGGTACTGCTCCACTTTCTGGTGCTGGGGCACAAATTGTAGATGCTATTTCACAGTCCAGTCACGTTGATGGTCTTGGTACATGCAGTGTTAGTGCAATTGGTGCTGAAGGTAAGAAAAATGAATAAAGCTTGCAATGTATATATGTGCTCTTGATCTACATCAAATAGGTACAACTGCCCAAGATGAAAAACGTTTCATATCTGTATGCATGTGCATTGTTGTTACAGAATATGTCACCTAACAGTAATTCCTTCTTAGAAAGGTGGTATAGAGTTGCTAAAAATAGAGTCAGCGGACATTGTAAAATATGGCCTTGCCTTATTGGATGCACTTTTTACCGATGAAGAGCAAGCAACACACTGCTACAAAGTATCAGGAAAATCGAACAGTTCTAGTGTGTCAGCAAAACCACCAATGTCACCAGGAAGGGTGAAGACACTAGAAGGTAAGCAGATAGACGTGCATGATTACTTTATAATAGAATGATACACAAATTATTCAGAATGCATTGAAAAAAAGTATGGAGCAGGTGCAATGGCTGCAAGTAAAGATAAAATAAGGATCTCTCTGAACCAAAAATGCAGGGACAAGAAACACAGGAAATTAGCAGACCAGTTAAAAAGGTAAAATACAATAACATAAATGCATGCATAACATATACATGTATGTTTGTCCTATGCAGAGTGAATCCAACTGACTAAACTGTTCTTCGACATGTGACACTTTTGATTTTTTGTATGTATGCATTATCTCATTGTAT
The DNA here is from genome assembly GCA_013339895.1 of Ephydatia muelleri. Classification (NCBI taxonomy): domain Eukaryota; kingdom Metazoa; phylum Porifera; class Demospongiae; order Spongillida; family Spongillidae; genus Ephydatia; species Ephydatia muelleri. The sequence continues at coordinate 20,894,465 of JABACO010000001.1, read as the reverse complement.
GTATCCGGTCCTCTTATACACGTATGTTATCAGCTATATCACAATGTATACGTATAGGCATGTGCCATAAATGGATGTAATCAGCATGGCCATGGGCAAGATCATGGGCAAGAACATGGCCATGGCCAAGATCATGCCATTAACTTGGGTAAGATCATGCCATGAACTTGGGCAAGATCATGACCAGATTTTGGCCGCCATAATCTTGGCACATGGGCAAGACACTTGCCCAAGATCTTTAGTGATCTTGCACAAGATCTTGCTCAAGATTCTTGGCCAAGAACATGACCTTGCCCAAGAATCTTGGCCAAGAACTTTTTGCTGGGACTGCGCTGATCTTTTTGGCAGACTTAGTCTGGTGTTAACTCGTAGCATAGCAAGAGCTATTTTGACGAGAAGTCTGCCCCAATCATTTGAGTAGACTATGTCTGAAACATTAGTTAGGCTTAGGTACATTATTCTATGTATTTGTGTTTTTGTTGTATATGTATTATTTCAATAACTTGATTATAATAGAAAATAATTGTTACTAAATTGAAATGTGCACGCAGAAAATGGAGGAAACAATCCCACAGTTTTTGCGCGACGTGCAAGACGGTTGCATAGACAACGCTTACGACAGTAGCTTTCTTCGAGGGATGTCTACGCAAGAGCTACTCACGTCTAGCAACAGGCACGGTGACACAGCCTTTCTGATAGCGGCTCGCTTTGGCCACGAACAGCTCTTGCGCACCCTTGTAGACGTTCACGGTGTTAATCTGGAGATTGCTAACGTGGATGGGAAGACGGGGCTCCACGAAGCCGCGCAGCAAGGCCACTCTGACTGCGTCGTTTACCTTCTGCAGAAGGGCGCCAAAGTGGACAGCTTGAAGAGAGCTGACTGGTAAGCGTCTTAACGGTCCAGAGTGATCTGTTTGCTGTAAACTGTTCGCGTCTGGAGACTCCCAAATTGTGCGAGACGTCTCGAATATTATTATCGATCCCAGACATGATTTTTGCAACACAACATATGCAAGTTCAGTACGTGTCAGATAAGATAATTTCAAGTACAGTACATGAAATGTAACTGTTCACGCAAAGAGACCCAACTGAATGTATTCGGTTCATTTCTGTTTGTCTTGACTGTTTTTAAATGTTGCCTGCCATGTATCTGTGGGAGATTTCCAATTGAGCTCCATGCATACTGTGGGGCGGGTTGTCATAGGAGCTGGCATAGACTCAGTCATACGTGATACTTGAATATATTCAAATAGCATGAAATTTTGCCCAATGAACAGGCTACATGGTGTTTCAAATTAAAGATAATATTTTTTAGGTTTGAGTTTCTGGTGGTGACGCAGTGAGCGCAAGAAAAAAAAAAAGTCCAACGCATGTTATGTACTTATGTACATGTGTACACGTGGAAATACTATGAGTCAAGTGTACTAAATACACCCGCTGATGTGATATGGGTAGTAACCATAGGATAGGTCCACATGCATGATGCATTAGCCCCAGTCCAGTACATGAGACTGATAAGTCCTGGTAACAGTGTGCATGCTATATATCTTGCAGCCTCCTCGAGAGTATTTAATAATATGAAATAATCCACAAAGAATGTAAACTGTCAGTTACAGTATGGGATTGCATTGGGGAAATGGCGTACTGAACAACTTAATAAATCAGTAAGAAGCATTCAATTCCACATATTTATGTGCGTATCTGCTTCTTATATGTATTTTTCTATATTCAAATGTGTCATATATTCGTGGCAGTGAATGACGTTCTTCCTGAAGGACGCCACTCATGTTGGCTTGCTCGAAGGGTGACCTCCCAACTGTTCAAGCTCTCGTGACCCATGGGGCACAGCTGCTCTTGCGGAACAAAGATGGCTGGAACGCCTTCCATGTTGCATGCAGGTGCGAAAGATATTATATATATCAGAAGCCTTCTGTTTCTATACTTATGTACGCTTTTGTCTGTCACAATCTTCCTCACTTGTCTCTCAAATTTCTTTGTTGAACACTTCCACTCCACGTATATGTGTTTTGCATCACCACAAACCTGCCCTGTCACTTGTGTCCTCCCTCAATTCATTTGCACTTGATGGGACAGGGAAGATGCTTTGGACGTTGTAGCCTTCCTGCTCGATGCTGACCCTCTCTGCTGGAGAACGGTCAGCAACAATGGCCGCACACCTCTGCACACAGCGGGTGAGGAGTGAGAGATTTGCCCTTCCAGAGGGGGAAGGGAGGGAGTGGAGAGGGTAGAGGATTTATTTGTTGTTTTTAAATGTATGTTCTTGCGTCATGATGGGGCTCTATAAAAAGAACATATGCACTATAATGCAGTTCACAGTGAGTGTGTGGGGGTGGTCCCTGTATATTTGTACACCTGCACATGTGTGTTATGCCCAATGTGTTTCATTTTCTATACAAGGGTTATGAAAGGCAATGTCCATGAGTATACTCTGGGTCAATAAGATGGCGCACTCAACCAATAGTAGTCATTCATCAGAAAAATTGCCCTAATGCAATAATTCCCATGCAGGTCGTTGATCCTTGCCCATCGTCATAGCATTCAGTAGTTTTTCCAATGCACCTCTACAGTGTTTTCTCAGTTCCAGTAAATACGAAATGGTCATGTGATGGAGGGGGAAATGATGTTGGTGTGTTGTACATATTTGTAAAAACTCTACAGGCATCCTTTTAATTATTTTAAGAACAATTCAGTTATCATTATGTGTACACGTACTTGATCTTCTTTTCTTGAATTATGACTGTGTTAGCTCTACACGGTCGCACCAAAACAGCAAAGTTACTGCACGAGAGGTACATGTATGGCATCAGGTTGGCTGACCTGATCATGACATCACCTCCAGTCTCTGCACTTCTCCTAAGGTGTCTGTATGATCCGGACATTGCAGACAGCTGTGGCGTGACACCGCTGATGGACGCCTGTAGAGCCAATCATGTTGAGATGGCTGAGTGCCTTCTCAGCCAGTATGGGGTAAGAACACTGCCATCTAATTCGGATATTTAACTATGGATATGTTGGTAGGATTACGATGCACACAACAGAATGTGTCCTACAAGGATGGATAACACTATAAAGCATTCGCTTCGTGTTGCCCTCCGTTAGTTTTACTGCAAGAGCTGATTGTTCAGTTCAGGATAAATGTGGACTTTTTGTGTGCCCACCACCATTGCAGCTCATGATGGCACTAAGAAACAATTTGCAAACTATAAATGAATTTACAAAAACTAGACTCACATTCATTTTCAATGCATGATGGCTTACAACAGCAAACTGTGCGATGGCAGCAGTTATTTGTGAGGAGTGAATTTTTTAAAACAAGACATTTTGGGGTGTTTCAAATAGAAGCTGCAGGGAGGGAACTACAGTGTACAATAATGTATCCTCTTGGACAATTAATATTTATTTCACCTTGGAGATGCAATGAATAAATTCCCTGGATACATACCCCTGCCAAGTCATTTGCCCTCCATTTATGTGTACAACTTTATTTTCTTGTAAAATTTGTCCTGTGATTGATCCAATTCCATTAAATGCTTGCATAACAATGGACACACACATGCACACACACACACACACTAACACACACACACACACACCCTCTGATGCACGCACATCAAATTGCTTGCCACTATGATAGGCTGCTCTCACAAAGGAAGACCTCCTTGGCAGGCAGGCCATCCACCATGCTGCCCAGGCTGGGGCCGTACAGGCATTGGAGTGGCTCATAGGCCAGGGGATGGATGTGAACAGAAGAGCCAGCATCAATGGAATCACACCTCTCCACTATGCAGCAAAGGTAGTGGATGGATACAGAATGTACAACGTACACAACACACACATGCATACAGTATACATTGTACACAGTATGACCGTAACACTTTTAGCTGTGTGTTTATTTATGTTAATTAATGTATATGTTCGGTCCGTTTAGTTAATTGTAGTCAATAAATACATGTACTGTACATGTATGTCTGTGATAAAAAATAATCTAATAGAAGGTACTAAGCAAAAAAATTATACATATCTAAATTAAATTCTAAAAATCCACAGTACAGTAGCCGATCTGTATGATCTTTCCAAGAATCTATTCATGCAGGCGATTGGTGACTGCAATTGATTGTGGTATAACCTCCACCACTGCTGTATCATGAGTGCATGTTTGTGGCCATTCCTATAAATAAAGAAGTTATTTGATTCAATATTAAAATTAATTTCCAGGTTCATCTGGTTTATTCAAGATCGAGCTTCAATATTAACCATTTTGATTAAGTACTGTAGCCATAACTTAGACATCACTAATTGTTTTAGAAGACATTGTGTGGATGTAGCTGGTAAGAAGCATATTTGTCTAGTACTGTACCTTCCAAACAAAGGAAATAATAATAATAATAATAATAATAATAATATTTCTCAATGCATTGTACAGATAATGCACTGAAGAGGCAAGTAATGGCATGTGTAAATGCACTTATATACTTCCTATTTAAATGGATACAGTTTACAAAAGGGAGATAGATCTACAGTTCTGAGGCGACACATGAAGGTGATGATATTCTTTGTAGATACAACATGTTGTGGTAAAGAATTCCAAATAGGAACAACCCGAGATGAAAAAAAGTATAGCCGAAAATCATGGCGAGGTATGGTGACCGACTGGAGCCTGTATGAATTCCCACGAGTGGAATGAACGTTTGAAATGACTGTAAACATCTCAGCTGCATCAATATCCAAAAGCTTATTCACAATTTTGTAACACATTGTAAGGTCAAAATAGATACGACGATATTCTAATGATGACAAATTAAGATTTGCTAACCTGGATGCATAATCCATGCGAGGAAGCCTTGCACGTTTATAAATTTCTCGTGTGAAGTAACGCTGTACTCCTTCTATATGTTCAATATCTTTAAACAGCCAAGGATTCCAGACTGGAGTGTTGAATTCTAAAAGTGGCCTAACGTAGGTTTTAAATACACGTAATAGAATGCTGACATCACTAGTATGGAAACCTTTTAGAAGTAGAGAACATCTAGAATACGCTTTGGCCGTAATGGATGAGCAATGAATTCCAGGTTTAAAATCTGATGAAACATAAACACCAAGATCACGAATATAAGATACTTGCTCTAAGGTTATCCCACATAATGAGTATGATGTATCAGATATTTGCTTTCCAAAGGAGATGACATTGCATTTTTGAAAGGCAATGCTAAGTTGCCAATTAGATGCCCAATCACAAAATGCAGATAATGAGCTTACAAATGGAGATGTATCCCCAGTAGAATGATGAAAATAAATTTTAGTATCATCAGCGAAGATTTTAGCTTTAACAGGTGATGACAAACAATCTGGAAGGTCGTTAATATATATGAGAAAAAGAAGTGGACCTAAGACAGAACCCTGAGGAACGCCACTAATGACAGGTAGTGGGGTCGACAAATTTGAACCTATGTAGACATGTTGATATCGATTACTAAGAAACGACTTTATCCAAGCAAGCAGATGAGAATGGAAACCGTAAGATTCTAACTTTAGTAGAAGCTTTTGATGCGAGACGGAATCAAATGCCTTAGCAAAATCTATATAAACTGCATCAACCTGCATCTTAGCATCAGATAGCAATGACATTTCATTTAGTGTTACTAAAAGTTGAGTACAAGTAGACCTTTTGGGTAGAAAACCATGCTGATCTTTTGATAACAGACCATTTACCCTGAGGAAATGAACCATTGATTCAGAAATAATAGATTCCATCACTTTACAACATATGCTGGTCATAGAAACAGGGCGATAGTTACTAGGAAGTTGACGAGCACCCTTTTTAAAAATTGGACACACATAACCGACTTTCCAAACAGCAGGTAAGATACTGCTTTCCATAGACATAGTAAACAGACAACTTAGAGGGAATGCTATTGCGGGAGCAATAGACTTCAGAAAAAATGCCGGAAAACCATCAGGAGTTTTAGAGCATTTGTTTGGTAGGTTCCTAAGAGATCTCAACACTTTGTCATAAGTAAAACTAATGATATTTAGAGACTTTGTACTTTGTATACGAAGAGGAAAATGTTGGGGTTTGCCATTGTCTTTAGTAAAAACAGAAACAAAGTATTTATTGAGAAGTTCACATTTGTCACAATCTTCAATAGCCAAAGTACCATCATCACTCAATAGTGGAGGTATACCCACACTATTATTAAGTTTGGAGTTAGCATAGGCATAAAATCTAGATATGTTCTTGCTTTTAGCAATATCAAGCTCCCTTAAAGAGTAATAAGACTTGACTGCATCATCGTATTGTTTAGCATACTGTCGATATATCAGCTTATTCTTGGGGTACCAGTATTTTTTCTTTAGAAGTAAGGAACGAATGTGCTTTGGAACAGAAGATTTCCTAGGATGAATACGAGAAAGGGGTACAAATTGAGAGACTGAATACTCCAAAACTTGTGATATTTTAGTCCAGAATTCATCTGCATTTAGACTGGTATTGTAAAGTAATAACCAATCAACACCTGATAGATACGATATAAGAGAAGGGTAGTCAGCATGTCTAAAGTCTCGAAAACAAGGACTATGATTGGGTTTAGGTATACCAGGACAAAGGATTGAGAAGTCCACTGCGCTATGATCACAGGTACTGGAGAAAGGCTCAACAACTGCTAAGTCATGGATTAAACATGGGTTCGAAGCAAAGACAAGGTCAATACAATTTGGGCCATGTGTAGGACAATCAACAACTTGTGTAAGACCATTCTGAAGCGTGCAGGTTACAAAATTGTTCTGTGCAATTGAACCATGGCGTGATGGAATCTTCCAGTTAATATGAGGATAATTGAAGTCACCAACATAAAACACACACCCTTTGGTATATGTATTTAAAAGGGAACAAATACAAGCAGTGTGGCCAACATCATATGCCAAAGAAGGTGGGTTATAAATACATACACAGCGAATACATGGATAACCACTAACCAAGAGATCAAGAACAATACATTCCAGTGATAAGAATACAGGGTCAAGATCAACAAAAACAGCCTTTAATGAGTTTTTCACAAATATTGCAACACCACCATATCCACCACCTCTATCTTTTCTGAAAATATTATACACATAATTGGGCAGTAAAAGAGAATCAGGAAAATCAGAATGCAGCCAAGTTTCGGTAACAAAGATAATATCATATTTGGCAGAATTTAGTAGCATATAAAGAGTAGTTAACTTATTGCATAAAGAACGTGCATTGAATAACTTACAATGAAGAAAGCCAGAACTTGCCTGTAGAGAGTCATCTTACAGTTAGCGATTTTTAAAATTCTAATTTAGGAGGGACAAGGGAGTGCAATTTCTCTCCTCCTGAAGCATGGAGCTGATCAAGCTATCCAAGATTCAAAGGGCAGAAGAGGTTAGTACCAGGTACCCTTGTCATTGGTTTGTATGGTTCCACCGGGATACATTACGCTAGTGTTACTGAATCTTACACGTTCATTTACATAACCAATATACATGTATAGCCAATCGCGTCTGCATGGGAGTGGATGTCATAAATGCTGTGTGTCATTTAGTGCTTCACTTGTGTAATGGCAAGTATTTATTTATTCATGCAATCTGCATTACCTCACGTCACCTACATCTCTTGGTTCAGTCCAGTTATGCATGTTTGTATATTTATTTGTTGTCCTTCTCCATGTTTGTGCTCCTTTTCCCCTGTACTCTCTCTCCCCTCACCATTATGACACTAGCGCTGGACCTAGCTAGGAATGCAAGGGACTCCACTCAAGCAGTGAGTGTGCTATTGCAAGCTGAGGGCGGTCACCAAACTGATGCCAAAGCAGCGTAGCCTGGTAACCCAACTACTTTTATTTTTCAGGATTATCGTACAATATGTATACTTCATGTCAAGTGTTGCAAATGCCATTTATTGTATCTGTATGATGAACTGTTATTTGCACAACTGTAGCATAATGCTATAGGGGTTTCCGTCCTGTGTGTTGCATGTCTGTGTGTGTCTATGTGTACATGTGTGTTTGCAGCGGTCATGCATCATTCGAAGCGATCGTCGCTAATATAAATTTTATTTTCCATACGTATGCGTATTTTCCCGTAATTGGAAGGCCTGGGGTTGAGTATCCTTCTGGTTCCCTTGGAAGCACTTGTTTTCTGATGACTTCATCTGATCTGGATGATATATGCCAGTGGGTGACTGACAAGAGAAGTTATTTCTGTGGCAAGCAATTTACCGTAGATGGTTTGTTAGAATGTACGGAACAATTTGCAAGTTTATCATGTCAGATGTAGAAGAGCAACATATAAACATGATAAGCTATATTCCAGTTTGCAATATTTGGTAAAAGGAGACATGTGCTTCACTAGGATTGACACTTATCCATGGAAATCATTCACATGTGCAGCAGCCTATAATGATCAATGTGTCACATCGTCCTGCAGCAACAACTAGAATTGCAGCTGATGGAAGCTTCTATATCATTTGTTGCAACAGGATCTCAAGATTTTCATCACGAATTGCATCTTCTTATAACTACACACATGATCTAAGAATCCTGTGTTTTCTCCCTTGTATCCTCTGATAAAAGTACATGTATGGAACAGTGCATGAAGCGATCTAGGATGCAGAGTCTGGGTGTTTGGGCCACTGAAGTGGAGATAATTGCAGCTGCTTCTTTTTTGAATGCATCCATTTTATGCATATGCTCAATGTGGTGATTCATACAAGTGGCTAAAAACTGAGCAGATGAAGCTATATAACCGTGGTTTGCACCAATATGAATGACATAACAAACCTCAATCAACATTTTGAAACAGTTAAAAAAAAAGTAACGTTTTTTACATGGTGATGTTTCTAATTTGCCTGTGTTTCAATCACTTCAATGTTGTCCATATTCATTATAAGCTTGTATTTCATGTGAAGTTATGAATGCACTTTTGTTTCTAGCGTTCCGCGCGCATTTTAATTTTATGCAGCTTTATACATACATGCACATGTGGTCTAAAATTGGACAGCTGTCATCGGTCTTGCATTTAAAGCTATACCTGCATGTACATGTACCTTGGAAAATGCGAGCATGCATGCATGCATTCAAAAATCTTATTTCTATATCCACGTTCAAAATGTTAGAGCCCCCCTCATCACAGATCGCACGCCTTTGTCGACAGTATAAATACCAATCGCGAGCATGCGAGCGACAGTATTTCCTTAGGATATACTCTAACTACGTTAATTTGGAGCGACTTCATTTCCTTAGGAAAAAACTGTCGCCGCGACACAATTTCCGGGCGATAGATTTTCCTGTGACACCGGACCTCGTAATGTCGGCATGGAGCTTGTGCAAGACACCACACCACAGCTGCTCGTAGAGACATGGTGTAGTATGAAGTGTTGAAAATAGAAAGTTGATGGCATTAACCGTTCGAACGTTCTAGCGATTCAGGCGCAAGGCATTTTTATAACTTTTATATACACTGATTAATAACGGTACAACATTATATTCATCTACATGTACATGTATAATGATGGCCAACCTTCGTGGCCCATTCCCCTCATTCTCCCGCGTGGAAATAAGCGTGGTAAATCGTTATAGCAAATTACATAAGATGAAATGACTGGTCACATCATTATGTCTAATATACGTTAGTTTTCAAAATGTGATGCATAAAATGGCTCAGTCTCACATTCCATGCATATGCAATATTCAGAATTTAAATCTCCCTGCCTGGCATGACGCACAAACGTCCTGTACACGACACACACGTGTAGTTTAATTGAAAATTTGTGCCGCTGAGTTAGTCATAAAGAGGAGGTGCATCAATGCCTTCCCGAGGTCCCGATGGGGCAAGAACCGCGCTTTCGTAGTCAGGAGGTAAAGGGTCACCGAGAATACCAGTGGATGTTAGCGGCTTAGTAACCGGGCCGATGCGGGACTCGTCTGAAGTCACAGTGGAATGCATCGGAGCGGTTGACATCGCCTCGCCAGCTGCTTGGAGATTTAATATTGTCCCGTGGGTGACAGGTGGGAAAGAACGATGCGGGGATGGTATGACTTGAGTAGCAGGAGCTGCGTTACCACTCTTTCTGCACCGCGCCAAAAACGCACGAAAACTATCCACTGTTTTATCATCGTATCTGCATTCTTCCACCATGCAGCAGTACACGCAGAGCAGAACGAATGGTGCGCAAAGAGCGATGATGACCAACGTGCCCATTTCGATCACCGCAAAGACCCACGCACGCTGTGTGCATGAAGTGGAGATGTCTACATTGGTCCCCCAATCACCGTCTTGGGGAGAACTGGTTTGTATCAGGACTACGTACTCAGAGTTGTAGGGAAGGTCTAAAGAGCAATCTGATCCGAGCGTCGTGGTGCAATTTCCAATTATGCCGCCGGACTCGGGTGAGTACTCCTTTCGATTAAATGAAAATACCACCTGCACTTCAGCTGATTTTTGACCGTCGTTATAGAAGACAAAGTAATAATCGTCTTCGGATGAAAATGCTAGGCTTGCTGTAGCTATAGGAGTACCACACTGATTTGTGACGCTGAGGACGCTAATGTAGTGCGACGAGCTGGAGGGATGACTGACCCAGTTGTCGTAATTGTCTGCTCCCTTTATTGTATAGTATTTGACGGAAGATCCTGAGCTCAATAAGCAAGCCGAAAGGGAGTAGTTAGAACCAGGATAGAGATGGAAACTCCAATATTCGTAGTCCCCATTGTTTACAACAGAGGCTTGAGTGGACAGGACGAAGCTGTTACTTGCATTCAATTTCGGGACGGTCTGAAGGTGGTAGACTGTGGAGTCGACAGTCGTCTCTCCGCTGCTGACGCTCATCCCTTGACACACTACGCTGGAGCGGGAGACTAGGCGGGTCTCTCCCGGGGACAGAACGAGGGACTCGGGCGCGGCGAGACTGATGTAGGTCACCGGAAGGGGTGCAACGAGGAGCACTACGGCCATGACGCCAGAGACAAAGCAGAAACACTGCTCCAACGGTTTGCGGTCACCTCCACCTTGATACTGACCGCCAAAACCCGAGCTCCTGCTGCTAAACCCACCACCTCCGCCTCCTCCCGCGTGCCCGCCACCGTGAGGCATTTCCTGATTGCTGCTGTGGCAGAGTCAGTGGCGTAGCAAGGTCTCCTGGCGCCCGGGGCGAGCTACTTGTTGGCGCCCCACCCATAAACTCAAGTCAAACGTATTTCACAAATAAATATTAGAAATAACATGCAAATGATACGAAATGCAGGATTGTAAATTTAATACTGAACCAAAGCAACAGAAAACTTAGAAAAGTTTTAAACTTAAAAATCATTAACCAAAATTTAGTTATCCGCGTTTTTTTGCTTGACTAGTTTTAACAAACTATTGTTAAATCAAACTGGTCAACTTTTAAGAATTTAAGCAAAGAACCGCATTCCTTTTGGCGATCAACTTCACGCTGAGCCGAGCGCTTTCTGTAGTACGAACCTGAAGGTTTATTTTTAAAACTCATTTTTATTATCATAGTCTAAGGGCATGGACAACAAAGTTTTTTAAGCGAGACTAGCGGGTTAATAGAGGAGTTGCATGTGACGTCGCGCGCGTCTTACATCACTAAGTATGTTACTATAAATATGCGCTGCGTGGGTACGAGATAAACAATAACCGGACGGGAAAAATAGAAGGCGGCAGCATTCGCTCACGTGGTACATATTTATAGCGTGCCGTATACATAAATAGCAGCATACATATGATGTAACTAAACAATGCAAGGCGCGCGTGACGTCAATGCAACTCCTCTATTAACTAATTTTCTGTTTACCTGCCTCTTCGAACTATTTCAGGCCAAGAGACACCGATCCAAACGATAGTCGTCCTATGATCGCTATATAATTTTTCCTTGAGTGACAACCGGTACCGTACGATTATCAAAGAAATTATGCTGAGCCTGACCTTAGACCTAGTTTTAAAATTTTTGTTTGACCTATTAAAAAAAATTTTTCCCCACGATTTTAGCGCCCCTCTCAACTCGGCGCCCGGGGCGACCGCCCCCCTTGCCCCCCCCTTGCTACGCCACTGGGCAGAGTCACCGCGAAACTTGACAGCCACGCCAGGAAGTAAACAGTCATTTAACACTCCTAAAGTGGTCATTCCAGAATCCTTGCCTATATTCACATCCATGTTTTAATCGATTTGGAAGCGTCTTTCTTGTCAATAGGTCTATCCTGGTTAGCGGTGGCCCGACCTTAGCACATACATGTAGGCGTAGGAACCGAGGGGGGGGGGGGGGGGGGGGGGGAAGGGGGGGGGCAGAGGGGGCCTTGGCCCCCCAATTTTGGGCATTATGTGTATAAAGTATGCTGAATTTATATTAGGCACACCCTTTGGGGCCCCCCAATCCTGTTTACGTTCCTACGCTTCTATAGTATGCCGTAAGGTCGGGCAACGGCCAACTATGGCTACCCGTGTGGATATACAATGCATGTACATGTACATTTACATGTATCTGCACGTATCACTCCATTGACAGTTTCAAAGGGCCGTCGACAAAGGGTTGCATCGATGGCATAGACTTTTTTTTTGTACATGACAATTGTCGTCATGAAGCTTACTTGGTGAAATCTCAGCCAATTCTGCATGACAAATCCATGGAACTGGCATCGTTGTATGCATAGGTGAAACATTTCCGTTCAAGTGGCTAACAGCGAGGATGAGTCTGCATGTTATTCTCTTCACAGAAAACCAGACTGAGGATCGAGAAAAAAAACATGAATGAATGCAGCACTGGCATGATGAGAGACGGAGCGTAGCCCCAGACCACCTTTCCGCAAGCTGTTGACTGTATGCTGAAGCATTGATGCATATCGCGTCAAACTAAGTGAGAGTAACTCGTGCCAAATAACTAATTTACAACAGAAGCTGTCGCATAAACGTATATTTGACGATTAAGGCCACTTGTGGATCTATACAATAGCAGGTTTGTGATCCCGACTGCGTTGTATATTTGCAAAGACGCCCAACGCTCGTTGGGCAGATTTTATGCATGTGTAAAGTCAAAGGGATTTTGCTAAAAGAGTGGTCCTGCAAAACACGCGCAGGTTATGCAAGGCGGTCAAACTTGGTGTTGCAACACAATATTTGCATGCATTAGTGGGGAGCATACACACACTACGTCATGCTGAAGGGTTTACATGAATACATTATTCTACCTGTATAATCTGCATGGGATTCTGCACGTCGAGTGGAGGAAGCAAACATTTTGTGAACGTTCCCATGTCTTTTATTTTGTTTGTTTCCCAAACTCTTAGCCATAGCTTTATACACCCAATTCGAACATGATTGATACTGATGCTCATTAAAAGATTTAATCACAAAGTGCAACATATGGAATATAATTTTTAAAGAATTATTAATCTACATGTACAACAAACATACATGTAAACAAACTATTTACTACTGCAAGATCTTTCTGATGTTCGATATAAGATCAGAGAGAGATAAGAATAATGAAGTACATTACCTCTAATTCTCAGTGCACAATTTAATCTGATCTAAGAATTATGAGTGATTGATTGCTTTAATTAGGCATGAAAAATGTGTATTTTGTGTACATTTTTATGGAAAGTGCTACTTTTGCCAAAAAGAAGGAAATATTTCACTAACAAAGGGGTTAGTTTTTGTTCTGCTAAATCGAAATCTTACGTTCTTGAAGCAATGCTGACCCCCACCAAAGTTGTGCAGTTTGTAATATTAGCTATTAACAAGCAAATTGTTAAAAAGCCATACATTTTCTATGGAGTATACGTGAATGTACAAACTGCAACATTTGTCAATTCCTTTTGACCAGGCATTTCTCTGTATGAGTTCAGGGGCGTACGCAGGATTTTGACAAGGGGGGTTACATATAGGAAGGGATCAACTGGGGAGGGTGCGGAAGGGGGATGTGGCCTCTCCTGCGCGAAGCGCGGAAGCCCAGCGGTGCAGTGCCATTTGAAGATATTATTTTATTGAGAAATCAACAAGACAGTACATTTAGCTGAATAATAAATTTGCATCTGTCATTCTTCTAGGGTTTTTTTTTTTCCACAAACAATTTACATACGTGATCTACATCTAATTTAGCGTGGAAGCTAAAATGAATCAATGCTAGAACACTTCAGGCAACACTTAAGTTAGGAGGAGATTGCAATTGGGAAGGCAGAGTATCGATTTCAGCTAGTTCTTTCTGCTCTGACTCGGAAGGTACCTCAATGCCACGATCATCTATACAGAATAACCCTCCCCAAAAATCACGTTATTACAGGACGTTTAAAGCCATGTTTTCTATGCCTGTACGTAGTTACTTACCAGGTTCTACATGCGCTCTTTTGGAAAATAAGGAATTTGTCTTATGCTTTCATCGCACGCAGAGCAGATTTAAAGTGTCACCTGCGCACGCGGCTAATTATCGGGATGGTCCCATGTATAATGGCTCCGTGGGCGTGGTTTGCCCCACCCCCTATTCTGGATGAAAAGGGGAGTTCGTCCAAACCCCCTCGAACCCCCCTGCGTACGCCCCTGGAGTTAAGCCACGCATCTTGCAAAGCATGCAAGAAGCTGTGCATGGACGTCATTAAGTAAAGAGACCTACTTTTTGATTCTATTTTTGTCATCAAGCAAACTGAAATCAGTGTCCAGCTTGAGCTAGTTCTGGTCGCAGTTCAGACGCTACTCCGTTTCTCAGTAGATACACTACTTCAGGATTGTCTGGACTTAAGAATTGAAGCCTTACTTTTGAATTCCGATACCCACAGCATTCAAAATCTGCAGTAAGTTATTAATGGTAATGTGCATGAACAAGGTGATGAAACTGTACTGATAGAGTTCTGGCAATCCCCACCAATCACCCATAAGAAATACCCGTGATTTGATAAATCTAGACGTCTTAAAACACAATATATATTCTACATTGAAGTAAAACTTTGGAAGGAATCGTTTAATTTACTTGTTAATATTAAGAACCAAACATTTGAGGGAATGCAAAACAAGCCACACAAATAAAAAAGTGATATACAATAACACACACACACTGAATGGCTATGTGCCCTAGACCTACACTTAACGAGAAACAACTAATGCAGTGTATTTCTTCCTCCTAGTCTCAGTTCCAGACCAATGTAACAGCAGTGAATGGATTAAATCACTACTCATGAAATCGAGAGGGGAAGGTGTGGCGATGGGTTGAGGGTGCAGCTGTAAGCATGGGTTAGTCACACTCATTGACCAGGTAGTCTGGAAAAATTGAGGGTCTGGATACACCCCTCCTTGGTTGGAATAGAAAAATGGCTGCCTTGCTCAAGTGGCCGACCAACTACAAGGTTAATTTATTTCTTGACAAATACGCCATCTTCACACACACACACACACACACACACACACACACACACCCTGCATGCTTGGAGTGCTCACAATTGTGTTCTTTTTTATACTCCATGTGTCTAAGTATATATAACATAAGAATGACATCGTAGCATTTTCGTACAGACACTTTCATAAACACTATAATAGAAACAAATAATAAGATAAACGAGAAAGCATACTGACATAAATACATACACACCACTTGAACATGTACATGTAAATGTGACGGGAATGTGTGTGTGTGTGTGAGTGTGTAGTGTGAGAAGAAGCTTCAGGATAGAGGGGAGTTCAAAAATATACCAGTCCAGCTGTGATGAGTTTCCTTTGGTTGGTTTTGGTTGTTTTTTATTTTTATTTTTAAAAAAAGGACAATAGTTGAAAAGTTCCTCAGTACAACATCGTTCTTCTACGATCTGTGGACAGAGAAAGGGTTATAGTGAGAGTAAGGAGCATGGCATGTGGACTAGCATGTATACATTGGTGAACGTGAGCAATAAATATTGTAACTGAACACAAGTTTATGCACCTCTATGTTTCAATTTAGAGTTAACACCATTGTGCGAAGGTTGTAAATACCTCCTCACAGACCACACTCACATGACCATCCTCGCATGGTGACCCTCACATAACCACCTCACATGACCACCCTCACATGACCACCCTCACATGACCACCCACACATGACCACCCACATGACCACCCTCACATGCACCCTCACATGACCACCCTCACATGACCACCCACACATGACCACCCTCACATGACCACCCTCACATGACCACCCTCACATGACCACCCTCACATGACCACCCTCACATGGCCACCCATCAGGTAACTGTATGTGCACTTGTGCGTACATTTAAGTGATCACATGATACACTCCTGCCTATTTCTTTGCTGGGCCAACATGCTGTAGCCGCTATGCGAAGACTACTTTTGTTTAGCTAATGCATCCCCAATTCTTCAGAAGAAAACATTAATGCTTGTCACATTCACATAGTTGTTTGCAACCAAAAATAAAACAAATGTTTCCTGCATATGTCATGACCCTTACCGCAATGATCGGCTTAGGCCCGCGCTAACTAACGTGCAACCACACAGACACACACAGATACATTATTATGTCACTTGAATCGGACAAACTCAATGGTCACACCCACCTTTATCTGTGGGTGTGGTGTGGGCTCTTCTTTGCCCTGGGTTGGGAGCTAGTTTGCACTCTGGTAAAGTAAAGATGGATGTTGCTATGGAAACATTTGAAATGGAGGTGGATTGGGGGGGGGGGGGGGGGGGCAGGAGGACATAAAGAGGAGAGAGGACATTGAGGTCATTCAAGCACATGGTGGTGGTTGTCATAGTAACTTACTTCCGGGGAGGTCTTGGATGGCGGCTCCGAGGGACTGGAAATACGCGTGTTTCATGGCAGAGGCAGCTGCTACCCTATTGTGAGACTGATACTGGAGGAGCATCTCCAGAAGACTGAGGGCATCTTTGTCCAGTCTGCATTAGGGAAGAGGTGATGGCTGATATAGTGGCACACACACATACACACACACACACACACACACACATACACACACACCCGCACACCCACACACATGTAGACACACAAACATAGATACACACACATAGACACCAACACACCCACACACCACACACATACACATACACACATACACACACACACACACACACGCACACATGTAACATGCACACACTGCATGGTTACAAGCAATCATCTCCCAGCAGCAGTACACCCCAGTAAGAGCACACCCTGCCTTCTCTGTTCATAAGCTCATTTGTACGAGGTGTCTCACAATTTTCTCAACCACTGTGTTTATATACAGCAATGAATATAATTGGTGATGGGATTCTGTTAAACCTGTGCTACCTGGCATGAGAATTGAAGTTCGAGAAAATGTCTGTCAAGCTTAATAACTAAATCAAAACCTATTTGGTTGTGATGACAATGGTGAAGTCCTATGACTTTGGCTTTACTTGAATTAATGAATGATCTTTTAAATATTAGACTGCTAGCATGAGAAATTACTTCCCTAGAATATAACTTGAGAAGTCTGACACAGGTAACAAACTGGTTTCAAACTAAAGTTAATGTCTCTTACAGGCTGAGTAAATGTACCCTCCCCCACCGTGGTTGTGGTTCACCCAATGGGGGCAGGCAACAGCCACAGCCAGGCATGCAGCAGCTGTGCTTCGTACCACAGGGCCTACAGGGACCAATGGGTGACGCTGGTCACCATTGGGTTGGCCTGTGTCCCAAACCAAGACGCTGGTCATGGTTTGGTGGCTGTCCCAGGGTAGAAGCCCGGAGGGTGTCGCCCACCACTGATGAAAATAGCATGTACACATTGAAATACATAATGGAGGGAGGGGAAGTGGAGGGTGGGTGAGCAACTGGATGCAGTCAATGACTGGAGTGATGCACCCATGGAGCCCTCGCTTAAATATAAAACCTGGAACCATATCGACAACATTTTGGGATTATTTAATTGGATAAGGGGGTGTGGTAGGGGAAAAGGACGCGCTGCAATACTATTGGGCACAAATGCCCAGCTTATGATTGGTTAGGATAGTTCATTGAATGCATCTGTAGGAACATATGCTTTCATCTTGGCCTTAGCAACAGCAAGCTTTGCCTGTAGTCAGCTTAGTAACACTACATAAGACAGAGCAATTCTCTGCATTAAACTTACCACTGTACCTAAACTCTACCTTATGCCCAAAATTACTTTGTTGCCAAACTTGTGATATAGACAATTTGTAATTACACTTTCTCTCACTACCCACAACTAAAATATCCTTCCCATCTTCACCCTCATCCCACCTGCACACCCACACACCCACAGTTCCACCACCCTCCCACCACCTTCCCCTTCACACTTTACCTTGGCACTTGGACAGCGAGGGACTCTGCTTTGTACATGGGAAATCTTCCCTCCACAAAGGCTTCTATCTTGGTCACACCAGGCCATGTCTCCTCTGTGGGAGTACCCATGATCTGGGGGGAGGGGGAGAGGGAGGGAGGGGAGAGGGAGGAGGGGAGGGAGGGAGGAGAGAGAGGAAGGGGGGGGAGGGAGGAGAAAGAGAGTAAGGGGAGGAGGATGGAAGGGGAGAGGGAGGAGGAGGGCTTGGGTCCGGAGCGGTTGCATATCGTGTCGGTAGCTGGGTCTAGTGCGTTCTGGTTCGGGTGGCTGTCGAGAGGATGAGTCTCGCGTTGCTTTTGCCTCTCTTGTCTTTCTTCTGCTTCTGTCTTCTGCGCTGTTGTGTCGGCCCGAAGACTCCTTCTTGTTGTTTTTGCTTCCCTTTCGAGTTCTTCTCTTGGATATGGAAGACGAGGGTCACCTTCACACTTGCAGTGGATACCATCGGCTAGAGCAATATGCAATGCACTCACACACAGAAGAGCTACGGTCAGAATGGTCCGTTCATACATTACAGAGGAGACTGCACTGCAGATGGAGGCTTACAATGCATGCACATTGCCGTATCCATGGAAACTGCTAGGGTAGGTTAGTCTGTAGACTATTGCATTTGTAGTGCCCACTACAGGCTAACACTCCCCCCATAGTAAAGTGCTCTGGACATAAATATGTCTACTTAATTGCTTCACAAACATGCCATTCACATTATATCTAAATCCACAATTTAACATCTTTGGGCGTATGTTGTGAGCCAACGCAAGTGACTCTCCAAACGCCCACTGTCTCACCTTCCATATAAGGGCTTACCTTCCATATAAGGGTAAGTTCCTCTTCCACGTTGGATCCAGGGAACATCGGCCTTCCGCACGCCATCTCGAAGAAGATGCACCCCACCCCCCTGTGATGGGGTGTGTGTGATGTGTGTGATGTGTGCATGTGTGTGTGATGTGTGTAGATGAGTGGTGTTAGAGTTGTGAACACACACAAGTGTGAATGAGGTGTGTGGATGACACAATGGTAGTGCACAGGATGTGGGAGGAACAGAGACAGGAAGTGGGAGGGGCCATGTTTGGCAAGCATAGTGCATCGAGTAGAGATGTGAATAGTGGGTGTGGTTTTGGTGTGCCAGCGCAGACACATGTTTCGTGTCAAAGTTGTGCACGTGTGTACATGTACGTGTGTGTGCGCATATGTTTTGTGTGTGTGTGTGTGTGTGTGTGTGTGTATGCATGTGTTTTTGTATGTGCTGTACATGTGCATGCACATGTATGTGGTATGTATGACTTCATTCGGAAATGTGATTGTATCTGTATTCAGGTATGGGTGTTGTGGGATGTGATGAGAGTGTACCTTGTGTGAAATAACAAAAACCCACATGCCAGTTGCACACAGGTGTGAACACAACTGGAGGATCTTCCCCCTGCATGGTCATGTGAGCTCACCACATGTCAATGTTGTCTGCATAATCAGTGGAGCCTAGCAGCACGTCTGGAGGTCTGTACCTGTTGTGTTGTGTGTGTGTGTGTGTGTGTGTGTGTGTGTGTTGTGTGTGTGTGTATTGTGTGTGTGTGTTGTGTGTGTGTGTATTGTGTGTGTGTGTTGTGTGTGTGTGTGTGTAGAAATGGAACGCGTGTTGTGGGTGTGTGTGTGTGTGTGTGTGCATGTGGACATTAGGAGAGTGGTGTGTTGTGTGTGCACATGTGCATGTGTGGAGAATATGAAAGATATAACCAATTAAAAGCAGCACCACTCTACTCTAACTTAATGCATCCTGCGTGTGTGCCCAGGTGGAGTGTCATGTGTGCCCAGGTGGAGTGTCATGTGTGCCCTGGTGGAGTGTCATGTGTGCATGTGTGAGTGTGCCCAGGTGGAGTGTCATGTGTGCATGTGCGAGTGTGCATGAAAGGTAGACATGTGCTACAGTTGAGGAGGTGGGGGTTGGGGTGGGTGGGGAAGGTTGTGTGTGTTTAGGTTCAATGGGCAAGACGGCCATGTCAGCTTGTCTTAGCACTCACCAAAGAGTCACCACCTCATTCGAGTAGGTCTTTGTCGGAACGGACTTTGCCCTCGCTAAACCTGGAGGGAGTGGAGGGGTGGGGGGTGGAGCGGTGGAGGTGTGGGGTGGAGGGGTGCAGGGGTGGATGGATGATGAAGGTAATGGGTGGATGTGTGGGAGGGTGGGAGGGAGAGGGAGGAGAGAGGAAGGGAGGGAAGAAGTCATTTCTTTGTGCATTCTGTGTGTGTGGTTTTGTGTGTGTACAATGATGCATACCAAAATCAGCTAGCTTCAAGTCACCAGCGTCACTGATGAGAAGGTTTTGTGGTTTCAGGTCACTGCAGAGAAGAAGACGTGCATTAAAGATTTGTTTGGGTATGTGTGTGTGTGTGATGTGTGTGTGTGTGTATGATGATGTAATACATGTGAGGGTGTGTGATGTGTGTAAGCCATCTGTGTGCATGTATGCATGTTTCGTATAGCCACACTTACATCACTGTACATAAATAAATCAAATAACAATGTGAGTGGGTTCAATGCAAACGTTAACAGCGTACAGACGAGAGTAGGGAGACCATGTGCCTGTGATTCTGCATGTCCCGTGGTGACTACTCGAGTCCCCAGCCCCAGTGCTCCCCACATGCAATACTCACCGATGCAGGATCTTGCGAGCGTGACAATAAGCGAGACCTCTGAACAGCTGGAACATGAAGAGCTGTGAGAGAGAGAGAGAGAGACGAGAGAGAGTGTGAGTGTGTGCACAGGTGTGTGTATGCACAAGTTTAACATCCACCTGCCATGCACATGTAGGTGTGTGTTCCTGCGTGTGTGCCCACACCACGCAGGAACACCTTCTCCCCTCAGCTAGCTACCAGCACGGCATTCTCATCGTCCCCTACTTTCATTTACCACTCATAAATAAGTGGACCAACTTGAAATGTTAGAACCGCATGCCACCCCACACAGTTGCTGTCCTCCCACACATGCACAAGACGTCCCCTCCTTTCCCTTCTCCCCTCCCATCTCTCCTTCCCTCCCTTCCACACTCCCCTCACTCTCCCTCCAGCGCACACCTCCTGTAAATGTAGCATGCTCCTTAACCTTCTAATTGCATTTAGCAATTGCCTCATCACCCTCACCAGGTCACCATCTCCCACACTACCATCGCACCTCCAGTCCACCTGACACTACCATCCAATTTGTCATCCACACTGTGCTCACATCCCCACCCTAAAACCACACCCTCGCAAAACCACACCCACCAACACAGTCCTCCCACAAACCACACACCCCTACACACCCCACCTCACCTTGACGTTGGTCATGCTCATGATGCCACAGCAGTCGTCCAGGTACTGCTTCAGGTCCCTCTCCACGTACTCGAAGACCAGGGTGAGGGAGGCATTGGTGTGGATGATGTCGTGGAGGAGGACGATGTTGCAGTGCTTGAGGTCTTTGAGAAGGGAGACCTCCCTAATGGCCGTGCATGGGGCGCCCTCCTCGTGTTCCAACCTGATCTCCTTCAGGGCCACTAGCTTGCCTGTGATGCTGTGTGTTTGTGTGTGTGTGTGTATGCAGGTGTGTATGTTATGTGTGTGTGAGTGTGTGTGTGCATGTGTGTGAGTGTGGTGAGTGTGTGTGAGGTGTGTGTGCATGTGTGCATGTTTGTGTGTGTGTGAGTGTGTGTGTATGCAGATAGTGTGTGGTGTGTATGTGTGTGTTGTGTATGTGTATGTATGTGTGGGTGTAGGAGTGAGTGGATCAGCATATGCAGGACAGTACAGGTTGGAGTATTAAGCTGTCTATTGGTGGGTAAGGACGGGTGTGGTGGGAGGGGTCAAGGGTTGGGGGAAAGTGATGATGGTGTGCATTGCACTCACCTGCTCCTTCCCTTGTACACTGTAGCGTACGTTCCTGTTTCCCAGAGAGGGGGGGGGAGGGGGGGGGGGGGGGGGGGGGGAGAGAGGAGGGGAGAGAGAGAGAGAGACAGAGAGCGAGGAGAGAGAGGAGAGAGAGAGAGGAGGGGGGGGAGGGAAGTGGGAGGAGAAATTACTTAATATCAACACTTTGTGGTTTTATGTTACCCTGTTATGTTTTGATCTGGGATTAATGACCTGTAACCTGGACATGCCTGAGCCATGCTGAGACATATGTGTACATGTGAGCTGAAGTCAATCTTGCATTTCTCCCCACACCTAAAAATAACATTACACACTCTCCCTCCCATGCACTTTGACCTCATTACATCATTAACTGGTGATGTCATGACCCCGCCTCCACCTCGTAATGGGGGAAGAGGGAAGATGTGGGGTACACTCCATCCCCTCCAAAGGGAAAAAAAAAAAAAGAAAGAAAAAAAACGAGCTAGACAAGATTCATAACTTAGTTCCTGTTGTCCTTATAAGGGCATTCATGGACATGGAATGATTCTGCCATATCACCTATGCTACATTCATAGCACCCCAAACACCTTCTAAGGCCAGGAAGGCAAGCCCACTGGGTGGGTGAATATGGGTCTAGGGGTTTTGAATAGCCCTGATTCCACAGGCTGTGTAGGAGTGACCCCTCTACAAGGGGTCGCCATGGTATGTAAACAATACGAAATGTATATGCTCAGCATCTATAGATGTATGCCTACATGGGTAGTATGTGCAGGCACTAGCAGGTATGCAATCATGTGTTTTGCTGTGTGTACAGCCTCACTCTCCTCCTCCCCATGCCAATGCACCTGTGTGTACAGCCTCACTCTCCTCCTCCCATGCCAATGCACCTGTGTGTACAGCCTCACTCTCCTCCTCCCCATGCCAATGCACCTGTGTGTACAGCCTCACTCTCCTCCTCCCATGCCAATGTACAGCCTCACTCTCCTCCTCCCCATGCCAATGCACCTGTGTGTACAGCCTCACTCTCCTCCTCCCCATGCCAATGCACAGCCTCACTCTCCTCCTCCCCATGCAATGCATGTGCACATCCATGCACCAACACACACACACACATCGAAACACTCTCACCACAACTCACGTGCACCTACACACCTATACACACAGCAATACACACACAACACCCAACAACAACACACAACACACATAACACACACAACACACACACAACACACACACCACAACAAACAACACACACACACAACACCACAACCACACACACACACACAAACACAACACACACACACACACACACACACACACACCACCAACACACACACACACACACACACACACACACACACACACACACACACACACACACACACATAGGCTCTCACCTCCCCCAGCTTCTCTAGCTTGGTGTACGTTTGGACTTTACCAAACCCGAACTCTCTCTAGATTGGAGAGACGAAACAATTTGTAATCACTGTGCACCATATGCCCCACCCACATATGCCCATACACATGCACACACACATGCACACATGCACACACAGAAGCACACGTGCACACACACTACACACACATGCACACACATGCACAACACTACACACACATGCACACACACTACACACACATGCACAAACACATGTGGTTATGAGCATGGTACAGCATCTCCATCCACAGTACACACAACACACAAATAGACACATGCACACATATAAAATCATATATTGTGCGTGTGCAGCTAAAGGACCACTGGTCCAAAAAGTGCACATCCAAGACATACTTGCAA
Organism: Ephydatia muelleri; assembly: GCA_013339895.1. Lineage (NCBI taxonomy): Eukaryota > Metazoa > Porifera > Demospongiae > Spongillida > Spongillidae > Ephydatia > Ephydatia muelleri. The sequence continues at coordinate 20,870,435 of JABACO010000001.1, read as the reverse complement.
AACACTACACTCATCACATCCACCATTGTCCCAAATTCACCATCACACATATGCATGTACACACAATGCATGAACACACTTGCCCCACACACATATGCACACGCACTCTCACCTACACACATGCACACACACACACATACACACACACACACACACACACCACCTCTTACCAAGGACTCCCTCCGCTGCTTTCTGGTGGCGTTGGGCATGTACGAGACCTTGTGAGGGGGAGAGTGGGTGGGGCTAGAAGTGAGGTCGGTGAGGGAGCCGGGGGTGAGGCCTAAAGTGCGGGTGTGGGAGGAGGTGTGGACCTGGGAGGTAGAGGAGGCACGACCCAGGTTTCCAAAGATGGGCAGTGTGAACCTCTTGGCCCTGTGAGTGTCTGCCTCACTGAACTGGAGGGTAAGAGAGGGGGGAGGGAAGTTGGTGGGGGAGGAAGGAGGGAGGGTGGGGAAGGAAGAAGGGAGGAGTAAGGAGGGAGGGTAAGAGAGGGAGGGTAAGAGAGGGAGAGGGAGGAGAGGGATGGTGCGAGGAAAAGGAGGGATGGAAACAATAATGAACGTGCCGTCACAATACAGAGCAAGGTGCCAAGCTGTGCACATGAGATCTGCATGCAAGCATCCACATTTTATGTGCATAAATATATACATGTAACATGTCCCACTGATGCACATCTCCACACATGCACATGCACACATGCACACATGCACATATGCATATGCACATATGCACGTGTAGTTGCTTATCTATGTGTGGGTGGGTGTAGTCATATGGCTGCCATGTGTATCCACACATGGCTTCAGGGGAGGATCAAGCACACCAGACAGTGTCTCTCCCATTCTCAAGAACTCATCTCCATTACACACTAACAATTGGTGCTGTCAGGAGCAGTGGAGCTCCAATCACACACACATGTATCCTTGATACATCTCTCCCTCACTCAGATCTCCCTCTCTCTCTCTCTCTCTCTCTCTCTCTCTCTCTCTCTCTCTCTCTCTCTCTCTCTCTCTCTCTCTCCATTCCGTTTATCACGGCTCTACCCACTACCCTTCCCTCCCTTCTCCCCTCAGCCCCGCCCCCCCCCCCCCCCACAATCCCATCCTTTACATTGGCCGAAGATGGTCTACTAGCTGCCGATTGCGCTTTTATCCTCTTTAGACTTTCCGTTGCCGACTGCAGCGGTCCGTCCGCCGGATACACGTCCTCCTCCGCATACCCGTCCTCGTCCGGATTTCCAGTGAATCCAGTTCTTGGCTGTTTCCCTCGAATTACCTGGAAAGGGGGAGGAGACGTGGTCACGCACGGTAACACATATATTGCCTCTCACCCCCCCCCCCCCCCCCCCCCCCCCCCCCCCCCCCCGCCCCTCTTACAAAACGCGGTTGGGAAATAAAGACAGTGAATGGAGTATGCACAAAAGAAGCATATACACACCCCACCCCACCCTCCCCTACCAGGCCTCGTGCTCCAATCAGCTCTACAGCATGCGTGCACGCTGCGACAATCTGGCCGCATTATGGGACACGGCTAGCGCATTAGGATAGAGAAGCTAATTATGATTTGGAGGCAATGAATAAAAAAAATTATAAGAGAGAGAGAGAGAGTGAGAGAGAGAGGAGAGAGAGAGAGAGAGAGAGAATGTGTGTGTGTGTGTGTGTGTGTGTGTGTGTGTGTGTGTGTGAGGCAGACGAAACTCATCCTATACGACCATTTGCTTGACTTTAAACGTCCGCAATGAGTCAACTGACGCGCGCGTGCGCCTGCACTTTGCATCCAGTGTAGCGCCCGGTATAAAAATAAAAAATAAAAACAAACATACAATACCGTGCATGTATGTGTGCGTCGATTGCATTTGTGCGCGTGTGTGCAGTGATGGGTGACGATGGTCACGATAGGGGTACAGAGGCGTGGCCACAATATCCATCGCCCTTCCTATATGCACGCAAGAGGAGTGGGGGAGAGAGGGGGGGGGGGGGGGGGGGGGTGTCCTCGTTGGGCTATGTAAGAGTGCACCTACCGCTATCGTCTGCCACACCGTCCGTTTTCATGTCCGAGTACTGTTCGTCCCTCGACGATTTTCTCCCGAAGGTCAGAGACAGCTGCTTCTTCAGCTTGCTGACTGACGACGCACCGGCCATTCAATTTGCAAATAGGACTAGCTCTCGCGCACTAAAAGAATTCCCTTTTCGCTCCTTTTTGGTGCAGCTCCGTTTGCTGGGGTTTCACTGTCCACGCCGCCCCCTCCCTTCACAAGTCTGCTTACGTAAACAATTTATTTTTTTCCTCTCAATTAATATGGTTTTAGATTACGGAAAAGGTCGGGGAACGAGAGGAATGACTTCTATAGGGTGAATTAATTAGCATGCATGAGCCGCAGCAGAGCAAATCATATACAAATAGGGACGTCATTCAATAATCAATCGAGCGCGGCAATTTGAAAAAGACACCTGCATGTACATCAATACATGAATATGTTATGTTGCTGTGTATTTCAGGCTTGTGCACGATCGTTGCAACGTGCTCAGTGATATAGTGGGAGCAATCGGGTTTCACCGATGGAACGTGGAACGAAACTACTCTCAAATAGAAAGAGAAGCCTAAGCATCATCTAAGTTTCACCAGTATATGTTTGAATATCAATTCAGTCTGATCACATGCATGCCCCTACTGACTATTTTTGGATCATAACGGGGGGGGGGGGGGGGGGGGGGGGCATTTTTGTGATGGCAGCGCGACCAATTACAGTGTTGGGCACCTGTCTTAGCTGGATATTCATATCAGTAGCATAGAGTTCAAATCAATAGATAAACATGGAAAATGCAGAGGTCCACTGTGTTTTGCATTTACCAATTGACCAGAGGAGAAAAAAAAAAATCACATTTGTGATGCTACAATTAGCCAAGTGCATCAAGGTCTGCCTGTATATCTAGATAAGAGAGGCAACAAAAGAAATACAACATTTTGCAAAGTACTACAGCTCCTCACGCACCAAGGATCAGTGAGACATTTATTATTGATCAGAATTGGAATGATACCATTAAAAACAAACAGAACTGACATGTCAAGCAGGACACATAATCAGAGTACCAAACTTACAAACCACGAGGTTCAAGAACTCCACTCAGCACATTTTGAGCATGGTTCACTAGCACATGTTTGGTAGCCTGGAATAAATGCAGAAATTTAACAGCTGGCTCAAAATGCAAGTTTGTGGTTTAGAAAGTAAATACCCTGCAACTGTTTTTGTACATAGCTGGACTTTACCACAACACCACATTGCAGTTTGCCACTTATAGCAGTGGATGCACATTTCTGTACTCTGCCAAATGTTTTGCACCCATGGCTCGCATTGACAGAGCAAATTGTCACTGACAATGGACTACCGCAGCACAATTCTGAGAAAAAACTGGTATTAGTCACATGCAGCTTGTAGCACCAAATCATCTCAGCTCAAATTCCTTCCACTTTGTAAAATAGTCTCCAATTAAAAGAATATACTTGTATGCTTGTTCTTTCTCAAGCAAAGGTCCCAGCATATTCTTAGCTACTCTCTGCAGAGGTCTCGCCACCAGGTCAAGTTGCATTGGCACACAGGGTGCTGGAATGGGTGCCTTTGTAGAGCAGCAAGGTGAATAACTATGGATAATATTTACCCTCTGTCCCACCTAATAGAAACGACAATACACTTTGGCATGAGTTTTCTTAGCCCCCATGTGCCCTCCTACCAATGAGCTATTCAACCCTTACAATACAAGCTTTGATGGGAGTACTACCTGCAACTGCTAATTCAAACCCCTCCCACTATGATCAAATGATCACACTGTGACTCATAAAGCCTTTATTTGAGAAAATGTATTCGCAGGAAATAGATAGTGTCGGTCTCCAAAAAGCCATACAATAACTTGATTCTGTCCTCTGGTGTGAACAAATTCCTCAGAAGCACTAGATAGCATCCAATGAATCTGTCATGTTCATGGTCACCACTGTCCTCCTCAGGCGACAATCTACACTGGGAGCATGGCATGCATGAGAGGCAGTGTATCTGCATTTGTGTACTTCTTTCCAGGATGATGCACAACATCAAAAGTCATGTTCTGATAGAGTTTCAAACCACCTGCATGACCACTTGACCTCCAGGCTCATGGATACTTTGCAACCGTTGCAGGGAACTGTGATTAGCATGCTCTGCCGAACGCACTGTGATTCGCTTGCCCATTGAATAGCCCAAACAAGCACCAACATCTCATGTCTGGTGTCAAAGTATTATTGCTGTGCTTAATTCAACACCGTTCTGCTAGCATAAGCAATTACATGGTCATGACCTTCGATACATTGGCAACGCACAGCACCCATTCCTTCACCTCTGGCATTCGTATCCACAGCAAATCCAATGCACTATATACTGCATGGATATGCAAGTATGCAAGGACAGGTGATGTTACCAACCACTCCTTCAGCCTGAAGGATGCTACATTTCATTGTGAGGACCTGGTGGCATTCAGTCAGGTATGATGCACCAAGCCAAAATTTGCCTAAAATATGACACTTCCAAAGCTGTGAAAAAAACCCAGAATCAATGGTTAAGACAGTACAAAATAGCCAATAACTACATGTGTGGCTATCTAGAAAGTGACACAGCAGCTCTGAAATATATTGAGAAGTTGATTAAAACTGTATATAAATCTCATTGATGGTTACTTTTAAAAGGTATGCATTTTTGTAATTGATCGAACACATGGAACGTTTATCAATAAATCCTATTGTGTCACCTGTCTACTTCAGAAATATATCCAAACATTCTTCATCTTATCAACTGCTGAACTTTATTCGATTTCTGACACTACTATTGAAAATACATTTGTATCAATTATTACGGAACTATACATCACGGCTGTATGCAGCTGGAAACTAGATTTATAATTAGAATATTACGGTACCTATCTAAAAATTGTGAAGAAACCACTCATTACAGACACTCTATGTTGTAAAGCTCACAACACCCCAGAACAGCAATAAAAAATTCACATAAAAATTAAAAACAGCACAACACTGGGTTCCCTTTTATTTATAATGAACACGCACTCTTATAATCGCGTACCAACTGTGTGCGCAAGCCGTGTTTATAACGCCACGCGGTAGTTTTTTGGAAGGGGCGGTACAAGATCCACACTGCGGTTCTCCTGCACACAAGTAGGAGGTAAGACTAGTGGTTTCGTAAGCCAAAGGCATATGCCAGCACAAGATTTGACTGACCACATCCAGCGCCGAATTTTCTGTCTTTAGGAAAACCCAAAGTGTATCTTATGAAAAATCTATGCATGTTATTGTCATTGCTTGAAGACCATAAACATAGGTAACAGGAATGGATTGCACCATAGATGTGCACTGACACAGTTTGTATGGGGAGTACATACAAATGAAGGGTGCATGGAAGGTATATACTATCAATATACTTTTACACAACATCATGTACAATAATACTTCAGGTGTGTGAGCACTTCAATGTCAGTGCAAAGGGTCATGCAAGAAAGCACACAGTTGGCAGAGATCGTCAACCAGGCCTCACACCTAACAAATTGCCCCTCCTCCAGCCTTCTCACATGAGCCCTACCCACCATTGGCAAGCCAAAACAATGTGGCCGTCCTGAATGAATTGAAGTGTGTAGTGTGTTCAAACATTCTGTCGCGGCCCCTTGAACTTCCATGTCATAAGTTGGTCTGCACCAGGTGTGTTGTGGAGCAGGCAGCAGCATCAACCACAGTGTGTCCTTGCTGCTCTGCGGACGGCTCCTTGGTACCTAGAGGATCAGACGAGCATCAAATGTCACATTACTGTTGCTGAAGGATGTACTGGTACAGTGTATGGTATGCCACAGAGATGTGAAGGCTGGTTGCTATGACTGCCATGAATGCATACCGTCTCTTACTGTTGGTGAGGAAAGAGAAGCAGCAGCATTACTGAAGAGGGCCATCTCCACCAGCCCCGATAAAGGCATAATACAACTGCCTACAGAAGGAGCAGTTAAGTGTATTCAGTATCACTTATCTAGCTATATCATACTTGACCATACTTAATCGCTGATGACATTCATGTACCTAACAAAAGCCAGACAACCGACCACAGCTGCTTGCTCCAGGACTGTGAAACCAGGTGTGCAGAGATGCAGACTGTAAGAAGCACCTCAGTGGAGGGGAATCATCTGCCCTGATGGAGAACGAGGTGCTCACACTGAGTGATGAAGAGCGAAAGTCTCTATTTCAGAATGCAGGCATCTCAAACATTGCAATCGGATCTGCTGAAGTATTGGCTATAAAAGCTGGCATGGAACAGAATGAGACTTCTTAGACGGTAAAGTCTTACACACACAGCACCAAATATAACTTACCGCTTCTCCAGGTGGCTCAAAGTATCAGGAGTTTCTCTGGCTGGAGAGGAGAGGATGCGCTACATCTGCAGACAAATTGTGGGTGACAACCTGAAAGGAGAGATGGCTCTCTTTTCCTTCCTCTCCCTTCTGGTGGTGAGAAGCTTTGAGGAGCTCCTTTAGTTTACATTCCAGATCTGGTCAAAAAGGTTGTTGACCTTTTGGAAGAGAATCAAAGGTTAGAAGATCATGACATACACACGACACAATAACTTTAATCCAATGCAGGACAGGACGGCTTACCTGGCATAATGGGGTTATACTGCCGGTGAAGTGTGGATAAAAATTGGAGACGACAAAGGAGGTGGCTCATTCTAAATGAACTTTCAGATTGTACATGTTGCAGCTCCTAACTCTGTCCAAAACACGTGTGTGTTTTGCTGCTATGAAGCAAGTGACACTGTTACAAACCTTCACATAGCACATGACCGCTATAAAGATCAAATAACACATCTGCAAGGAATGAAGTGTAGGTAGGAACAGTTCACAACAATGTTATAAAGAATTAAATTAACAGCACACGCACGCACACACATACACACATGCCCCCACACGCACCCACACTGACACACTGACACACACACACACACACACACACACACACACACACACACACACACACACACACACACACACACACACACACACACACACACACACACACACAATGCTAAGGTTTGCCCACCTGGGCTTCACATCACTTTGGGTATATCTTTATCAAGCTGTATGGGTTGCTTGAAGACGAGTGTCATAGCCTTGACCTTGAGCTGGCTCTGCATTCAAATGAGGATGCACACTCCAGCTTTTCCACATACAGTCAAGAGCTGCAAAAGCTTCACCTATTACAAGCAGAGATGGAGCAAGTGACTGATAAAGTACAGCATCTGTGTATAGTCAAGGAACACTTAATTAATAAGTATTACCCCACAAGTTGTAGCTGCCTTCCCCCACCACAAAAGAGAAAAAAATTAACGTAGTTCTCACTTTTGGTAGAGGTAATACGAAAATTATCTCTGCTTTTGGATACGTATGTCTGCAACCAGCAGCAGCAATCCATAGGCGTCTTGTGCCCTGCGCGCATTATAGAAGTGCTTTTATCATCTGTTTGGTGTACGGATAGCCATCTAGGCAGTTTACAGGTCAGCTCTAGACACTTCATAGAAACGAAAACCGTGATACTTGATATAAAAAATACAACGCTTTAGCTCTTTCACATTACCCTTTCATTCGTCCCAGCGTAAAATGTTGGAATAGAAGTACGCGTAGATTTTCGAAAAATGGCGACTTTGAAAGCGTTTAAATACCTCTTCAGAAAATTCGGCGACACACGCCTTTAGTAGACACAGGCACAGGCATCTATATACCATACAGGTAAGTTGTCGTTTAGCCCATCGTTGTGCATGAGAGTCGCTACAGTCTTTAGAACTCACGAGGTCCGTACGTCCTGAAATAAGTCGCCTGTCCTTAAGCCACAAAACTGACACGTTTGCACAGTAAGGCCACGTGATTTTATATATAATATGAAGGTCAGAGGTGTTTCTTCAGCATTGTATGGCTTGTAGGTGTTTATTGTATTCTGTGTGCTTTGCGCATTCCACAGGTGTCAGGTTCGTTGCTATGGGACAGCAAACCATTTTCAAAATTTCTGGGCGGAGGGCCTACTTTCCACGCGTTTCAATGAGAGAGAACAGCCGTGGATCCAGAACATTGCTCAATATCTCCAAATGCTTGTTTACAATAGCACTGAAGATCAGATGTCATCGGTATAGACTAGACAGGTAGTCCAATGCAATCCAGACAAAATCTGAGCATTGGTGCAACGAAAAGACATCACGCAACACTGGAACAGTCCATTATGGTGTCACAAGCACAGTTTTCTCCTGATCCTCAGGGATAAATTCCATCTGCCAGCATCCACTAGCTAGGTCCAGACTGGAGAATCACTGTGCAGAACCCAGAACATCCAAGGTATCATCAATCCTTAGCAGTGGTTGTGGGTAACTGCATCGACTTGCCGAAAATCTACACAGAAACAAGTACAAGTGGAGCACTATCAGTGAAGACCAGAGGCTCTGGCTATACTTTATCACCTTCTTCTCCAGCATACCATCAATGAGACTCTTTACTTCATATCTTTGTTTGAAAGGCGATTGTCAAGGTGCCTGTTTAATAGGCTTAGCATGCATAATCGGAACACCTGATAGTGCGTCCTGTATGTACCCATGCATGCATCATGAAGAGATAAGATACCCTTGCACTCACTGAACAGCCTTCTGAATTTATTCTGTGCTCATTCCTTTTGGTTGAACACCTACCCATCCAGAAACAGAGAACTGAATTGTTCATGTTTATTAATAGTAGCAGAAAGGTTAAGCAATTGCACTAACATTCTACCAGTATATTAAGCATATGAACTCAAACTTGCCACCACAAACCATGTCGTTCGATGAAAGTTGTACTTAGTTAATTTCAAACACTGCATTTTGAGTGAACGGTATGCGCGATCGTAGAAAAAATTGTGACGGTTTATGTTCTCTTTACTGCACCACTCAATATTATCTTGCCAGTATTTAGGGTACGCATATATATGCATACACATTATTAAATAACAATTTCAAGTATTTTGCACGTCATCAGTAACATAGTCCACTAAGAACTCATAAACGGTCATAGTAACGTCATCTCCTTCATCCTGATTTTCATCGTGTTTCCAGTAGGTAGCAGTAACTTTTGGCATATTTGACCTTTTGGAACACTTGAAATGACCTTGGTAAAAGGACATTTTGGTTGTCGACAAACCACATATGTTCAAAGTGAAGTCCAACAATTATGGCTGTATTGGTGAGTATTGCAGTAATGGTGCTTCTCTGATTATCCAGTAGTTCTGGGAATTCATCATGCAGTTGGGCCTTTCCATCATATTTTTTTTGCAGTTTTCTTCTGAATTTGCCATCTATTTTCTGATTTTTTTCTACAAGTCGCTTGTCCTGTTCTTTTGCAATATTTTTACATGCATTTGAGTAAGCACCAGTACCTTCCTCTCTCTTGAGATTGTATGATAGAAAATTTCATAATTCTATCCTGCTGATCTTGGGTGTAGCTTTCAAGCCACTTAAAAAAATTTTTATTTAGTTTTCACCCTCCCATCTATAAATCCTATTGCAATATTAAGAGTGGTTCTGAAATGATGGTCAGCAAGTCCAAGAGTTTGCTCAGCAAACATATTATGTGCAAGAGCCGAGTATGTTGGATGTGCTGGTACTAATGAAACATTTGAGAGGCTAACATCAAGATACTCATTCATTTGTTTTTCAATGACTTTTATAATGCTAGCTATAAGCCTTGACAAGATTTCTTTCATGCTATCTTTCTCCATTGCACTAAAAACATTACCTTGCAAGCTCTGTAATATTTCATCACTTTCTTTATTCATACCAAACATATCTGTACTTGTTTGAAAGACAAGCAAAGGGAAATCCATCAATCTTTTAAGTTTTTCAAGCAGGTCTCGATTACCATATAACTGCTGCATCCATGGTCCAAGTTTGCCTTTAATGCCTAGTGCTTGTAGTTGTAACAAAAGATTGCTATTCCTTATATCCTTCTGTAAAGCTGACCGCAAACTTGTTGAATTACGACATAAAGTATTCAAGTAGTTCATAACTTTGTCCTTCAGATCGTATAAGACACCAGCTAGATGAAAAACAACATGGAATCTATTTCCAACGTATCGTACAATAATAATTCCACTTTTTACTTTTTGTTGTCTCAAGAATTGTTTAAGGATCCCCTTTGCCCTGCTTAAATCACATTTTGGTCATTGCATAAATAAATTTACCACACAGAAATCTTTTCCATTTGTGTCACTTGCAATATTATACTCAGAATTGTGATGTACACTTCATTGATATGGTGTCCCTCCACAGAAGTTGAATCCCACGAGAGTGTTATATTATCATTTTTATACATTACTTCCCCAATTTGTATGTCACTTATTCATAAGCAAAGTAACTTACTGTGCAAGGTTGTGGAAGCAAATCAACAGTTTGACCAGCCAGTTGTTCAAGAACAACCTTGATAACTTTACATACACACTGTATTAGCTACTGGCACTTGATAGACAGGAATATATTGCCTTGCGACAAGCAGTACTGTATGTTTTACCATCAACTTTGGTGGTATAATGATGGATTTCATTTTCTCTGCTGACAGTAGTTCAAATTGTAACATTTCGTTTTCTCCGTGAGCTTGTGAATCTGCTTTTGCAATAGAGCGTTGTTTCTTTTCAGCCTAACTTCTCTCTTCTTGTATAATTGCTCATTACGCTTTGTGAACAACAGACCTCATTTTGGCCTTTGAACACTTGAGATGGGTTATTTCACACCACCTACTTGTTTGTTTCTAAAATGAGGTTTCAGTTTTCAAATGTTTTATTGCAGCAACTTTCTGAGCCATCTTTTTTAAAACTCCCTTAATTGTGAGCGAAGGTTGCTTTTAATTCTTAATTTTCTACTCAAAGCCTGTTGTTGCTTGCGATTGTCATGCTTTCTGTTTAAAATAGTTTGAATCTTTAGCTTGAGTAGCTGCTTTGAAATCAAAATTACCTTTATTTTCAATTGTCTGTGTAGACATTGTTCCCAGTGGGTTCTTAGCTTCTGTAAGATGGAACTACTTGGCTTGTCGATTACTGGACACAATGAGGTAGAAGTATGAGGTGCTGAAAGGTTTGAGTTGGAAGGATTAAGAGCTTAATCATGGCATCCCAATTCGATCCGATCTAGATGCTGTATAAAACCATGGTTGCAGGGCTGGCAGGCTTACCTGGCATGAAGGGTTGTACCAGCCAGTGAGGTGTGGATAAAGATTGGAGGGGACAAGGGGGAGGTGCAACATTTAAACTGAGTTTCCAAATTTTGAATGTTGACACACCCAATGCAGTCCACAATACCTGTGTATTTAGCTGTTTTGGTGCTGGCAATATTGTCACCAACTTTCGTATATGGCATTTGATCGCTTCAAAGAGCTGATAGAACATATACATGAACTGAAGTGGAGGTAGGAGCTCTAATATCATATTGATATAACATACAACATTATAACTGCTATACATGACAGGCAATACACAGTCCAGGTGTTCATATGTGGAGACTACGAGTTCTTGTCCAAAATGTATGAGCTAGTGATATGTTATATATTTGCAAATGTAGGTATAATGTGATATAAAGACCATACAATAGGATGCTATCCTTGCTTATATTGCAAAATTCGAAGTGATCAGATGGCAACACCTCTATCCGTTCGAGGGCATGCCACGGAAAGGTCACTTGAGAATATGAGTACTGACCACCAGTGCTACATTTCAGCTTGCAGCATTAGAATAGATGCACAGAAATTTTTCAATTGCATCTCAGTTCCTATTTTTGACATCCCCATTGTACAGGTAAATGATTCCTAAATTGTATTTCACTTACATTGCACAACATAGGTTTCCCCACCTGGTCTCCACATAATGTTGGGCATCTTCACTAAGTTGTTCCGTATGCTTGAAGCTGTATGCAGTCAGCTGGACTTGGAACTGGCAAATCGTACAACTGATGTCGACTCATCTAGTTTTTCCAAGTACAGCCAGGAACTGCAAAAACTTCTGTTGCTCCAAGCTGACCTCGAAATGCCCAGCATGCACAGGAAGTGTTGCAGCAGGTTGCAACGTATGTGGCCTTAGTACGTGGAGAGAAAAACCCTAGCTGTGCATGGATCTGCTAAAACAATCGACTGAAAAAAAAAGAAATCAGTGAAGGCCCTTGTATGACACTGTCCAACACAAAAGCACACAAAACCTTAGCCCACTATCTCTGACCATAGGAAGCAGAAGTGGCCAAAATGCATAGCTGCAGTGAAAAGTGGGTATCCTGAAAAAGAAGGGCCTTTTGTCAATATTCTTGACAATGCATTGCAATTGTTTGGAGAGCAACGCCAGCAGTATTTTAGTGTAGCATTTATTGGCAATCACGCCCACAAGGTATTACAGGTCATTCATATGCATTTGTAAAAGAATAATTCACATGGCTACACTTTATATGTGCACATCAATATTGCAATTGGAAAAACTGCCTCACCTTTCTGGAGAATTAGCGGGACAAGTAACAAATTTCCAGACTACATTATCCTTGTATAGCGAATGTCATGATATTTGTGATTGGAACTATATTGATGAGGTACAAGCACATGCATGCACTGCATTTTTATAAGTACATAATGAGGCATTATTATGCGCGTAAGCAATTAATTTATTGTCTTGGATTTTGTTACGATTGTTTGATCGTAATGCAGCGATAATTATAAGATACATGCAGACCGATTTGTACTATAATTTTATTAATTTGAAATTCAATTGGAAATAAATCGCTAGATGCATGACTGCGGATATGATACTCCTGCTCATGGTGGGCAAGGCCACCGCGTATCGTTGGTGTGACAGTATAGAAACACTGGTGGGGTATAAGGTTTAGAGGCTATACCCACCGTGTTTCTTTACAGTGTGCATGGAGCCTTTTATGTTATACGCCACATGGAGCCCATGCATTGCATTGTGATGGATGGCCAACAGCAAGCTGAACTCAATAGATATGAATGTCATCTGCTTTTGAGGGCAAGTATAATACGTTTTGTTCCTACAGCATGCACGAAGCATGTGGTTTCTGTGGTTCACCAGACTAGTGTGATTCGTGCAGAAGATGGATTGGAAAGGACCAACAAACACATGTTGAACGAAAGTTGATAAAGAGTGTTTGAACACAATTGTAATTGGAACAACGACAAAAATTGTTTCAATGTTTATTGTATGTCTTGTAAACTCAGCAATCGTACCAAATCGATGAGTTGCGACGCCTATGTATTGGGGGCGTATGGGAACGTAGCTGGCGTATCGAATGCGTATACGCCAGCGATGCGCAATGTTCTATACGCCAAATATTTTTGGCATTACCCGTGTACCGCCGGCGTATTATAGTAATTTTAACGCTTACGTGACGCCATGCAGATCCGTATCGCGTTCCATATCCTGGTCGTGTATAGTTAATTGCACGTTTATTGTGAAACGTGACCACGGAATGTGGTTGGCATCACGTGTTCGGCTTGAATTCGTCTCGATTTGGACTCATTCACTGCAGAGCTTGGCGTACTCCCCGGACGGACCAAGCTCTGTGTCAGCCGTCTACTAGCGCTCAACGACATATACCCAGGAGACTGACGGTGAGTTCTCGGACTGCCCACCGGTCTTCACTACTCGTCGACGTCATTGATCCACGTTCGCAGGCCGAGCGTCGGTATACGTTGGCTTATTGTGAGAGTGCTTCTCCGCGATGGCCGGTATCCTACCGCGGAAGTACCCTCATCGATTCGGGCCCCGGAGTTGTTCGCCTGCATAGAAGAAAGGCTTGGTAAGGAAATGGGCGTTAGTTGCATAAATCGAAATGAATGTTGCTGAATAAATATTAATGAACAAACCATGAATGTTCCTTTATACAGAATGCTGTAAACATGTCTGACTGACTGACTGGCATGGCTGACTACGGCCATGAAAAGCATGACGGTAATAATACAGTTGTGTACATGTAAGTGATAGGTTTCAACCACCAACCACAAAATTAATTATTGCCGCATATGTAGGCATAGTAATCATTCTCTTGGCAGGATGACAATATGATTTGAAGATTTGAAGACTGAAGCTGCATGCCTTCCAACTACGAGTCTGCTATCTTTGTTATCTGTGCACATGCTTGCTGTGTGTTACATTGTTTATTAAAATTAATTTGATGTGTATTACGCGTACGGAATAATCGCACACAATAACGCTAATAAAAATTATCTCAGAGTGCTCGTCAGACTCCTATTAAGAGTGAGCGTCGAGAGTGCGTTTCACTCGTAAATAGGGGTTAAATTACAAGGGCGATATTCACTAGTAACTTTCATCCGTTTTGTTGTTTACAGTGTACGAAAGGATGATGGTAGGATGAAAAATTGCAGGGACGGATAATTTGTTTTGCCAGATGTATCTTGCGAAAATTAATCCTGTAGGAAGAAATTTTGCGAGCTAACTAAATTTCACGTGACAATCCCTCAGCCTTCATAAACGTCCGCTGGACAAAGAGTACAATCTTTTGAGACAACTCTCAGCATTTATGTTTGTTCAGTTTTTCTGTTGCAGCTGAGGTACCTGACGGCTTTTGAAACACAAGGAATTATTGAGGGGTGGATAACTGTAACTGTGGTGTCAAAAATGATATAGGCCCTTTTCCTGTGTCATGTGACCGCTCCGTAATCTAACATACGTCAGTGTCACACAATATAAATTAATACACGTCCGCCATGTTGATTCACAGCTTTTACGGAAATATCCGAGTGTCGAAAAGGGCCTATAGTGACCAGTTTGCCGGTATCAAAATATCAGCAGGGCGTGACCTGTTTTTGTCAATACCTAACCTTAGCAAGGTTGCAAATATGCGGCAACATTTTGTGGTTGGTGGTTGAAACCTATCATGCACTTACATGTATACAATTGTGTCGTGTCACCACGTCCTTGCCTACTGACAGGTTAAAGCATGGCGTCACAGGGGATCATTCCTGCTATAGAACAATATGGCCGTTAAGCATGTATCTCTGGAAGCATATATTTGCAGCAGGTGTTTACAGTTAGCAAAGTATTTGCGCTGGACGTTACCACACACCTTTGACATATTATCTCAATTAGTGAACATAAACCATTTTGGCCTTGCACTATTATTGTGGCCACATGCAATAACAAAACGCGATTGAACCAAGGCATACAAACTAGTGAATGCATATATAGTCGTCTAACTCCTTCACTATGCTATCAAATATATCCACTTTTCCCTTTAATTCTTAAAATATAACATTTCAGTACAATGTGCTTCAGTGCTGCACATAAGCTTGATTTCAATCTGGACTACGTTTCATTTACTCCGGATAGCAGCCACTTGACAAACTTGTAGTAATCAGGTTCGTCAGCGTCATCGCTTGTGGAGTCAGCATCTACAATACGTCCTTTTCTCCTCCATTCGTCGGACCTTCCATCACTTCTTTCTCTTGTTCATGCCATTTAGAAATACCACGTGGTTAAAATCACTGAGAGATTGTAGATTACAACTTAATTGAATGGATCGAGCACGTAAATAACAATGCATATACATGTATGATGCCTGGAGTATACATGGTACCCATAAAAATCCGCAATATTGAGCATTTGACATTAGTATATTCAATTTGCGGTCGAATAAGGTCTAAAGTTGAAGCGAAGCCGGTTGTGTATTGACGGATGTTTTGGTTGTGTACATATGGAGTCAACAATGCACACTCACTTAGTGCTGATGTATGACAGGTACAATATAAGAAATCCATTTATTGCAAAGGACTCTATATATGAACTCAGTACCGATATCTTGGAGGACGGAGGCATGCGAAGGGCCGTGCATGGTTTTGACTGTGTGCCATATAACTTAAAACCTTTTAAAGTATCGCACTAATGCATGCATTAACGAGGGAATGCGAAACCAGGATCCCAGCCCACTTACATTACGTGCATGTAATTGCGGCATGGCTGAAAGGAAAGTCTTACCTTCTTTGTGCGATTACATGCAAGAATACGGTTGACTATCTCCTTGGCATGTACATGTAAAACCTTGTGTGCATTCATATTGAATCATATATATATTACGACCCGATTTAAACCCGACCCGCTTTAAAGCCGGTCGCCCGCTTTAACCGTTTAACGCCAAGAGACGCATATCTGCGTCAAAGATGTGTTTACCGCTACCAAAGACTTCTTCCAGACCCTTTGAAACATTACACCAATTAGAAGTTATTCACATTCATGGCTTCAGTTTATATTGTTGAAACCCTCCTTCCTGCTATTAATATTTCTCTGCTGCTCATTTAGTTAATTTTGGACAACTCTACTGTAGCTAAACAAAACAATATTTCGGCGTAATCGGAGTCGGTCAACCGGTTTAAAACGGGTCGACCCCATTTAAAACCTATATGACGCAAAACTGACCCGCTTTAAAGCCGGTCGACCGGATTAAAATCTTGGTTTTATTAATATAAATACATTTATCTAAATCTCTGAGATGCGTGTGGCCTTAATCACCCGCATTTGCCTAGCTTATGCGTCGGAGTTTGTTGTTATCTCAGTTTTTCATCGTAAGCATGAAGTATGATGCATCGTAAGCAAGGTGGGGTGATAGGTTCAATAATGAACACTACACGTTGTATGTCCCTTATGCACAAGATGGCAGAATGAAAAATAGCAAATGATGTAGTTGCTCGTAGCCAGCTTATAACAGCTGAGATTATGGTTTTCTTGTTTTATAGCAATTAGAAGCGTAGCAAACTTCTTCTGTAGAGCTGATACCCTAGATGGTCAAAGGAAAAATAAAGTATAGCCACACACGAGTGTGAAGCTATTCTTTTTGAACACGGAACACTGAGATGTCTACAAAATTGACCGGCTTTAACTCTTTCGCGGGCAACACGCAATATTGCGCCGCAGCTCCTATTTTTTTAATTTCACCATTAACGCTTTTGAAGTCAACACATTGTTCAGATGAAAAGTTTATTTGCTTGTCAATGTCCTCAAAGCTGTTTACAAAGAACGTTTATCAGAAACGCCAATTAATGAAGTTTTATACTAATTTAAAGTTCCTCATGCACGATCACGGCTTCTGGTAACTGAAGCCGTGATCATGATGAACATCAGTGTCGAGGGCGTTGGCAATTATTGCGGTATTGTGAGGAATAAGCGTTTTGGGGAAAGTTCTTTGTAAACAGCTTCGGGGAATTTGACAAGCAAATAAAACGTTAATGGTATAAGATTTTTAAAAAGTGGCATTATAGCAGCTGCGGCGCAATATTGCGCTGTTGTCCACGAAAGAGTTGGCGGGTCAAAAGCATATATATTACACCATGCAGCAAATTAATCAGTCACTGCAGTCGCATGCACTATTAAGATCCGTCTCCCTTTTAAGGTCGAGGAATGAGGAAAAAAATGGGCGCGAATTAATTCACTTGTACTCATTTTACTTCGCCATGTATTATAGTAACCAATTTCTTTGTGTTTATTTTTCATTGAATGTGCACATTCCCGTAAACTATTTCATCGCGAGACGTTACAAAGCAAGATAGAGTACCTAAAGGTCAGCGCAAGCCATGCATGCAACCAAAATATAGGGTTTAGCGGTTGTGGGAGTACACAATATAACTAATTTGAGGCAATGCATTCGTGGCATGAATGGGTTAATTGCTGTGGATACAATAACACCTGTAGCTGACTAGGCAGATGTGGTTATCTTACCACAAACCCGACAGCGTTAATTGATTAGTGCCACGAATGCATTACCTCAAATTAGTAGAAGCATTAATTTTTGAATTCTTGTGGCAGTGTGGGTGTCCATGAGGTTAGAGTTGACACGAATCTTGCTAACTGTGACTTTATGCATTGGAGAGTTGAAGTGTATATAAGGCACGTACACGGTACCGCCGAACACAGATCTTCGAATATCAATTTCTCTCATAACGCGGTACTGATTTAATCAGAGAGAATGAAGATTTTTTTTTTTGTAGCTCTCATCGGTCTGTTGACCTTCACCGCCGAAGCTAAACCTATGGCGGAAACAATCGATGAAGCTGAACATGAGGTGGAAGCAGCACAGGTTAGTCAGAAACCTCTCATCAAAATGATCAACAGACTAGGATTGAGTTGTAGCCTGATGATTTATGTACGTGCATTATTCTTGAGAGTAAGCAATCTCTTTCAATACAACTATAATGTCTGCGCACATGTGTGTTCTTATACAACCCTATATTGATAGAGTTATGCAATCGTTATGTGTACAGCTTATGCGTGACATGCAATGTCTGTTCATGCCATTGTCTTACCTAGCATTATGGAAGGTGCGGGAAAGATGCTGGTGGAATGTCATGCCCATATGGAAGCTGCTGCTCGCGATTTGGATATTGTTTCATCGGTGATCCTTGGTGTGGAGCTGGTTGCCAGCCGCAGTTTGGTAAATGCTTGGATGTAAGCAGTAACTGATAAAATCTGCAGTATAGCTAAACTATTGTACATAATACAGTAGTTTATTGAGTCACTTTGTATGGCGGCTGCTGGGTGAGGCGGATCACTAGCAGATCAATACCAACCCTTCAATTCGTTATGGGATTCTAAATCACGTGCACCGCTACTGTACAGTGTATACATGTATACAGTACATGACTCGTAGATATGTGGGCGGGATCTACACACCGTATTCGTTACCGTCTTTTTATATATGCTCTATTGCTTACCCGTTTACTTCCGATTCGCATGCGACAATTATATACAATATCTAAAGAGCCTACAAATACATGCAGAATGTACAAGAACGTATATACTTCTTTTTTTTGTAGTGTGCATGGGTCAATTCGATGACCAAAATGAAAAAAATAAAAATTAGCTCCATCTTGTAGTTCACTAGGTCACTACAGGTTAATACGTACCATGTTAACAATGCTATATAATGATACAATTTGCAGTTAACCTGATTCTATGACTCATCACACATTGCACAATAGAAGACGACAATAATACATTGTATGCAAGTAGATACGTGCAGAATTTCACGTATGCATGGATTTAACAAAGATCTGTTTGGACATTTATATGTTCTGCTACTGATATATTGAAATTGTCTCGCTTGCAGAGATGTGGAGCAGGCTTTGGAAACAGATGTCCAGTAGGGTACTGCTGCTCGCAGTATGGATGGTGCGGCTACGACACTGCTTGGTGCGGAGCAGGCTGCCAACATGGCTACGGGCGATGCGATAAGGTGAGTTACAACCAACGTTTGTAAACAGATTCACTTGCTGATAATAAAATTAGTAACAGCTACATGTACATGTACCTGAATCAAATAATAATATGAGGCATCATTGTAACACACGTCATGTATAGTCAATTCAAAAGGAACCATGATTCGTGATGTTATAGTGTGTATAAGGAATCACGCAATAAATGCTGTTTGAAGTGCAATGAGCATACCAACAATTCATCATTCCTATCTCATGCACCCTATAATACTGCCTGCATTGACAACACGCAGTGTTTATAGTTTTGTTTGTCAAGAGTGTTGGGTTGAAATGCTTTCTGCTGATAAACTACTCTAGCTTTATGTGTTGTGAAATAAGTGCTGAGCATGATGTACATGTAATTTCAGAAACGGCTACTGAAGATGGATGAAGATAGTGAGGTACGTGATCATTTTGCTCGTTACATAATGATGAAGTCATCACTCTACAAAGTATTAGTAATCCGCGAGTAACGTTGATTGAGCAACTCGACGTTATCTGTATTGTTAGGATCATGCAGAACGATTATTAATGACTACTAAGGATTCGTTTTCCACTCTATCATTTTAATACCATGTACATGTAAACAGTGCAATCGTTATAGATGTCACATCTCATTAATCATAATAGTATTATGTATAACATTAGTATCCGCAAAGCCAGCGAGTTTGACTTACTGCAAAATGCATCACGGTTTAATTTACTTCTACCTGTCTTAATTTTATAGATGACGGGTGGAGATATTGAGGAAGTAATGCAGCCAGGTCAGTATCACCAAAAGCTAGAAGATGCAGTGGCTCTTGAAGCCATGAATGAAGCCTTTGAATTGTCGCCCGTTCGAAATTAATGTACCAGACAATTTTGAAACAGTACATGATGCCGTCAATGAGCTGAAACCTTGTTTTTTTTTTTTGTATTTTAGGGGGCTGCATATAGGATTGTGGGATAGCATTTCGCAAATGCAATTTTATTAAAAATATGAAAGCTACACTTTGATCGTCGTATAACAAATTGACCACAAAGCAATTTTCATTTCAATCCGTACATCAATTATAAACTAATAGCGACAGACCAAAATGGAAGAGCTAACTTGTTCCGTGAACCTTTCTACACTAATCTATTTGCCATATGCGCACTCATCGTATTGCAATCATTGACGCATGGCATATCCAGAAATGGCCCATACATAGGCGGTCATCTTGCTTTTTATTTCAGATCGAATTTTAAACAAGTTAATAATGTACTATAAATCGGTCTGATTATGCTATATGTACTTCGAAAAATTATTCCATTAACCATTCTTTAACTAAAATCAAGACAAAAAATTAATTTCTACCGCGCATAATTTATTCATATAAGTATGCCATTGCGTCATCTGCCAAAATTATTTAATAAATATTGGCAATAATTGTCAAATGGTGAATAAATGTGCATAATAAGTTACTTCAGCTGAAGATTAACAAGGCTGCTGGCGCCCGGCGATGATCTGAGCCAATAGCAAGCCAGGTAGCTAAGTGGAAACCTTTTCCCTAGCCTCCTCCCCCCAATTCCCATAGGTCTAGACTGCCAGCTAGAGGGACACCCACTACCTAGCTCACTGCTAATGCATTATGGTGAAGCTATTATATTTATTGTATACAAGACGTCGTCATGGACACTTTTGACCTATATAGTGGGTTGTTTTCACTTGAAGTTTATTGTAAACAGTGTTCGTTTAGCCTGCATGCAATGGAAGAGAGCTATCACAATATATACTTACATTAAGGAAAGCTTTGTCTACACATCGGGGCGCTGCTCAGTCTACCACTAGGCCAAAGCCCTGCATCAGGGTCAAAGCACCCCCCCTCCCATGTTATGGCATCAGGCCCAACCCCTGTCTCTGCACACAGTGTGTGGTTTGTGTGAACATAGATACATGTAATGTGCAGTTAAAACATGCACAATTTGTGCTATTGCTAGTTAGCAATTAGAGTTTACATGTACTGTGGCTGCACCAATACGTATGTCTGGTATGCTTTGCTTCACCTCTTCCGAGGTTCCAAATGGTGTCAGTGGGAAGGCCTTGTTCTGGCAGCTACTGTACATGGCTGCACCAATGTGGGTGTTATATTTGGCTGGATTGTAGCCACATAGCTCCACCATACCAGGGGTAGAAAGGTGGAGCGGAAGCTCTTAGATGTGAGTGTTCTCCCATCTTTGAAGTGGAAGAGGGGTGAGGAGTGAGTGGAACAGTGACAACATTCTCTGTAGGCCTCCATTGCTGGAACTGGACACATGTGCCTGCCTTTGGTACGCTGAACACACCTGCCAATCTGGTTGGTTTTGGACCACTTGATGAAGAAGTGCATGCCCTCCGGACCAGCAGACATCTTGCCTGGTAGGTTGGAACCTAGTGTCAAAACTCTGATTGAGTAAATTCACTGAGCCTGAGGTGGATGACTCCAGATGGTCAGTCTCAACATTGGGTTCCTGGACCCTGCTGTTCTTCACCAGTACAAAAAAATAGATACATGATTGTCATCTCCATAGAAACAGTTCCAAACAGACTTTTAAAACAGAGCTCTCTTATTGAACCCTAGAACAACAAAGTACCAGGACATTATGCAACAAACTAAAATGCCTCTACCACTAGGCCAAAGGCTTTGCATCAGGCCACTCACCCCCCTCCCATCATGTACTTGATTGTGAAGTTTATGGCATCAGGACTAATGCTCCCATGCATGCCATCACCATCGCTGCACACAATGTGTGGTTTGTATATAGGTGCTACACATATAAAGTGTGTGCTTTTAAGACATAGGTACACAGTTTGTTCTCTTAGAACTGGAAGTTACCAGGCAGCCTAACATCAGATTAGCTAACCACAGTTTACATAGCATACAATGGACCTACCACATAATGAAATTATCTTCAAGGGCCATACAATTGTAATTCAGTACAATTGTAATTCAGTACATGCATGTACTTGTGCAAGGGTCCAGGTTTTAGTCAACTTCAATTCCATCTGAATAGTTATCCTCATCTTCACTCTCCTCATCTTTGCCTACGTGTTCATCACCACCTGTACCACCCTGGACCTACAATGTACCTAACTGTACATAGGCCTATACTAGTACCCTGGACCTATGTAGGCCTATCCTGGACCTACATGTACATGTACCTACATAGGCCTACCCTGGACCTACATGTACCTACATAGGCCTACCCTGGACCTACTGTTCTCAGAGAAAAACTGCTACATGTGCTTGTACCCCAGGCAGTCTAATATCAGATTAGGCTAATCACAGTTTACATAGCACACAATTGTAAGGTCAAGCTAGGTCTATACTAGTACACACTTGTAAGCAACACACACACACACACACACACACACACACACACACACACACACACACACACACACGCACGCACACGCACACACACGCACACACAGTACAAACACACACACACACACACACACTAACAACACACACAGCTCATAGTCTTACTCTGTTCTGGCTTCACAAACAACTTAGTTTTGCATTCAAGCAAAGGGCTCCTGAATTGTAGAAATTTTGTCCATAGTATGTTACAACTGAGGGAGTGGGTCCCATCACGCGAGTTCGTGTCTCGAAAATGTCGCTTCGCGCCACGACTAACCTGATGCGTGTGAAACACAAGTATGCTCGAGTCACGCACGGGTATCACTCGCGACCCGCGCACGCGTGTGTCAAGAAGCTACGTCTGGATGGTACTGTATGCGCGATTTATACAAACGATCCCGATCGCATCGGGTATAAGATCGCATAGTAACTCAACTGGTAGAAAACCTTTTTGGGCAGCGCGATGAGAGGTCTGGGACCGATTTCATGCCATCAAAAAACTGAAGGAGGGCCACACTTCAACTACACAGCATTATCTGTATGGTACTATCCGCACGTGAGTCAATTTTGAGGGCACGAGATGGAGGAACGTATAGATTCAACATGAAATGCTTCTCCCGAGTATGGAAGCCGATTTTTCTATAGGAAGGCCTAGTTTTTAGTACATTTTATAGTTCTTCGATGTACTAGCTATATTATTTTCAAATATCAAAATCGTAAATCGTAAAGGTATTGACACAAATGACCGTGGAATATTGTAATGAGAAACCCTTCTCATTGACTACCTGTACATTTGGGGACAATGTTATGACAATCCTAGGGAAGCCCCAGCTTAAATAGGAATAATACGGCGACACCACTAAAAATCATAACAAATGTAGTGTACTAACATTTTCAAATTTCAAATCCTGGGAAAAATCTGGCGTCCTTGGTATACAACTAACCCATACATTGGTATGGGAAGGTATACGGGAATATTCGGTGATTCGCAAACCGCGAGTAAATTATTCTGACTTTTGACCGCTCATTTCTGGATATGGCCAGTTTTTATACGCATATCTTAACAGCTTGCGTTCAGTTGTCAGAACGATAACGATTCTGAGAGACTTTTTTTCAGCTTTCTAGAGTCTCAGACTGGTATATAACCCCACTAGATATCAGAAGAACTAAAGGCTAGCTTTGCGGTCGAAGTGTGCGGAGTGCGGACAAAAAGGAAAAGGAAAGAAGGTACATAGAACTTCTTCGAGTTCCTATAGAGAAGTAGAAGAAAAGGATCAGCTAAGCTGCAGTGCATGGGAATCCACTTATCGGGACTCATGCAGTTATCGACGTTCACACGAATTAGTGGTCCGATTACCAACCATTTATGCGCTGCAGCTGATCCGTTTTAGATCTTCATTCCTAGCTATACAGCCTAGTGTTTGGCATCAAAGCAGATGCCTAAATAATTTTGTCTGCATGGATTTAGGTTGTTCTGCCAAAAACTGGGCGAGGTTACATGCACATGTACATCATCACCTTTGTAATTAAGTTTCTAGACTGAGCCCGTAATCCAACACTACAATCTCCAATCAAGCTTCCAATGACAAATAATTAGACCCTGTTTTCTTCGCTTATAGGCAATGGGCATATCTACAGTTATATTTAAACGTTTAAACGTCGATCACCTTCCCATATTTTGGTTGTGTACATATGGAGTCAACAATGCACACTCACTTAGAGCTGATGTATGGCAGGTACAGCAGTTATGATAGTTGGGACAGTTTCCGCGTTACGGAGATACAGCTGTGCAAAGTTAATGCACATTTCCAGCTATTGTTGTATGCAATCCACAATAAATTTTGATAACTTCTTTGTTCCGCCCATTTCTCCACCCATTCTCCGCCTAAAACTATACTAGCCGTTCGCAACTACTTGAGCTGCATGTTTAAGCGGGAAAATTAAAAGTAGAAGAAGAAGACTTCTCAGTTCGCCAGACGATCGCGCCAAATTCGAGTAATCTTGCTTTGCGGGCAGTATTCAAAACAGCATGTGTAAGGGTTAGGCTATTTGCTTCGCACTAGCTCGCATCATCCTCTAGTCGTGTAATAAAGCTTTCCAATTTGCCATAATCCTTGCTAAAATCCTCGTCTTATTTCTGCCACGCCCACTCAGCTATGATTGCCGGTCGTAGTTTCTCACAGCTCACACATAGTACAGGAACTCACACTTGTGCACACACTAACATTGTAACGTACATGGACCTGTACACTATCATATGGCGTATACATTCTTATGCACAACACACACATCATGTAGAGTACGCTTAACATGCCACATCAGTTATACATGTGGCAAACAATAAACCTGTCTAGTGATGTTGGTACAAACACTCACACTCACAAACATTGGCATATACAAATGCATTCTATTCAAATTAAATGCACTTGTGCATGTTTGTACAGGCCACTGATTCTATTTCAATTCTGTGTTTTTCCTCTGTATTGATGCATACATCCTTGACAACTACTGTCTATGCATGATTGCATGTTGAGTTCCCTTATATCTGGCTTTTGTACATGACATAGAGCCCTCACTTGAGAGACTGTACATACACGTACGTATGTGTAGCTACATGCACTGTCCTATAGGATTGTCCTCGGTACATGTGCACATCGTGCTCCATAGGATGTGTTCTTTGCACATGCATTGTGTTCTCATAGATTGATCCTTTGTACACATATTGCATTGTGTCCCCATAGGATTGGTCCTTTGTGCATGCATCGTATCCCAGGATTGGACAATTGAATGTACCCATCTGGTCCTCTACATGTACAGATACATTCTAGTAATAATAATCTATTATTATAATTATAATTATAAGCATACAACTTTATAGTTGGAATATAATATAACACATGGGGGGGGGGGGGGGGGGGGGGGCCTGCCCTAGCATGATAGCGAAAAATCATTGCCATAGGCCAATGCAGGACCACCCTTCCAAAATATTAATAAACGTACAGTAACTGCCTGGTACATCCTTTTTCATCAATCATGCAGAGGAGCTGTATTCAAGGAATTTTAAATGAGTGTTCAAATAATATTCCTACAGAAGTGAATTGCAACAGCATGATGTGAAGCACAATATGTCTTACTGTGAGAGGAGCAGTCTGATGAGCACATGTACACTCATTTAATACCCTGCATTCCATTAATGCTACTAGCATGCATATGGGACATGCTGCTGAAGAAAAAGCAGGTCTAGGTTGCCCATGGCGATGAATATTATTGAACCTATTCTATCATTGCAGTTTGCAGTAGATCAGGGCCCTGTGTTAAATGTACACAGACATACTGATGTAGACTGGTGGCATTCAGTACTGCTGAATGCCATGCAGTCATCTGGTCCCCAGACTAATCAGTACTGAAGCAAGCTAGTAAGAATTTCATATGAAATCGCTCTACTAGGAGTCCAACATAAATAAATAAAACTGGCTCGAACCTTTTTAGATAGGTGAAGCCTACGTGGCTACTGGAAAGTGCTATCTTTGAAGGCGAAAGCTGCAAACCGACTGTATAGGTTATATAACAAAATCGCCATTTTGTACGTACACGTCGGCGTCGTTGGGTCTACGAGCTTCACATATCGAGCTGCTGGTAGGCTGATATTGCCACTCATTCAGTGCATTACTGATGTGGGATAGCGCTGTACTCCGACATCGGGCGGATTGCCACACCGCACAGATAAAGCTTTACCGTTACTGGACGTGAAAATTAGGTTTGAGCGATTCCAGTTCCTAAAAGAATACTTACTCGAACGAACCTCCCTCCCCCCTCCAGTATTCTCGTACTCAACCAGGGCTCTTTAGATCCATAAAATCCACCCCTGCCAAGAGGGATCTGGAATGTGTATTTCGAAAGTATCAATACTTTGCTAATATATTGTGATTCAATAACCTTAACGGTGTTATTAATTATTATTGATGTAGGTGGCCGAGGCGAGGGTTCCGTTATATTTAATCTATATTTTCAATGTAATGGTAAACACATGTATATATTTTTGCATCTAACAGCCTATATAATTGAAGTGGCAAAAGTTTAATAACAAGTGGATATTTAATAACATTCAAGAATAGACAATTTCTTAATTCTAACTTTGTTTTGAATAAATTGGAAACATTACGTATTAAAAATCATGTCCGTGAACATCCGTAGACGTCTGTACAATGAAAGACTCATGTGAAGTATTTGATTGTTTTGGAACATCAGTACAATATTTATATTTTGTGAAGCAAACATAATACTTTCTTTTCTTTTTCGCTTTCATTTTGTGAGCAGCAGAATCAACAACGAAATTCATTACTTTTGCCATTACTTCTTTTTCCTCTTAAGCAATACTAATTAATAACTTGTCAATCAATGGGCGCGCCCTTGTTCGTGCAAATTATACGCCTCATTACATGCATGTGCACCCACATGCACATACATACATACACTAACATACATGTATGCACACGGAAAGGCGCGTGCACACACACGCACACACACACACACACACGCACACACACACGCACACACACATACACACACACACACACGCACACACACACACACACGCACACACACACACACACACACACACACACACACACACACACACACACACACACACACACACACACACACACACACACACACATATAGCATGGCTGGCCTTGCTCTGCCATGCCTGTCCCTCTTGCACATCTCCCTCTCAGCAGCTGCCTTTGCCTCTGAGGAGGGCATAGATGAAGGAGACTCCCCCACTGTACACATCCAGATGACGATAGTCCTTGGCAACCAAGACACACACACCCACACACACACACACACACACATACACATACACACACACAAAAGGGTTGCATACCATATTACCCTGTCCTATCGCAACATCCACTCCATTCCAAGCACCTCACCATATACATACCACATATCACTATACACCCACATACTCTAGGCAAGGAATGGGTTAAAATATTTTAACTGTTGATCATTTTAATTTCTCAGTGAAGCATGGAAGTGTGGTCTGTGTGTGTGTGTTTGTGTATGTGTGTGCTTGTGTGTGTGTGCATGTGTGTGTGTGCATATGTGTGTGTGCATATGTGTGTGTGCATGTGTGTGTACATGAACTGCCATTCTTTTCTCCATCCTTTTATACTTGTGAGTCCTTACAGGAATGATTTGGAAAGGGTTCACTGTCACCCTTTCACTGTTCTGGCACCCTTTCATCCTTCCGCCCTCCTTGAACTCCTCATCCTGGCACCACTCCTCATTTTGCTCCGGGTCATGCAGTAGCAATGCTAGCGTCGATTAAATTATCATGCACCTGTACATTTAGCCAGTGTACGAAATTTTGAATTTGAAGTTAGTTTAGTGACATTAAAGAATGTCCTGGAGCCTTTACGTGGAATTACAGCCAAACATATCTATGAAGCATTCAGATGCAATATAGATTCTGCCATTGACGAAGTAACATCAAATCGTCTGAACATAGATACTAGATACCCAATCTGGTATCAGGAAATGCTCAGAATTTCAAAATCTGCAGGAGGTGAAGAAACACTTCCTAGAATTGCTGCCAAACAATTGATAGAGCAAACCATCCTGCCAATACGGCTATTGATTATAACAGGCTATCTCTTTAGTTATACCCTTCATTGATGACGTATTAGCTGAGCTAAAAAATCCCTTTAGTGAAGGTACAAAAGCCAGCATTAAAGGTTTATTACAGCTAGTTCCTGCTAAAATTGTAAGCATTGAACAACAGGATTTAAAAAAGCATCATTCAAAATTTGAATATGTACCACGAGGATTTGCCCCGATACGAAGGTTTGTATGTAGAACTTGAGATATGGAAGGACAAGTGGGCTAGGTGTAAGGAAGATGTGCCCATGCAGCATCTTGATACAATCCCTTGTAAATTGTGACCAAGACACCTTCCCAAACCTGAACCGCTTATTTTCGATTGGTACCTGTAACAAGTTGCGAAGCAGAGAGATCGTTTTCTGCTTTTCGAAGATTGAAAAGCTTTCTCCGCTCCAGTATGGGTGAAGGAAGACTTTCTTCATTAGCAATGTTATAAATGCACATGAAGTTGTAGAAATCTTCATTCAAAAGTGACCACGAAGGCTCTTCGCCACATTGTATGACAAAAATGCATAAACTAGCTACATACTAGTATTAGTAGTACATGTACTTTCATGCTTTTGTATTAAGTGATAAGTGCTAATTTTTCATTATGAATGTGTGTCGGTATTGCTATATTGCTCCAAGCTTCCGCGCTTCACGCAAGAGGGGGCACATCCCCCTCCCGCACCCACCCCCTTCCTAAATTCCTGGATCCGCCCCTGAGTGTATGTCTGTGTGTGTGTCTGTGTGTGTGTCTGTGTGTGTCTGTGTGTGTCTGTGTGTGTTTGTGTGTGTCTGTGTGTGCATGTGTCTGTGACAAGTACACTAAACTTCACCTCGATCGTGCGTGTTGTTTCTAAATGTGCCCTTGTACTTTTGAATTCTTTCATCAGCCGAGTGGATGAACGTTCTCATATCTACCTGTTTCTCAAGACTGCGTAGGTTGCCACTTGCTTGGCATTATCTAGTAGTCCATTTAGATCAGCTGTATGCATGTGCATGCTGGCATGTTTTTATGTGATAAATTACTGTGACATCAAATCTACTTATGGTGCTGGTGTGTGGGGTAGTGATGTGTGTGAGGGCATGTCATTTTCTAAATGCTTATAATAAGCCCTGTCTTTCAATACTTCTTTTCATATGCCTACAGATCACGAATAGTTGAATTCGTCACACATGGGGTGCATCAACCATTCATACAGTACCTGATCTCAACGACTGCCACGTGGCATGTTTTAGCACGGTCCCTTTATGTCAAATGACACTCGATATATGCACAATGCGAGTAATTCCGTACTCAGATCTGATGATTCCATTGTCATAAAAAACAAATATTTGCCCCCCCCCCCCCCCCCCCCCCCCCCCGTGGAGCACATAACCAATAAAAGCGATAGCTATCATTAATACAAATATCACCACACCCACATTTCATACTATAAGTACCATAATATAGACCCTTCCTATATGTAAAAGGAAAAAATAACCACCAGTACAAGATGTGGAGGACGATGTGTGTGTGTACATCATGTTGGTGTGAATGTGTGGGGATGTGTGCATGTGCGTGTACATAACTCACATATCGTGCATGGAGTATGTGTTTGTGCATCATGCATGTGAGTGTGTATGTGAATGCACGAATGTGTGCATCTCACACACACACATGTGTGAGTGCATGTGTGCATACATCATGTGGGTGCGAATGTGTATGTGTATGTGTGGGTCTGTGAAAGCAAAGTTTGTCTCAGTGCTTCGTTTGCCCGTTCTTCAAGTAAATGGTTCGGTATGTGTGTGTGTGTGTGTGCATGTGAGTGTATATGCTTATGCATGTGTGAGTGTATGTGTGCATGCCATACATCATGTGGGTATGAATGTGTGTGCATGTGTGAATGTGTGCATGTGTTTGTGTACATCATGTGGGTGTGAATGTGTGTGGATGTGTGAATGTGTGTGTCACACATATGTGGGAGTATATGTGTTTGTACATCATGTATAGGTGAATGCATGAATGTATCTGCATGCGGGTGTGTGCGTATGTACAACCTTAGTAACACCACGCATACGCTGCACTTTGAGCCACCCACCACAGCATCTCATTCATCACACCACATAGATCTACACTGTAAAAAAAAAAGGAGTCCCTTTCACTCTTCGCTAGTAATATACTTGCAAGAATGAACAGCACTCTTTGCTAAGTTCACTCTTTAGCAGAAGAGTCAGGATCAATCTCTGAAGAGTGACGTTCATTCTGTGGAATTTAGTGACAAACTATTGGTTGTGTTTAGTGATAAAAGGGGTGCCTGATGACTCTGTATAGTGACGCTAGAGCAGGAGTGGTGATACTTATTGTTGAACGCATATATAAGCCTCACATGCTTAGTTAGTATTTTTTACCCGATGCAGTGATTTCATAACCATATAATATGTCTACTTTGGTAGAGATGCAAATTAAATCTCTGTTTCTTCAGTCCAATTATTTTTTAATGAATTATTGTAAATGTTACTGGCAGGCTGTGCAGCTCAAGTGTACACGCTTAATGACTTGATTCATGTGATCTAAGAAGAACTGCTAATGCCATCTGTCAGCAAAACAGATCTTGTCGATGACAGATGCAGTAACATGTCCAATTTGTTTGGACATACTACAGCAACCAATACAGCTAACATGCCATGCCTAGGTTTGCAGTCACTGTCTTGCTGAATAGATTTGGGTCACTGCATGACTTAAGTGCCCCTGCATGCTGCTATTCAATCACAAGCCTTCAGCCGGCTGAGCTCAAACAG
This sequence comes from Ephydatia muelleri, assembly GCA_013339895.1. Classification (NCBI taxonomy): domain Eukaryota; kingdom Metazoa; phylum Porifera; class Demospongiae; order Spongillida; family Spongillidae; genus Ephydatia; species Ephydatia muelleri. The sequence continues at coordinate 20,839,318 of JABACO010000001.1, read as the reverse complement.
CATCCAGAGCTTGTACTTCAGTTGCTTGGGGACATGATGGTGCATTGCACATCCTGTGGGACAGATTTTGTGGCGAGAAGCTACAATACACACCAGTGTGGTCAACACACCAGCCACAGTTAATTGCAGCTACATGCAGTGGTTACTTCTCAAAAAATACAATTACCTACTGTAGGAGCATTATGCACGTGCACGCGCGCGCGCGCACACACACACACACACACACACACACACACACACACACACACACACACACACACACACACACACACACACACACACACACACACACACACACACACACACACACACACACACACACACACACACACACACACACACACACACACACACACACACACACACACACACACATGCACACATATACAGTTCTGGATGATATCATCTTACCTCAGCCTTTGACTCTTATGGGATAACGCAGCCAAATATGGCTAGATCCATTTGTAGTCATAAACTACAAATTTAGTTTTTAACAGTAGTGTATCAGAAAATGGCGTCAGCAGCGCGTGATCGCGTCAAAAATAACAATAGGCTTACAACTTCTAGCAGAATACGCGGCACCTCCAGTTCACATTGAAATATGAAGGAACAACTTACCGAATTTACGCTGTTCAAATTTCAAGGTACTTTATGAGGGCGGATGACGTTTGTCATCTTAGGTCAGAATCGCACTCTGGATTTGCAAGCGTATACGACATCCAAGATTGAAAGATAGCGACAGAGATTATAACATAATTAGTATGTTTAGACATTACAGAAACTGATCATAGAAAGCTCTGGCACTGTATCGAAACACTTTATGTAAAAAAAAAAAGGTGATCTACAAGAACGTGTGTGTTGTTACTTGCTAGGGTCGTAATTAGGTTCGTTGGTATGAAAAATTTGGTATCAAAGGGCGTACGTAATAGCAATGGAAGACATGCTATAGGATGTCCTTTTAATACAATCACTTTACAGCTGATGACTGCTGATTTCTGCATATGGAAATATATACAGTATAGCGCATGTATATGCTATAGCTAAAGGTATATTCGGAACGGCAGAGGCTCTATGACGGAACCTAAAACTGAACCATAGCCATGCACCAATCATAAGTTGCACGCTGTTTAATTAAGAACAGAGTGTCCCATGAGAACGGTAAACTCCTCGTAGTTCAACTTTCCGTCTCCATTTCGGTCCCCGATGGCCATGTACCGCTCCATGTCGTTGTCCGAGACGCTCTTCCCGTTCTTTTGCAGCACATTGCGAAGCTCCTCTTTGGACAGGTAACCGTCCTTATTTATGTCTGCAGCTCTGAACACTTTTGCGAGCGATTCGGTTTTCGCTTTCGTGGCCATCATGACGAGAAATTCATCGAAGCTGATTTTTCCGTCGTTGTTGCTGTCAACCGACTTCAGGAGCGCATTAAATTGGCGGAGATTGATGGGAAGCCCGAGATACTCCATTAGTGGAATCAGTTCTGAACCGGTTATGCTTCCGTCCCCGCTTTTGTCAAATCTGGCGAAGACGCGTTTGTACTCGGCCAACTGATCTGTTGTAAACTCTGGCATGACGTGTAGATCAAATTTTGGTTTGCACGCAAATCAAGCACGCACGCCTCCTTATATATACATGCATGTTGCTGAACTCCAATGGTTTTATTAGCATTTCCTGATAACTCATGTTTGGATTCCTAGGAAAGTCTGAAGAGTGAAATCATGGTATAATGAATAATCTTGTATGTCTGAGCATATGCACACACGTACAGTCATGCATAATGAGGTACATATATATAATGCCCTGAATAACAAACGATGAGAGTTTGTGAGATGCACATGACGGTTTAAGCAGCCATAAAGTAACTTGAGTTGGAAATTGGATTGTTTGGAAATCCATACGCATGGATTTGTTAGGAATTAGTCGACCAAAAGCATCAGCATTGCCCCCCCCCCCCCCTTCCCATCATGCCTGCGACCACTCCTGATTCATGTACGACGATGTGAGTAATTATATCATGTTTGTGTGGTGTGGAACAGACATAATAGTCTGTAGATCGCGGCTTGGCTATGAATCAGATAAGATGATACGATATTGCTGCTCAGAATTGTGGGTGAGGCGGAGCAATTAAGCTCAAAAGAATACCGCTTGCTTTGATGGCCTTTGAAAGAGAATTTTCAGCAGCTGGCAGCTGCACATGTAAACTGAAACTTTGAAGTCATGCACTGTCAATCCAGGCAATAAATATATTTGTGTCCTGACCATATACAACTTACTAATAACGAAGTACTCAGGGTACCAGATGCTCTTGTGCAGTACCTTTGTACCTCTATATCTATTGCAGCTGCAGACTATATATTGCGCTGTCGTCCACGAAAGAGTTAAAACCGTTACAACATGTATACATCACACTGACCCTTCTAAATATTTATCCATGCACTTCAGTGATTATAAAGCATTTAGTTCAAGTGCAATAGCTCGCTGCGGGGGATCGTGCATGGAATCTCCCGGTGACTTCATGTGTGAATATTTACATGTACCTAGTACAGTGGCAATAGCCGGGGGAAGGGGGAACCTGGGCGGGGGGACATCATGATACATACGCATTGTAATGGTTCGTACAATTGTTATGCAAGTATTTTTATGAGTGCTTGATGCTTTGATGCTCTTGTATCTTTTCGGTTCTGCTGAGATGTTTATGAGACCCTATAAAAGGATGTGTACGAGTTCAGTGTTTTGTTCTTCGTTTGAATTTAAAATTTTAAGCTATGGCATGTATGGGTGCATCCTGTGTGTGTGTGTGTGTAGGTGTGTGTGTGTGTTTGTGTGTGTGCGTGCGTGTGTGCGTGTGTGTACGTGTGTGCGTGCGTGTGTGCATTGTGCTTGTGTGTGTGTGTGCGTGCGTGTGTGTTGTGTGTGCATGTGTGTGTTGTGTGTGTGTGTGTGTGTGTGTGTGTGTGTGTGTGTGTGTGTGTGTGTGTGTGTGTGTGTGTGTGTGTGTGTATGGACTGTGCGTGTGCGCCGCGGTGCATGTGCGCAGTAACCATGCCGAACAATGCTCCGTGTAACAATACACAGCTGGCCAAAATCGTGGGAACAGAGGAGTTCGAAGAGGCAGCACCTTGCTTAAACAATGTAAACTGAAGCCATGACCATGAAGAACAAGGGGTGGTAACAGTACATAGATGTACATGTTTGGCCACATTATGTGCATCAAGATGACTTGCATGGCAAGGTACATCATATGTTTTAAGGCATTAGCAAACAACTGTGACTTGTTTCGACGCATTGTAGGCCTCTGTTGGCTTTAATTCACAGGGACGTAGGAATAAGTCCGGTAAGTCCAGCTTTTGCCGGATCACTTTTCCCCCGCCACTTATTAATAATTTTATTTTTGGATATGTATGTGCGCTCATTTTACTATAAACAAGTCAGTGCGAGTGAATCGCTGATCAATTAAGGCGGAGTCACTGGATAAGTAACAAAACAATTAATTTTGTGAGTGCTCATTATTTAGAAAGCTTTGGAATCGATTCTTGTGCTGCACTATAGTCTGTAATTGTCATTTGCTTCAATCATGGCAACTTGATTTACTATCTCTGAGGGTTTACTTTCTCAGACTCATGTGTGTGTGTGGGTGAGTTGTGTGTAATGTGCTTGTGTAAAAATTCATGATTGTACATGCATTTGTAGTCTCGCGGGCCATGACGTAGTAAATTAGCTATCACACATTCCGTGTGTGCTACCAATCAGGTCCATGTTCAATGATTACATGCTGTGGAATTTCACACCATGTAGTTATCGTGGTGCAAGACGAAGCTAATGACAGTGCTATCGTGGCGACTTCTAAACAGCTGGCTGGGTTGCTGCGCGACGTTTAGTGAAGAGCAAAGACGTCTTTTTTTGTCTCCCAACCTGTAGTTGGAAGTCACCGTGCTATTGCCTGCTTCCTTACAGGTTTGATCCTCAGACGCGGAGAGCACAGGAGTATGGAGCTATCTCTCTAAAGATCAGGGGAGAGCTATGAGGGAGACAATTTTGTCCGCACTATACGATGGAGAAGGCTAAAGGTTGCCATGAATTCGCGTGGCGTACGCAGGCAGCATTGGTTCAGCTGACGCTCCCACTAATGACATTCTTGGCATTAGACTCGGCTGATAATTAAATTTCCGCTGCTCACGGAAATGATGCTATATAGTCTCCTCCAGAAGTAATATCTCATCGATTACGTAGACTAATGCATTTGTGCGTCGTTATAGTTCGAGCTCGCTGTAGAGTGCTGGTATGGGTCGATATCATCCGGTGTATGCGTAGCAAATTATATATGATCTCAGAATACTAATTTTTATTTACTGCCACTTCTATATAGTTCCTATATTCCACAGATAAAAATAACTTTCAATACAATTCTGGACAGCATGACGTACCATTCCTTGCTTATTTGATATTCATTTGAATGTTATATGTTTTAATAACAATTCATATGGATGTCTTTTTATTTATTACACTAAATCACACACATTTTTGCTCTGGGTATAAAACATCTAGGGCAAGGCTGCTTCATCCGTGGCAGTTCCATCCAATATACAGCAGGCACCTCCCCAGGGTTCATTATACAGCAGGCACCTCCCCAGGGTTCATTATACAGCAGGCACCTCCCCAGGGTACATTATACAGCAGGCATCTCACATTATATATGAAAACTTTGGACATAAATTAGGCCCTTTGGGGATAATTTTGTCTAAAACACTAACATTGAAAACTCTTGAGAGAATTAACTCATGTATTTAATGTTTAGACTCAAATATCAGTCTTGTTAAATATGGGATGTGAAACCCAGTGTAAGGACAATGGCTTTAATCAACATTGATCGAGAGTCACAAGATAATTAGTTATTATCTCCGATCAACTGTCACGTCCTTGTAAGGTAACTGAAATCAAGTAACTATAATCTGATTGGCCTAGCCGTAGCAAAGAATTACAGATTTGTTGCATCGCACATGACACCAATAATGAGCACTAGTGAGACCATAGGGTCCAAGGGATATTCATAATTCATTCAAAGAATGATATGTTTGATTACTTTTACATACTAAGTGTGATTCTTAATGTGTAACAATTAAAGAAAGATCTAATCATGCTACAAGCTTTCAGAAAACATTAAATCGTAATACTGTGTCATTATAATTTAATCATGCTTACAAGCTTTCAGAAAACATTAAATCGTAATACTTTGTCATTATAACTCTGTCAAAAATATAAGCGAGAATATAATCAATCGAAATTATTCAAAATGGCGACATACCGAGCCACTGATGTTTAGAAACATGTTTTTGTACGGTAGTTTTAATACAATAAGCGCCTTATGAAGCTAAATGCCCATCATATGATTTAACCTGCAATTCCTCAAGGTATCAAAAGCGCTTGGGAAAACGTCGTGCCTAACATATTAGGCTGTAATATGGCGCTTTATTGTCAATGACGCGTAAGACTGAATAGTTGCGTACCAGCCCCGGAACCAGGAATTTGTTATGGGGGGGGGGGGGCGGTTTTACCAGAGGGGCGGCAATGTATGCGAAGCTGTTTGAACGGGGAGGGGGGGGGGGGGGGGGGGGGGGGGGGGGGGGGGGTGCAGTCCGTTTACGGCTATATAGGCCTACCAAAACTGGGAGGGGGGGGGGGGGGGGCAGTCGGCAAGTTTAATCAACCAATTCGTCACTCACATGCACGCATTCTCTACTAAAACACAAGGAACATCACGACAAACGGGTCCACTCCGCACCTGTCCTGTCGTGCTCCACCGCTTCGTTGACATTTGTCCGTACAACTGACTTTTAAGTATGACGCAACACGTAATCTGTAGATCTTTGTCGTCGGGTTGAGGGGGGGGGGCGGCCGTTCCCCCCCCCAAGGCTATGCTGGATCCGGGGCTGTTGCGTACATAGGTCCTTTAGTTATAAATCCAATTTCGTTGTGATCCGTTCAATGTGCACGCAGAAACTCGACGAACTTTACATATTTATTAAAATCTAGTTGCACACAGCTGTGCCTATACCGCTTGTAAATATATGCTTGAAAAAGAGGTCACATGCCTTTAAATGCTCGTTAATTAATTATTTAGTGACCCCTCTCCAACACATTTGTTCGTCGAGTTTCTGCGTGCACATTGAACCGATCACAACGAAATTGGGTTTTAACTTAAAAGTGAAAGTTAATGAAACTAAATTATTTGGACAACTACCATGTTCTCCACTGTAAAATGGCCTTTTGGAAGAGTACGCGGACTGCCACATGGAGTGAGCACTGGTACACCAGTGCCATGGAGTGAGCACTGGTACACCAGTGCCATGGAGTGAGCACTGGTACACCAGTGCCATGGAGTGAGCTCTGGTACACCAGTGCCATGGAGTGAGCACTGGTACACCAGTGCCATGGAGTGAGCACTGGTACACCAGTGCCATGGAGTGAGCACTGGTACACCAGTGCCATGGAGTGAGCACTGGTGTACCAGTGCCATGGAGTGAGCACTGGTACACCAGTGCCATGGAGTGAGCACTGGTGTACCAGTGCCATGGAGTGAGCACTGGTGTACCAGTGCCATGGAGTGAGCACTGGTACACCAGTGCCATGGAGTGAGCACTGGTACACCAGTGCCATGGAGTGAGCACTGGTACACCAGTGCCATGGAGTGAGCACTGTACCAGTGCCATGGAGTGAGCACTGGTACACCAGTGCCATGGAGTGAGCACTGGTACGCCAGTGCCATGGAGTGAGCACTGGTGTACCAGTGCCATGGAGTGAGCACTGGTACACCAGTGCCATGGAGTGAGCACTGGTACACCAGTGCCATGGAGTGAGCACTGGTGTACCAGTGCCATGGAGTGAGCTCTGGTACACCAGTGCCATGGAGTGAGCACTGGTACACCAGTGCCATGGAGTGAGCACTGGTACACCAGTGCCATGGAGTGAGCACTGGTACACCAGTGCCATGGAGTGAGCACTGGTACATGCACCAGTGCCATGGAGTGAGCACTGGTACATGCACCAGTGCCATGGAGTGAGCACTGGTACACCAGTGCCATGGAGTGAGCACTGGTACACCAGTGTCATGGAGTGAGCACTGGTACACCAGTGCCATGGAGTGAGCACTGGTACACCAGTGCCATGGAGTGAGCACTGGTACACCAGTGCCATGGAGTGAGCACTGGTACACCAGTGCCATGGAGTGAGCACTGGTACACCAGTGCCATGGAGTGAGCTCTGGTACACCAGTGCCATGGAGTGAGCACTGGTACACCAGTGCCATGGAGTGAGCACTGGTACACCAGTGCCATGGAGTGAGCACTGGTACACCAGTGCCATGGAGTGAGCACTGGTACACCAGTGCCATGGAGTGAGCTCTGGTACACCAGTGCCATGGAGTGAGCACTGGTACACCAGTGCTCACTCATGAGGCAGCAGTGAACACGTATCTGCATGAAGCAGCAGGGACAGAATTTAACAAGCTGCTGGAAAACAAAGACCTATGCAGTCATGAAACCTACATGTAGCTTGCGCATGCGCCGGCGATTATGAATTTTTTTTTTAATATTTAAGTGCACGGCTGTGGGATGACTTTCAGTCGTGACGATCCAGTTCTGAAGTTACTCGAACCTTGCTGCCACTACAGTAGCGCACAAGATGGCTGCAGCGGGCAAGAACTGGAAGCATTCTCTAACGGATGCGTGGTGCCTTGATCTCGGCTTGAGCGCTAACGCCCTTTGTTGCGGACCCTGCCTTTTCGGACACAATGCGGAGGCTTTGGGCAAGAGCTGCTGTCTGTATGGCAGCGGTGTATTTGTGCCGATTCTTGGTTTATATCTACTCACCACAATCCGCGGTGAAATAAGAGAGCGAAGAGGAATTGAAGGCAGCACCTGCAACGATCTCATGACTCTTTATTGCTATGGACCTAGAGCTCTAGCTCAGGAGACGCTAGAAGTCCAAAGTATGAACATGGAGCGAACATGACCTGCCGCAACTACTGTACATGTAACGATGAAGTACACGAACAATATAGATGTCAGTGTAGAGTTGATATTGATCAGTACAGCTGCTTTAGTTGTGTGTGCATTTTAATTGAAATATCGTATTTTTTTCATATAATTATAATTATATTATAATATATAAAAGCTACTGTGGTCGAGAAGTTCAGGAAATATTTACATTTGGCATCTCCTGGACCACTGATTCTATCACAGCCCAAGTCTAGAGTGCATGATTAAAGACCAACTACACTGTACATGCTTGGACGTTTAAACCTGTAACTTGAGGCGGGACATTGCACTCGTGAGCCATCTTAGCTACAGTAACTGCTTTTGGACCAATATAGGACTGCTATCATGTACATGCAGATGTGCACGAATGTTATCTATGCCTATGTATGCAGATATAATCACTTGTGATGGTCCTCTCCCTTAGAGTCAAGAGATTGGGTCTCTTGAAGCAACACTGATGTGAGGACACGTTGCATGTTAATGTTCACTGCAGAGGAAGTGAGGGGGTGGGGCAAGTGCTGATAAACACAATGCTTATTAACTAACCATGCTTACTAACTAACCATATGGCTCCAATGACCTAAGGCATGAGATGTACATGTAGAATCGTATACGCCTGAGGACTGTGGATGGATGGTCAATCTCAAAAAGGTCACTGGATTGTGTTTCATCATGGATACAATGTTCCTGAAGGAGAGGCAGTGATGGACTGGGGAGGAGGTGACGAGACTCACTTCATAAGGAGGTCTTCCAGATGGGACACCAAGTACTCTCGCGGGATAACACTGTGGTCCAATATGGAGGGGAAGCAGTTGAAAGAGAAGCAAAGGTCCACTAGATTTCTCAACATCAAGTCTTTCCTGCATGTGTGCATATTTCTAGAGTACACATCAGGATGGGTCAGTGGTCATGTGTGGTGATGGCACACACCAATGGCTTACGTGGAGGTTTCATCCACCACTTTACGAAGGCTTTCCTTGCCAGGGCTAACCAATGCCAGCTGAGTGTTCTTCCCCTTCTTCTTGAGCTTGTCAGGGCGCTCCTTGAAGTAGTATGCAGCCCCATTGGATGGGGCTAGCTCCTCATCCTGCAACACACGCTTCTCACGGATCATTCACATATCGCTGACTTGGTCTCCTTGGCTATGAGCTCCAAGCAGTATAGACAGACATCTCTCCTATGCTTACACGCTAAGGAAGGAAAGGGGAGGAGGGAAGGATGAGGAGGAAGGGGAGGAGGGAAGGGGAGGAGGGAAGGGGAGGAGGGAAGGGGAGGAGGGAAGGGGAGGAGGGAAGGGGAGGAGGGAAGAGGAAGAGGAAGGGGAGAAGGGAAGGGAGGAGCAGTAGATAACACACAGAGTTGGGCATGCATCAGGTTAGGGTTGTGTCATTTCATGGGACAAGGCTCCACTAATAGCAATGCCCACCTCTTCTGGTGCAAAGGGGGAGGTGCTTTTCAGGAACTCTGTGCACACTATTGGGAAGGCAATGATGTAATGAAACTGATTGGTGTCCCTCAAAGCCATGTCAAACAGCTCCTCTAACTGGGTGTGAAAAAATCTATGGCCGCAGAGGGGGTAGGAGGAGGGAGAGGGGAGGGGGGGTGGGAGGGGGGGGGAGGGGCAGGGGGGGGAGGGGAGGGGGGAGGGGATAGGGGGGAGGGGAGGGGGGGTCGGGGGGGGTAGGTGGGAGGGGAGGGGTAGGGTGGGGGGGAGGGGGGGCGAGTGGAGCGCGGGTGTGGGGGGGGCGGGGGGGTAGGGGGAGGGTGGGCAGGGGTTGGGAGAGGTGGGGGGCGGGAGGGAGCGGGGGGGGGAGCGGGGAGGGGGGGGAGGGGGGAGGGGGGGGGGGGGCGGGGGGAGGGGGGGGGGGAGGGGCGGGGGTCTGGTAGGTGGGGGAGGGGTGGGAGGGGAGGGAGCGGGTGGGGGGGGGAGGGGGGGGGAGGGGGTGGGCGGGAGCGGTGGGAGGAGGTTAGGAGGGCGGGAGGGAGGGGGGGAGTGTAGGGGGGGAGGAGGGAGGGGGTAGGGGGGGAGGGGGATGGGAGGGGGCGAGGGGGTAGGTAGGTGGGAGGAGGGTGGGGGGGAGGGGGGTAGGGTGGGAGGGAGGGGGAGGGGAGGGGGGCGGGTAGGGTGGGAGGGGAGGGGGGAGGGTGAGGGGGTAGGGGGGAGGGGGAGGGTGGGAGGGAGGGGGGGGTAGGGTGGAGGGGAGGGTAGGGTGGGAGGGGAGGGGGGGGGTGGGAGGGGAGGGCGGGGTGAGGGGGGGGGAGCGGGAGGGGGGAGGGGGGAGGGGAGGGGGGGGGGGGGGAGGGGGAGGGCGGGGGAGGGGGGAGGGAGGGGGGTTAGGGTGGGAGGGAGGGGTAGGGGGGGAGGAGGGGGTAGGGGGGAGGGGAGGGGGGTAGGTGGGAGGGGAGGGGGTAGGGTGGGAGGGGAGGGGTGGTAGGGTGGGAGGGGAGGGGGTAGGGTGGGGTGGGTAGGGTGGGAGGGGAGGGGTAGGGTGGGAGGGAGGGGGGTAGGGTGGGAGGGAGGGGGGTAGGGTGGGAGGGGAGGGGTAGGGTGGGAGGGAGGGGGTAGGGTGGGAGGGAGGGGGTAGGGTTGGGAGGGGGGTGGTAGGGTGGGAGGGGAGAGGGAGGGTGTGACCAGTGTTAAGGGAAGCCTACATCACATGACTCACCCCATGAAGGAAAGGTCACATGTTTCAATGAATAGTTCATCAATGCTGTCTACGAAACGTGAATGAACCACAACTGAGTTCATGGCCACCGCGAGATCCTGATTCTCCTTGTCACCCAACTACCCACACCCACACACCCACACACTCACACACATCTCAGAGCTGCTCTTCCAACACTGGTAAGGACTTGCAATCTGAACCAATCCAATCACAGTCCATAAGTCAAACTCAGCATGTTCAATCACCTAAAATGTCACATGATGGTCAGGTGACTTCATACAGAGGTCAAGTGATCATAAGACGGAACATATTGTCCTTTCCATGATTCAGAAGCCGTGTGAGCTCATCAAAAAAAGAGTTCATGAAAGTTGATTCTTCAGGTGGGTACACTTTGAATTCGCTGAAACCACAATATGTATGTACGTGTGTGTACGTGTGTGTGTGGTATTGCAGTGTGATGACAACAGTGTCACTCACCAAAGCAATATGGTCCAAATCCACTCATGTATTGAATGTAGTACCTTCTAATTATGAGGAAGTGTTTCTTCATGAGCCCATGGTCATCAGGGTTCACCTTGAATTTTCCCTTGGGAGCAGGCAGACTGTTGTGCTTGAAAAGCCACATAACTTAATCCCGAACAATTGAGAGAGCTGTTATGGCGATGATGGCCTGGGGATGAGACCGGGCAACATCATGAACAATACAACAATGGCTATTCTTGCTTAGGTGGGTCTTGAATTCACTTGCTTTGATAAAATGTAAGGCTACAATAGACACACATGTACTAAAGGCGAGAATGCTGCTTGCTAGACCATTAATAACCTGTAGCTATCAATACCTTTTGTCCAATCAGACCAGGTGAGTCGCTCAACAAAAGATTCAGCCCTGGACACACACTAATGCCTAGAGCCCAACACCTCCCTGGACACACACGTTAATGCATAACCACTCAGTAATGGAAACACAGCAAACCCTGTGTACACAAACTGTTTATAAAGCGCAAGAGGTGGGCATCAACTGGGAATGAGTAAGTTCTGCTAAACCCCACCCGTGTACATGTTACCTCTGTCACTTCAAGTATTTGAATGAATGAATGTGTCTTACAAGGTACTGGAGGAAGGGAGGGAGGAGGGGGAGAGAGGGAGAAGGGGGAGGGAGGGAGGGAGGGGAAGGGACAGAGGTAAGTTATAATTGTAATCAATGAGGCAATAATGTATTCATCACATGATGTCATCACTGGGGTTTTTTTTAAAGACTGCTTCTTCTTGGAAGGCTTTGAGATAACTTTTATCCTCTTTGAGTAGAAGGTTCCATTGTCCCTCCCATCACCGTAGAAGAGCTACACACACAGACACCACACACACATACACACACAATGATCATGGCACCTGAAGATGTACATACAGTATCCACTGGCACACCCCCACTCTACATAACCACACCCACACATCCATTTCCAGCAAAACACATTGAATGAAATGGCCACACCCACACCTCACATGGCCACACCCAACATACTCTCATTGCATCATCGGTAACAGCACAAATGCCCTCCCTCTCTCTCTCCTCTCTCCCTCCCTCTCTCCTCCTCTCTCCTCTATCTCTCTCCCCTCTCCTCCCCCTCCTCCCTCCATTGTAGATGAACCCCTTGATGGGATCAAATGGATGGACTGGGGACCATAATACTGTGGGACTATTTATCAAGTTGATGTGTTCTCAAGTCTGTAAAAGTAACTTGACATTAAGTAAAGCATTGCAGCAATACTGAGGTCCCATAAGACACGCTGTTTAGACAGACCTGTTGTTCTGAGGACTGTGCAATGGGCAGTAGGGGTGGGCAGTTTCTAGAGGGGTGAGCAGTATCTAGAGGTCTGAAATTTGGGCATACAGGGTTATCTGAGTGCGTCGTGATAATAATCGATTCTTAGACGTCACATGAGACTCATAACACAGCGTCACACATGCATACTGTATAAATAAAGTTAAATACGAACAATAACTATTTATAACGTATTCATATTTTTTATAACATACTAATATATATCTAGTTCGTATTTTTTAATATGATAAATCAGTGCGTAATTTCATGTAACAGTTTTATAGTACAATTGCTGGTTCATGCGTGCATATACGTTGTCAATGTTTCTAGTTCCTAAATTTAGATGGCACCGCTGTAGTATGACCATAGCGCGTGGTTTAATTTTCATCAACATTGATTAAACTGGTTTGTGTCCTTTGCCTTCACAAAACGTACTTGGGGCAAAACAAATTTCAGTGCTAGGTTGGGGAGACAAGAGGCAATTTCTGCAATCAGTGCAGAGGGTAAGTTGGTAGGAAAGGCATGGGTAATATGGGCAGGTCAAACGGATAGATGCCACCTTAAGGGAGAGGAGATTGATACAATGGCTGACCTTATCTTGCATTCACACAGCGCATCCCATTGGACAACTGAAGACACCATTTTAGAGTATGTGGCAGTTCTGTACACCAATTATGTCATCCCCAAAGTGACAGAACAAAGTCTAGATCCAAAAACTCAGAAATGGGTGTTACTATGGGATTGCTACTCTTTTCATCGCTCTGAGTGCTAAAAGCTCTTAAGAGCAATACAGAAATCTAGTAATTTTATTTGTGCCAGCATCATGCACTGAACTCATCAGTACCGCGGCCACTAGATCTATCATTTACCTTTGTTTTTAAGTCAGGAGTGGCCACACTGCTTCCTGGTTAAGCCAGGTGGCTCAGGAGCAACTGCAAAAAAGTGTGTCTCCTGACAAGCTTAAGTTCGACCTTACATTACAAAATGTGAAGATTCCTTTCAACTTTCAAGAAGATATCAGACATCAAGCAGTCTGCCATGATCGATGGATGGAGATCGAGTGGCATATAAATTTCCTGGGCTACAAAAGATGACGAACTTGAAAAACGTGACACTCATTACGAAGAAGCCAGAGCTTTGGATAGGCTAAAGCCATTATTCATGGTGAAAGGTGGATGATCCAAAGATGCTGCAGTTGCACGATGGCTGGAGCAAGGTATACAGGTATGACAGAGAGCTCAAAAAGGAAACAGCAAGAAATGGAGATGACGGAAGGTACCATAGAAAATAATGGTGAAAAATGGACTGAGATGGATGAGCTGGATGTTGCTGATGGAGAAGGAGTGCTGACGAAGATGGGGAGGAATCACAGCTTCCTGACGACCTCGCTAACTGCTTTAATGTAACGATACTAGTGAAGGAGGAATGATGTATTTCCTTACAATGAATACAACTCTTCTGAGGAACATTCTTTTTACTTCAATAAAGTTTTCAGGCAAACTTCGAGCTGATTTAGTGATGGTCCTGTACTTAAGCCCTATCTTCAACAAGAACTCCCTGTACCATGACTGTGAAGGCACCCATGATATCTTATGGATTTTAAGTACCATTGGCATAAGAAGTGTGGTTGAAAGTGGGAACCTAGCATTGTACTGGGCCACTACCATGCCTGCCAGAAGACACAGTAGGCTGTATGGAACCTTGGTGTTGTTGGTTTTTGATTGCTGTATCTCACCACATGGACGACTAGGCTTTGGGCCACGCTTCTTCCCAGTGGCATCAGCAATTTGATGGGCCTCTTTCTTTTCCAGCTGTTTTTTCCATGTGCAAACAGTGGAAGAGATCAGTGGTTTTCCATTTGGAAAAAATACACTGTGCATATTCTCCATTACCCAGCCACATGTGTCTTTGATTGACAACTTTAGGGAAGCAATGTAGTGAAAAGAATAACTCCTTCACCCATGCAGGCCTGTGAAGCTTTGAAAGCTTGTTGCTGCCTCTTTCCTACTGATGGTTACTTGCACCATCATTGCCCTCACCTTCACCACCATTGCCTTCACCACCATTGCAATCATCATCATCATTGCTTTCCTCGTGACCCTCTCCTTGCTTGAAGCCAGCACTATTGTGGCCTTCCTTACCTTTTTCACCCCGTGAAGAGCCTAATAGTAACTGAGGAGGATTGGCTGGCTCTTGCTCTTTTCCCTCAACAATACGCTGTATTTTAGCATACAGCCCCGCTTCATTAGGCACTCTCGGCTCATTCTTCCCCATTGCCCCTTTCTACTAGGCTCTGACCATGGCAAGCCCTATTTCTTGGCAATGCCCTCTGCTCTTTCCATCTGCCTGAGAGCAGAAGTTGCTTTGGCATCCCTGTTTTTTTGTAGTATCCGTTCATCAGACAAAAGAGGTACCTGAATGTATGCACCAAGAAAGTGGTGTTAATACAACTGAGACTACATATGAATCTACTAATAATACAGTACAGTACATGTACTCACAGTACAATGCTGACCGCTAATTACATGTAGTTGTGACAGCTCACGCTAGAAATATGCTCACCTGAGGCTTGATTGCTTCAATACTAACTCCAGCGTCCTCCATCGTAAAATCCCACTTCTCAGCCATTCTCAATTCATATCCAAGTAACAATGAATACGAGCAGCTGTACTCGTATTTATTAATGATTATTTATAAATAAATGGGACAGTTTCCGCGAAAATTGCCCCACGGTTAAAATGTTATAAAAATGCATCGCGTTTGAATCGCTATAACTTCCCAACGGATAATGCTATCGCCTTGTATGACGTGTTGAAAATAGGAAGTCGATAGCGCCATCCGTTGGGAAGTTATAGCGATTCAAACGCGATGCATTTTTATAACATTTTAACCTTGGGGCAATTTTCGTGGAAACTGTCCCAAATTCGTAACTATAATTCGTAAAAGTAAATGCCTGGCTAATCGTATTTATTACAGTAGACCCATCCATGCACATGTACATGTACACATACATGCACACACACACACACACACACACACACACACACACACACACACACACACACACACACACACACACACACACACACACACACACACACACACACACACACACACACACACACACACACACACACACACACACACACACAGAGCTGACCTGGTCCTTTTTTGCATCTCCTTTAGCTGGCGTTTCTCAGATTGCTTCAACAATCACTTCGTGTAGCCGCCAGCTTTAGGATTTCATCGTGGAGACTTCCGCTTTTTAAGCACTGTCTATGCCTATACAGCAGTCTTGCTAGCCCGTCTTGAAGGTCGACTCGTAGTTCCAGCTTCGTCGGTTTGAACCAACGCCTTCAGCCATTCGAATAACCAGAAGAAATAATTGGATTGACGTATTTTCTAATTATATTCATAGTATAATCAATCGAAATTATTCAAAATGGCGACATACCGAGCCACTGATGTTTAGAAGCATGTTCTTGTACGGTAGTTTTAATACAATGAGCGCTTTATGTAGCTAAAGCGATAGAATGCCCATCGTACGATTTAAACTGCAATTCCTGCAAGGTATCAAAAGCGCTTGGGAAAACGTCGTGGCTAACATATTTGGCTCTAAAATGGCGCTTTATTGTGAATAACGCACAACAACTACTCTGATGTAAGACTGAATAGTTGCGTACATTTGTCCTTTAGTTACAAACCCAATTTCGTTGTGATCCCTTCAATGTCAGGGGCGGATCCAGGATTTTGGGAAAGGGGGGGGGTCTGATAAATATATTCACAACTGGGGGAGGGTACGGTAGGAGGCGTGCCCCTCCCGTGACAGCAAGGGGCGTGCCCCCTCCCGTGACAGCAAGGGGTCTAAGCCCCAGGCAGCCGCTTATTTGCTTTTGCGTAGCATGAAATTCACAGTGATATTAAATACATTTCCATCACGCGATATCCGGATTACTAGAGCCTGCATGGATAGCGACGAGAAAACTCTTTATTCTTCACAATGCTATGGTTCCTACTGCTCAGCAATTAAATCCGTGACGCAAAGCTTTTGTGAATTTGTGGCCGAAGCGTGCACGTGGCCATGCACCAGCTACATGTCGTCTAGTGATAAACGACTCATGTACATGTATGTTTTACAATAATATTAGTATTGTTAGTTTGTTTAGCTCTGTAGCTATCTGTTTTCTGAGGAAAAGAATCTGAGATCCATTTCACGTCTTATGATCGCTTTACCTCAATTCTTGCACTATTCTATCGATCGCGCGATAAATATTTTATTCGTTAATACACATGTAGGAGGATTTAATTAGATCGATATAGACCCCGCTTGGCTAGAAAGATGTGCAATCTTGCAAATCCAAGGACGGTAACATGCAGAACGCTGCATAGAGTACAGTATGCATTACGTCATTCTTAATATGGGAAAGGGGGGGGGGGGGGGGGGGGGTCCGGACCCCCTGGACTCCCCCCCCCCCCCTAAATCCGCCCCTGAATGTGCACGCAGAAACACGACGAACAAATGTTTTTGAGAGGGGTCACTAAATAATTAATTAACGAGCTTTAGAAGTCATGTGACCTCTTTCTTTTTCAAGCATGTATTTCCAAGTGGTATAGGCACAGCTGTGTGCAATTAGATTTTAATAAAGATGTAAGGTTACTGAAATACGCCAAAAGTGAAAGTTATTGAAACAATTATTTGGACAACTACTATGTTCTCCACTGTAATATGGCCAGTACGCGGACTGCCACATGAAGTGAGCACTGGTACACCAGTGCCATGGAGTGAGCACTGGTACACCAGTGCCATGGAGTGAGCACTGGTACACCAGTGCCATGGAGTGAGCACTGGTACACCAGTGCCATGGAGTGAGCACTGGTACACCAGTGCCATGGAGTGAGCACTGGTACACCAGTGCCATGGAGTGAGCACTGGTACACCAGTGCCATGGAGTGAGCACTGGTACACCAGTGCCATGGAGTGAGCACTGGTACACCAGTGCCATGGAGTGAGCACTGGTACACCAGTGCCATGGAGTGAGCACTGGTAACCAGTGCCATGGGACGTGGAGTGAGCACTGGTACACCAGTGCCATGGCGTGAGCCACTGGTACACCAGTGCCATGGACGTGAGCACTGGTACACCAGTGCCATGGGGTGAGCACTGGTACACCCAGTGTAATGAAGTGGCACTGGTGTAACAGTGCCGTGGAGTGAGTCACTGGTACACCAGTGCCATGGAGTGAGCACTGGTACACCCAATGTCATGGATGGTGAGCATGGTGTACCCGTGCCATGGAGTGAGGCACTGGTACACCAGTGTCATGAAGTGAGACTGGTACACCAGTGCCAGCGAGTGAGCATGGTTACACCAGTGCCATGGAGTGAGCATGGACAACAGTGCCATGCATGGAATGAGCACTGGTTTTACACCAGTGCCATGCATGGAGTGAGCACTGGTACACCAGTGCCATGGAGCGAGCACTGGTGTACCAGTGCCATGGAGTGAGCACTGGTGTACCAGTGCCATGGAGTGAGCACTGGTACACCAGTGCCGTGGAGTGAGCACTGGTACACCAGTGCCGTGGAGTGAGCACTGGTACACCAGTGTCGTGGAGTGAGCACTGGTACACCAGTGCCATGGAGTGAGCACTGGTGCACCAGTGCCATGGAGTGAGCACTGGTGCACCAGTGCCATGGAGTGAGCACTGGTACACCAGTGCCATGGAGTGAGCACTGGTACACCAGTGCCATGGAGTGAGCACTGGTACACCAGTGCCATGTAGTGAGCACTGGTACACCAGTGCCATGGAGTGAGCACTGGTACACCAGTGCCATGGAGTGAACACTGGTACACCAGTGCCATGTAGTGAGCACTGGTACACCAGTGCCATGGAGTGAGCACTGGTACACCAGTGCCATGGAGTGAGCACTGGTACACCAGTGCCGTGGAGTGAGCACTGGTACACCAGTGTCATGGAGTGAGCACTGTACCAGTGTCATGGAGTGAACACTGGTACACCAGTGCTCACTCATGAGGCAGCAGTGAACACGTATCTGCATGAAGCAGCAGGGACAGAACAAGCTGCTGGAAAACAAAGACCTATGCAGTCATGAAACCTACATGTAGCTTGCGCATGCGCGATTATGCAATTTTTTTTTAATATTTAAGTGCACGGCTGTGGGATGACTTTCAGTCGTGACGATCCAGTTCTGAAGTTACTCGAACCTTGCTGCCACGACAGTAGCGCACACGATGGCTGCAGCGGGCAAGAACTGGAAGCATTCTCTAACGGATGCGTGGTGTCTTAATCTCGGCTTGACCGCTAACGCCCCTTTCACTGCGCCACAGCATTTAGTATGCAGAGTTGTGCCGAGTCTGCATATCAACCATATGCAGATGAGTATCATTGAAGTGTTCATATGCAGACGTCTGCATATGAACACTTCAATGATACTCATCTGCATATGGTTGATATGCAGACTCGGCACAACTCTGCATACTAAATGCTGTGGCGCAGTGTTTGTTGTGGACCCTGCCTTTTCGGACGCAACGCGGAGGCTTTGGGCAAGAGCTGCTGTCTGTATGGCAGCGGTGTATTTGTGCCGATTCTTGGTTTATATCTACACACCACTATCCGCGGTGAAATAAGAGAGCGAAGAGGAATTGAAGGCAGCACCTGCGAGGATCTCATGACTGTTTATTTACTTGGACCCAGAGCTCTAGCTCAGGAGACGCTAGAAATCCAATGTATGAACATGGAGCGAACATGACCTGCCGCAACTACTGTACATGTAACGATGAAGTACACGGAACAATATAGATGTCAGTGTTTGATCAGTACAGCTGCTTTAGTTGTGTGTGCATTTTAATTGAAATATCGTATTAGTTTCATATAATTATAATTACAATAATTGGGACAAAATTCTCCACGGTTATAATGTTGTAAAAATGCATCGCGTTTGAATCGCTATAACGTCCCAACGGATAACACTATCGACTTCCTATTTTCAACACTGCATACTACACCATTTCACTATGAATTGTTGAAAATATGAAGTCGATAGCGTTATCCGTTGGGAAGTTATAGCGATTCAAACGCGGTGCATCTTTATAACATTTTAACCGTGGGGCAATTTTCGCGGAAACTGTCCCAATTATAATACATAAAAGCTACTGTGGTCGAGAAGTTCAGGAAATATTTACATTTGGCATCTCCTAGACCACTGATTCTATCACAGCCCAAGTCTAGAGTGCATGATTAAAGACCCACTACACTGTACATGCTTGGACGTTTAAACCTGTAATTTGAGGCGGTACATTGCACTCGTGAGCCATCTTAGCTAACTGCTTTTGGACCAGTAGGGCTGCTATCCTGTACATGTACATGCAGTTGTGGATGAATGTTATTTATGCCTATATTGCAGATGTCGTTTACAACTTAATGATCATACAGGGAGGTGCATGCTCCACACTCTGGATAATTAATAAATTCCCCAGGATGTCATGACTCTTGCTACAAACTTTGTGTACAGTATGAGCAATGCGGGAAGGCAGATATACAGTATCTGAAGCTAAATTAATTCCAATGTGGATGCAAGTATGAACCACAAAAACATGACATACACAGGAGGTTACTTTGCTATAAGCTGTGTGTGTGTGTGTGTGTGTGTGCGTGCGTGTGTGTGTGTGTGCGTGCGTGTGTGCGTGCGTGCGTGCGTGCGTGTGTGCGTGTGTGTGTGTGTGTGTGTGTGTGTGTGTGTGTGTGTGTGTGTGTGTGTGTGTGTGTGTGTGTGTGTGTCTAAGCACGCGGGTGTGTGTGTTTGGATAATCTTATCACCCCCAAATCCTGTCTGCATGTGGACAAAAGCCATGCATTAAAGTAAAACCACTTAATGGTCTGCAAACGTTTATTGACGTACATGTAAACTGACGCGAAATGATTTTTGGAGGAAACTGTTTAAATCCATTTACTCCCATTCTCGTTATTGTAAGCTTTTACATCACTTATTGTCAACTGCTATATGCATGTGGAAATAAACGACATTTCTTGTTTAATTAAGTAGCTGCTAACTACTGACTTTCACAGCGTACTGCATCCTGTGGCTTCCGTTATTGAGTGCGTCACACTACATGTAGTCAGGGTAATAAAATCTCTAGTACGGCGGGGATTGTTTTTAGTTTGGCCATCTTTGGTTTGGCTATACTGACATGTGCAGGATGTACATGCGTGCAGTCTTTTGAGGAAAGACCTTACCTATGTATAGGCTTGATATAATTCAAAAATGCAGGGTGCCTTTTCATTAAAGCGTTTTGTGATCAGCGCACACCCCATAGTCCAGATCCATTGGCACACTAATAAGGCATACCAATGGCACACCATAGACACCCTATAAGATTTGTGAAGCCGGTAGAAAGGTTTCAGCAAACCGAAACTAAACGCACCTTTGAAATCAAATCATGTTTCCAGTTCTGTTGTTCAGTTGTTTTCTATTTC